>JABBOT010000013.1:13406013-13736045 GCA_016165875.1 Acanthopleura granulata
GAAGACAACCAACAAGCCCCAATCACATTATACAGACACCGGGCCGACCAGTCCACCCTCTATCCTCTTATTGCTGAGAGCCTAGCGAGGAAGCAGGATGTACCATTTTTAAAGTCTTTGCTAGGTTTGAACCCAGATCTCCCCTTCCGAAATCGGACGCTCTACCAACTGCGCGATCCGGGCGGGTCTCACAGGGACTGAAAAGCAAAGGTCTCTTTCTGGAAATTGGTCTTGCGATTATTATTATTGACCCGGAACGTACATTTTCGTTGATGGCTGGTATGCGAGTGTCAGTTTTGACGATAAGATTCTTTAACCAAGAGATTACTGTCCTCTCACAAAAAGTTAGGTCACTTTTGGACAGCATTCCATGCACAACCGTAGCCACCGAACTGTTCCTTAATATTGCAAATCCTGTGTTAATACTTAAAGCTGCTCGTCAGAGAAATAGTGGTGTAATGGGAGTGTTTTTAGGAGAACTGGAAACCGTTGGTCTTTTAATCGCTAGGACTCACGATCTGAGGGGTTTCAGGCCCAGCCTTGTCCTTCTTGTGGGGCCTCGGTGACAGTAACACCCATCGACAATGCTTCTGTGGCTGCTTACGCAGTATAGCGTTCGTTAAAGGCCTCTTGTTTTCAACGTATATGATGTGCATATTTGTGCACCATTTGTTGAAAAGTCACTTACCCTGGGCGATTCGGTCTCTTTGACCCATGATATACATGTGTAAGTGAAAAATTCTTACGTACTATTATTATTTCAATAAATAAATAAATAACAAACAAGAAAAATAAATAATAAACAAATAAACGAGAAAAATAAATACGTAAATAAATAAATAAAAAATTAAAAAAAGAAAACAAACAGAAAATTAAATAAACAAGAAAAATAAATAATTAAATAAGCAACTACATGCTTAAGAGGCCATTCTACAAGAAAAGAGCAGAATGAAATGAAGCTCGGATGACCAAATCAGGTAAAAATCAAAATACAGCTGTCAGTTGTGGAGTAAGTGTAACACACTACAGCATACCTCTTTGGTGTCGAAATTCAGAACCTGCTCTATGTATCTAGGGAGATAGGAGTGCAAGGTGTACGTCCCCCACAAGTTGCAAATACGGGTGACAAATATCGCCCAATAGGGGACTGAACTCAGCAGAGATGCCCACGGCGTCTTCAGTTTCTGGAAGTGAAATTTGAAGTAGACCAATTATTAGTGCGCGGAGGTATAATTAGGCGACACTGCCAAAAAAGTGAAAAACCTTGTCCAAACTTTCTACTTTTTTAAGACACAGAAAACAACTGCCTTTCTTGTAAAAATATAACTGTTTTTTTTTTCACCCAGGCATAAAGGAAACAGCCTACGTTAACTACTGTTAAGCTTGGTCTGTGTGAGCAAGCTGTGGTAGGATGAATGCCAGGGTAATAGTCCCTGTTGCACTTGTTACAAACGCATTTTAAGTTGAAAAGTGTACAGATAAACTGGAAAGGCTTACCTTGGAAGTGGGTTTTGCTGTTTTCTCGATGTACTCTCTCTCCTGATGGGAAATGTTAGGGTGTTCTCCAGGAGACTCACTGACCACAAGCATCCAGATCACTGTCAAGGCACATCCTAACACCCCTGTTTTCATACGAAAAGTCTGATTTAGTTCTTTATAAATAGTAATCCATTTCTTTATTTCATTTTCAATTCATTTCGTTTATTTCGCCAAAGTTTCACAGCAAATCAAAGAATATGGCAGTTGGAAAGGCGGGAAAAAGTTGTTGTTAAATTCGACGTGAAGGCAACTAAAATAAATGAAAGCGACGAAATAATTGCGTTTGTAAAGCAGACAATCGTACACAGAACAGATGACAAAGGAAGTATATTTACCCATACAGGGTACACTGAAGACATCGTAAAGACAGCACATTTACCCATAACGTAGAAAACAGATGGCCATCCTCCCAGGAAGCGCGAACTAGAGAGTAGACCAGCCACAGCCTGAGACGCAACGGAACCCAGCTGTGTGCCTGAATGTCATCAGGAACAGTCAGAAAAAGAAGAGGCACCGGCGACATGATGGTAACCAAACTCGTCACAAATATTGGCCTAAACCAAACAAGTCATTAATCTTTAAATGTTATTTCAATCTATTCTGCAGGTGAGGGATTTTTCGATTTTTGATTAAGTCCACAGTTCTGGCACCAAGCTGTCGACAGGAAACAGGGGATGCTTTGGTGCCGTTGGAATAAAACTCTAAGTGAGGAATATTGGTAGAGTCCGAATTTCTCCAGATAGGCACCACCATCTCCCAACTTTCACAATGCATAATACAAAAATATGCTGGTGGCATGCTCTCTTGGAACTGTAAATAAACTCAGTTATTTACTTCTTTGACTGGTGTTTTACCGTATGCTCAAGGATACTTCACGCATACGATGGCAGCCCGCATTACAGTGGAAGGAAACCTGGCGAAAACCGGGAGAAACCCACGACCATCCACATGTTGCTGGCAGACCTTCTCGAGTACGACCGGAGCGGAAGTCAACATTTATAAATAAATAAATAAAGTAAAACAATGTAAATAGAAACAAATATATAAATAAATACAAAATAAAAGTAATAAATTATCATGAAGATCATTGTTAAGTTAACAAAACGAACTCACCTGCAAATACAACGGCCGACAGCCTGCTCATCTCGGAACACGGCAACCACTTAGCCAGGACCACGTGAATGCCAGGATATGCCACGCCCTGTGGGCAAATCCAGGTTGTAAACGCTGATTCACTACGTTGCATGCTGGGGGTTGCGGGGTGCAGGGGTGTGGCGGTGGGGGAGGAAGGAGGGAGGGGCTGCTGTTGCGGGGAATAAGATTGGCCTTTGGTGCAATGAAGACGTTTTCATTGCCAGCAGTGATATTTCGCAATGAACCACTCATGAATAAATATCACTATGTCATTACGTATAGTGTTTGATGTTTTCATTTTGTTATTTATTTCCTTTCATTTATTTATTTATTTATTTATTTCAATGGTGATGACGATGGAACATAAATGAAGACATGGATGAAAAGCTCTCCACAGGACGCTACCGCAGACATGAGATCATGAGACATGAAGACACACTTACCGCAGCCAGCCCCAGAAATCCTCGCAGTACAACCAGACCGTAGACATGTAGGCGAGCAATCATGGGAGTTAGCAATGTGATTATGGACATCGTAGAAAGGCCCAAGCCAAATGCCCTCTTTCCACCGATTCTTTGGGCAAGGATACCCCCTGGGAACTGGGAAACCAGGTAGCCATAATAGTAGCCACCTAAAACCAAACCCTGGTCTTTCGCGTCCCAGGTGAACTCGCCCACCTGTTCAGAATACAACATTTAAAAGCAGTTACCTAGCAAAACTGTGTGGTTCATAGACCAATCACTCAATCGATCAATTAGTCAATCAATCAATTAGTCAATCAGTCAGTCAGTCAGTCAGTCAGTCCGTCAATCAATCACTCAATCACTCACTCAGTCAATCAGTTTTATCCAAATTAAAAGTGAGACATTTAACAGGTTTATTTTATTTAGACTGAGCTTCTTTCTGGAGAATATTTCAGTTGTAAGGTAATGGTGAGGTTTAAGGATGGAGCACATGTACACCAAGCACGGTTTGGAGAAAACCACCGAACTTTGTCAGGTACATTGTAAACCTTCCGACCCTCTTTCTTACATGATGTAATGAACACATGCATGAGAAGATATCTATAATGTGTGCGTATGAACGTAGAATTTATAATTATAGGAATAAAGAACTGAATATGGAATTCATTGCTATTAGCAAAGGGGTCAGATAAAGGTTTGTTTAAATGTTTCTCAACATAGAGCGTACACATCTTAGACACGATTGTTTCTTGCAATGGCCCGCGTTGGTCCACGGAATATTATGAAAACTGTTACATCCTGTGATATCATCTCTATCTGAAAACCTGCCATTGTGGTAAGTCTTTGATTAACTACACTACATATATTAAATTGGTACACAATTTGGATACTGATTTTATTCATCCACTTGGAGAATTGACTGCGTCTTTTCTATATTTATAACTTCTTAGCTCTTTGGTGGTTTGTGCTATTTGTCGTTTATGGAAACTGGTCTTGCGATCTTTGACCCGGAACGCCCATTTTGGTTGAAGACTGGTATATGAATGTTAGTTTCGATCGCCGGGGTTTAAGTCAGTGGATGTTTTCACAAACCTTTTCCTCTTTAGAGGATACGTTCCTGGAGTTCAAGCAGCCTCCACTGGCCGAAACGTTTTGTCGTGGAGTGGTAACCATGGCAACTATGGCGACGCTAAGATTCAGTCGAAGTGCAAAGTAGGTTAGGACTCCCCAGAAACAGAGGATGACCAAAATGAAACGTCTGGGGATTTCTGCAGACAGGGAGAAACCAATACGAAAGGTCTAGTGTTTTATGTAGAGAGAAACAAAACCAAAATGCCCCGAGTTTTCTTCAAAGAGAGACTAAAGTTTTCTGTAATGAGGGAGAATCCGAAAATAAATATCTGGGCATTTCTGTAAACAAAGAGAAACAAAAACGAAACGCCCGAGGGTTTTCTTTTAACAGATAGGGAACGAAGTTAAACGCCTTTGGATTTCTATATCGGGAGAAACCAAAGCTCATCCTCTGGTAATTTCTCTGAAGAGAAACACACGAAAGCGACACAAAGAAAACCAACATGAAACATTTGGGGTTCGTATGAACATAGAGGGACGAAAACTAAACGTCTGTGGATTTCTTTGATTGGTTATGTAGTCATTTTTTGACAGAACAAAACGAAACGTCAGGGGATTTTTGCAAACATAGAAAGAGTGAAACGAAAGATATAGACATTGCCGTAAAACTGGCTGTGCGCTACGGATGATAAAAGACTAACAGCATCCAGGAAGTTCCAAATAATTTAGCGCATAAGTGAAGTCAGATAATTATTGTAAACCGCTGTAATTGTTTTGGTCAATTTACAGAATGAGAAAATTGCTATGTCAGTATTCGTTAAACAAGCGACAAAATCCCATTTAGCGATGACACCATGTCACAAGCGCACGTTCATCTCGTCGTCTGGTGTCACTGCCATATGCCCCCTCCCCCCCACGAGTTTCTTTCTTGGGAGACTGAATAAACAGAAATAAAAGCAACATACTTTTCATACCGGTCTGTATGTTCACTGTAGCTTTTGGTTCCCGCGCCATGTTTTGAATACTGTACTCACAACTTTCAAGTCGATCATGGGAATGCAAATGTAGTTTCTCATTGGTTTTTACCCGCTTGATCCGTTACCTAAAAATTACGAATTATTACGTTTTTACAATTTGATAGATCGGCCGATGTCAATGTTCCCCTTCTCTTGACAGCGTTACTTTTCATTCCAAGTATATCCAGTGAAAGCAATTGTAACGTCATAACGTGACAGAAAGGTTGAACATTTGTAACAATGTAGGATAAAGACCATTGTAGAACAATGTCGACCTCCCAACTCTGTGTAACTGTAAAAAGTAAAATGCTCTGAGGTGTGGAACAAATCACCTCCTATTATGAAATACATTTTATTAAAGGAAGGGCAGGTCAAAACTATAGCGAACATCACCAGAGGCATATTTTTTAGACTTGGAAAGGCGAAGAGTTTAAATCTTAAGGTGAACCTACAGACTCTGTTGTCAGTGGCAGGGTACTAGAGGTCACATGAACTTTTTCTCCCCTACAGTAACATGAAGGCTAATTGTTTTGTGAATATTGTTTAACTAATCTTTTACAAATGGGTAATGAGAGCGCTTTAAACATCTATAAATATCTTGTGAGGTGTACTTCAATCCGACTGGTATATGGTTTTCAAAGACCATCTTCAAATTCAAAATTTTGACAGGTGTGACTGACGGTCACACGATAGTAGAATACTTAATCTCAAGGCTGATACCTGGGGGTCTTAGGAAGACTAATTTTAAGCCAGTTCTACCTTCCAAGAAGGAAAAAGGAGTAAAACTAAAGCCTGATCGGGTGAAACTGGGCCTGGTTATTGCGCGGTGCAATTGAAGGATCATACATTATACGATGGTCTTAACGGAAGTTTTGTTTAAAACTTTCTTTCATGTGGTCATATAATGTGAATAGGATGGTTTAGTGAGTTGTACTTATGGGAATGTTTGAACTGACTTTCAACACTGGGTTTTTATAAACTATTGTATCTGGAAACAAGCATTCTGGAAGCGTTGGGCCATGTATAATGCAACAATCGAACGAGTAACGTTAATAATTTGTTTTGAAAGGTTAGCTTCACGAATTCAATTTCTCACGTTTTAATAACAAAAAAGTAATGACATGCTCCTCACAGAAGAGGAATTTTAAAGTAGTTTCCTGGAGTTTTTATTTTATCCAAAAATATCCTCAGGGTTCGCGAAATGAAAAGGTTGTGTTGACTCGAAGTTAGCGAGCGGGTCGCGTCGCCCACAACAAACAGCCTTTTTGATGTTTGCCTGGCCGAATCACTGGAATTTCTGACAGACTGTATCATGGAACAAAAGAGTGCCCGCAAAGAATGCCCCAATGTTTTTGTCAAAACATGATCTGAGCCGTACTTCATGACTTCATTGCGTTGTGCTATACAATGGCAATGCTGCAATCGGGCTTGCCTTCGGCTTGCCCAAATACAAGAAAACCTTTCAGGGATGCTGAAACAAACCGCGGCAGTACAGGCTAAAATTGGAATAACTTCGGTAAATCGGTGACAATTCTGATCACTAAGAAATGCCCTCAAAAATGAAAAGCTTTATTGAAGTTTTTAATCTTAGGATATACAGCCTAAACTGTATATTAAAGGGAGAGACCGCACAGAAATGAAGTTATGGTGAGTAAGAAAGGCTATTAAACATCTGAAAATACCTTGAATGAGGTTTTTTAAGAAAAAAAAATTAAATGCGGTCAAATGTTTTGACGATAGGGTTCATTTTATGGGCCATGTTGACAATGTGCTTCACATGTGACATCACAGAACTTTTTGCCCACCTCTGTGTTCAGGTCTGGATAAAGTTATTGTGAAGAGTACGCCCGTGTGTGAAAAAGTTAATATGGCGTTAAAGTTCTGTTGTAATAGGACCAGAGAAAAGTCGACCTGATGTCACTGGGGAACTACATTATCAATGTGGTCCATAGAACCCACCAAACATTAAAAAGCCGGGACTGCATTTAAATCGGTGGAAGATAAATCTAAAAAGTGCAGTGAATGTATTTTTGACACAGATTTTAATGGTCTTTTTACTCACCGCAACTTTCCCTTTAAAAGAATAGACCACATTTACACAACGTATGCATAATATAAAAGGCCATTTCGTACTGATTCCAAATATGGTCTACAATATTTTTTGGTGTTTTTTTAACAGCCACTAAAAACGAAATAAAAATTGCCGTACTACGGTGGACTTTACGGTGTATTATATTAAGTGTTTCTTAATGTTGTATGCAAATCAGTGGGGAATATTTTTAGTTGTTTAATAGATATGCAAAATCTGAGCTATCTAGTTAGAAGTATATTTCACATAAAATCCAATGGATCATCCAGTATTTCATGTCGTGTTCGTCCGGCAATAAAATTCTAAATTTCTGAATGGGAATATGAACAGTATACATTACCTGACTTACTGGTCAATGATTCGGTCTGTAAATTTTGAATAAGTAGCTAAAAAAGGGAATTTTTTTAAAATCCATTATCAGAATAGGTAGCCAACTACAGGATATACACGAAGGTGTTTATTTACTTTTTGAAGGTTTAAGGAGGAACTAAGAAACTTTACACTAGACGGCGGCCAGGTTTATAGATGTAAACGTGAGTGTCTGCAATAAGCCACCGATCCGTTGACAAATACCTGATAAACACACTGATTTAAAACGGCAATGGAACTAGCGAGAATCTCTTGTCAAGGGTCCGACTGGCGAATGGTAGGTTATAACTTTTCTTGAGCTTTAGTGACATCCAAGTGTATTCCTCAAAGGGCTGAGAATAAGTATTAAATCTGCTGACATCACAGCATTTTGAGTAATTCCATGCAGACCAGTTACTTCTAATAAAATTGTAATAAATATCACTGTAAGGTTTTGCTTAAGCCATGCTGCTGGGGGGTGGGGTGGGGGGGGGGGCGTGTAAGCTGTTACTCGTCAACGGGAACCACGCCGCAAAGTATGGACTTATGGGGAGTAAAAAGACCATTAAAGCTATAAGAAAATAAGCTTCATTGATTATTTAAGAGTTTCACCAAATTAAATCCAGTCAAATGTTTTGATTGTGCTGTGGGTTTTATAGGCCATATTGGTAAAGTATGTAAACAGTGACGCCACAAAGCCTATTGTACACTTTTATGTTCAGTTCTGAAAAGAGTTCTTCTTAACCCAACTCCTGTGATGTGTGTCTGTTTATAGAAAAGCTAATATGATATTAAGGTTCAGGTTCGGGGACAGAGAAAAGTCGGCGTGATGTCACTGTTTACACACAGTCCATAAAACCGACCATACGTTTAATCTGGTGAAAACAAAAACTGATAGTTTTTAATGGCCTTTTCAGTTATCATAACTACACTAGTATGGGTCTTTTCCCCGTAAGCATTTACATGAGTCCTTAGAATAAAGAGGCCGGATATCACCAGTTTCCTGCGACAATTTCCTAGCTATCACACTGTCGTCGCTGCTCTGGTGCATGTCCTTGGGTTCACGGTTTATTCGGCTCACGAGTAGGTTACAGGATTCACAGTGTACTGAGTTTTGAGGTTACCGGGTGAAAGGTTAGAGAATTCACGGTTTACTTGGTTCACCATCTTATATAAGTGAAATATTCTGGGATATAGCGTTAAGAGACAAAAGAATGAAGTGATGTCACGTGATGCCTGTCGGATTTGTGGGAAACAAACTGGAACTGCTGTTTTAAGTAACTATGTAATCGTCATTCGATCATGCCTCTATATCACTACAGTCAAGACTTGTGAGTTTCTGGAAGACTTTGCTTTTACAATTAAGGATACCTAGCCCCTGAAGTTAAAGAACTCTAGAGCAAAATTCTGCTATAACGTGCCCAAAGCTATACATAAATGCATTGTTTGATTGAGGTTTAACCTTGTTTTCAAAATTATTTTAAATCACGACGATGTCTCCTTGTAGCAGGCATTACCAATTGCCGACATGTTTACACCGCCTCCACACCAAAACGCCATGCCCTAAACGTCGGCCTCGACGCCTTATCTAGTCATAATATATATAGTGATATTATGGCAGATATAAAAGCTACAACACAGAGAGTAAAACCATAGCAGCAACGACAGTGTGATAGTTGGCAAATGGTTCTACCTTACCGGTGAAATCCGCCCACTTGTCAGTTTACCTGAGCTATGGTCTTATTCTAACTGTTCTTGTAAGTGTTACAGAAGTAACAACTTACACACCACCAAGCCCCATGGTTTAGACAGAGTTAGGTGAAAAAAATTACAGTGATGCTAAAGGCAATTTATTAAACGTCACTGGTCTAGAATTACTGAAAGAGCTGTTTTGTCATCATATCAGACACACGTATGCACAATCACACGAGCCAGTGCAAAGCCACTTAATGCCAGAAGAGAAAGATATTAAAGATAAATGACTATGTATGAACTTGGGAAATGAAACAAGAACAGCGACGGCAGTGTGATAGTTGGTAAATGGTTTCACGTGTAATCGGGGAAATCCGGACTCTTTGTCTGTTCACTCTGCTGTAGAGTATTATTCTAACTGCCCGTGCTAAATTTTTAATCAATGATGAAACTTACACATCCCCTACATCGTAGATAACACGAAGTTTGGAAAAATGCATTGGTTTTAATTGCAATTTTTTTTAGACAAAAATGAACTAGAAATGTTATATTTGATAAACATAAACGGAAGTGCATTCGTCGAGTTGACCTACTCAAACTTGTGCAGTCCGCCATATAGACAAACGATGACATCAGACTGTCGCTGGGTACATCTTCATGCAAATGCCCGTTTGTATTCCCTGCTTACAAAGAACTGATTTTTGTCTGTCTTCTGTCGGGAATGCTGAAGAGTGTTTTCTCAACTGTTCCTCAGACGTACGAACACATCACAATTGGCACCTGAGCAAATTAGTCAAGCACACGTGGCTATCCGATATGACGGAATGATGGATAATTTAATGGACTCTGTATATTAATTTGTTAAAATTTATCAAACAGTTATCTTAATTTTTAAAATTTCATTTATGCTTCAGGCCCAAAGATCGAGGCTCTCCTAGACTTAAGTCAGAGTTGATCTTAACTTGTGGCATTATTCCTGAATTAAAATTTGAACTAAAACGCCAATTTTCATTTATCATCATGTAGGTTTAATACAACTCGTATTAACATCAGCATTTTAGTCAAGTTTATCCAGTGTTCTTTAATAGATCGAAATGATGTTTAACGATAACATTTGTATTGAATATTCCCCATTCCGCATCAATCTTGGCTGGTCTATACAGCAAATTACACACTTTTCTGATGCCGTTATTGGCCAGTTCTTCACCAGATTTACCTGCATAAAGTCACGAAAGCCACCTTGTTGGTGTACCCATTCCAGGTTTTTGAGAAGTACGGCTATAGGGTCCTGGGAGTTTTTGGCAATTTCCTTTCTAACGTCGTCCCAATCCATAAATTTAGTTATTTTGGTTAACTCCACAAGGTTTCAAGAATGTAGGGTAGTACAAACTTTATGGCACCTTTTGATCGAAGCGCTGACTGAGCAATTTTAAAAACGCCAGGGCTCCAAACCGTCACGATGACTGCATCAGGTGGACAAAGTTTCAATAACGTTGTAATTCTTTTCTTCAAATGGTTCGTTTCAAAGTACATTCGACAAACATAAATCATTATGTGGATGTATACGCCTTTGGAAGGCAGAACTGTACCAGTCTATGTCTTTTGATTGGCAAAAACGGGGGGAAAAGTCACTAGCCTCAGTACAGTCAGAAAAGGCTCCCGTGTTCCAATGCTCCAAATACAATTTACACAATCAAAAGAAAAAAAAATCGAAAAAGTAATTCGAACTATTTACCTGGAGAGTGTTTTTGATTTTTTATACACTTTATGTCTTGATATATCCTGCATTTAAGTAACATTTTCATTTAAGCGCCGCCGATGGCGCAGTTGAAAAATTACCAAAATATGGTGTAGCCAGGACGAAATCTCTCCTACTCGTGGAATAGTAAATTTATGTTTCCCTGAATTCACTTAGAAGAAATACTCCACAATTTTCATCGGATTATATCAGATTTTATGTTTATTTAGTGGATTACTCCTATTTCATGATGGACGGGACCTGCCATTATAAAATAGAAATAAGACACCATCATCATTTCTAATATAAAAACGCAACAAAATGCATCTAACTTATCATTGTGATTAAACATAATAATACTGAATATTTTATAATAATTATAATTTAGGAAAGCCATGATTACTCGTGAAACAAAGGTAGAAATGCACAAGGACCTACCGTGTCGGACGATTCAGCAAAATAACTCTTCGTCACGCCTGTCCACTGTCCAATAAAGAAACCATCCATCTGTGTCACGATACGCACATGGTCTGTTTAAATAGTTTAAGTAAAATACCCCCCCCCCCAATTAACTTCAACGCAAGCTTAATACGTTTGCTTGTAAAGACTTTCTTTACTGACCGTGTCCACATAATATGATTCAATTCTGGGCCTCGTCACTTGAGAGAAAATGAAAATTGTTTTGTCTTCAGGAATGATTGGTTGATTTTAATGAGGTGCCTATTTGATTGTAATTTCATAAGTTAAATTGAGACGGCCGCCTATGAAATATAGAAGTCATCATCTGAAAGGCCATCGGTTGCAGATTGCAAAGATGGTTTTACAGGTTTTTTCTATAGAATAAATGCAATGCAAGGAAAGAATTGAGGTGGACATTTGTGGCCACAGGCTCAATGAACAGACTGAAACACATTGACGTCACAGATTCATTTTTGCTGCTAAACAGATTAAACCGGTTATATTTACAATTTAAACAGAGATATGGTACCACATGTATATCTGCATTTATGTATTTTTGTAAAAAAAAATGAAGGAAATCATTAAGACAGTATTTGGATTGAGGACGAAATGACTTTGTATGTGATCACACTATGTTTGAAGTTGGTCTAATCTTTTAACATTCATGATCCTTGTGTAGCTGTGGTGTTATGCCATACTTTGCTACGTCGTCACAGTCCAGTAAGCTTTAAGTTAACACGATTTCCCAATCAGTGACACTATTCAAGATAATTCCAGATAAAATGGACATCGGAAAAATGACATTTTTTAAAAATTAAGAACATTTGGCGGAAGATAGAGGCGAGGTCACGCATGAAAGTTTTCCACTGTTAAAACAGTGTTTGATTTATTTATTTAATTCGTGTTTTACACCGTACTCCAGAATATTTCATTTATAGGATGGCGGGCATTAACGGAGTTAGTTTAAAACGTGAATAGCTCTCAGTAAATTTTGCTTGGAACTAACCTTCAAATCTTCTCCATAAACTTTTCAATGTCATTTGTCATGTTTCAACTTCATACAAAAGCTCAATGTTAACCAGACGTTCAGGTTAACCAAGTCTTAGCTTGCAGCACATGTCCAGCTTAAGCAAATCTCATAAAGAAGCACACGTCCATGTTAACCAAGTCTTAGCATAAGCACATGTCCACGTTAAGCCAATCTCAGTATGAAGCACACGTCCAGGTTAACCAAGTCTTAGCATAAGCACATGTCCACGTTAAGCCAATCTCAGTATGAAGCACACGTCCAGGTTAACCAAGTCTTAGCATAAGCACATGTCCACGTTAAGCCAATCTCAGTATGAAGCATACGTCCAGGTTAATCAAGTCTTAGCACAAGCACATATCCTGGCTAAGCAAATCTCAGTATGAAGCAATTGTCCAGGTGGGGCAAATTTCCATGTGAAGCAGATGTCCAGTGATACACCTCCGTTGATGATGCAAACTTCCAGAGAAAGTCAAACTCCAACTGAAACACGTCTCCTAATAAAGCAAGCCTCATGATGAAACATATCATAGCCACCAGATTGATGGGTGGAGGAAACTGGATGGATTGGGTGAAGGAAATCGGTTAGATGCCCAAGAAAACCCAACAGACGCCCAAGGAAACTGGGCAGATGCCCGAAGAAACCGGATAGATGCTCGAAGAAACCATGGCACTTAACCATGCGCGTGTTAAATCTCCTGTACAACACCCCCAAAACGGGAAACCCTGTTAGTTAAGGGCTTGCGATGTCCATTGGCGACAACTGACAGAGACAACTGAGTCGCAGGGTGGGGAGCGCATCTCTAAGGCCTATTAGGCCTGTCTCTTTCTGTGATCAATCGGATTTCGCCTTGATTAGGTTCAAATCCGTCAAAGGTTCTTTTAATGTTTTTCAGAAATGTATTTCTCAAAGGAAAAGACACAAACACCCCGTACAACACTCAGCGACATTCCGAATTAATCGATGCCACCTCGCACTTTAATAAGGTCAATGGCCCGCGTAAGAAGATAGGATGTCCGTTATTTGACCGATTGACCTACAGACCGACCGACCAACCCTCAAAACATCAACCAGAACATACAAACAATTACGTACATAGAGCCGTTTGAAGCAACTAAAAGTGGGCATTCAGGACTTGTTGCGCACAAGAGACGATTCCTTAAAATTGTGGTTGCGCAAACAGTAAGAATATTACATTATGGGAAGAAGGGGTTCTTCATACTACAGTACAAAAATGTAACATTTTTTACTCCACCATGGAACCTTTAAGAAAAATAAATCATTTGTCCCTGACCGCCTTAACTTTTTATTACAGCATGAATGGTAAAAAACATTTGGCCTTGATACGCTTAACTGAGCATTCATTTACCCCAACCACCAGTGTTCTCTCGGACTTTTTCTAATGCCTTAAAGATACACTTTTCTGGAGTTTCATTGTGAACCACTTTGTATGGCTCGACATGCACAGATGATGTTTAATATATCTCTAGACGCACGAGCTAGTAAAAAGCTAATTGATTTGCTCAAGCTTGACCAAATGCTAATGTAAATATGTATTTTGTGCGCGTAGGTGGGAATGGTCACTTCGCAGCCTGCATACCCCTAGCATAATTAAACACAAGGCTAAATGATGATATATCGGACTACGTATAAATTAGCATTTGCATCTCTTAGAGACAGCGGATAGGTTGATAACTGTGGTGTATATTAATTAAAGGACTTCATCAACTGCCTTTTATGAACACGCCCATGACGTTTTTTCTTTCGGTAGGGTAAAGTTTTCCCTAACTGAATTTACACTTCACCCCTCCGAGCAAATAACGTGGATTTGTCTTTTTAGTTTGGTTTCCATATTAAATCATTTCTCAGAAAGTGTCCATATAGACTCACTTCTTAATGGCCAAAGTGCACTGCTGCAGGGTGGCAGATGTATGTCTGCCTTTTGTACAAGAAACTTATTTTTCTTCTTTAAATTTAAATTGTTTGCTCTTCCAAGGACAGTTAGGTACGGATGTTTGATTTCATTTAAGGCAGCGTGGCCGGATTTCATCGGTAAGGTGCGACCATTTGCTAACTTCCACACTGTTTTCGCTGCTCTGGTTTTACTCTCTTTTCTGTAGTCTTATATTGTATTCCTGCATAAACCGGGATTCTGCTAGTGGACTAAACATCCCCAAGACCTGATCCCTTTGCATTGTTTTCATGTTATTGTGGATAAATGTGTTAAATGAGATAACAACATAGCACTTTGAGTAATTCTACACCAGTGACGTCTAATAAATTGCATTTATTATCACTGTAATTTTTTTGTACCCAATTCTGCTCAAGCCATGGTGATAGGGGTAGGATAAGTTGTTACTTTTTGAACACTTACATGAATAGTTAGAATAAAACCATAACTGAGATAAAGGGACAGGTGAGTAGATTTCACCTTTAACGTGTGACTATTTACCAACTTTCACACTATGTTATATTCAGTAATTGTAGACCAGTGACGTCTACTTCATAGTATTTAACTGCATGCTCTGAACTTTTGCTAGCATTGCTATTATTTATGCATTGCTATGATTTATGCTTTTACACAAAACATTTACAAGAGGTCCACCATCACCGGTTGCGTCTATCCATTAGTCCACTGCGACACGGCGTCGTTGTTCTGGTTTTACTCTCTGTTTATTTCGACACCGTAGCATGTTATAACATACAGTTGTTGTCAGCTACCTATTCCCTTGGCGTTTGGCTGTTTAATAGATGTTTAACGCCAAACGCAATAGTTTTCTACCAATGCTAGAAGTTTAATGGCTTCATGGAAGAAAATGGGCTGCCCGAGGTAAACCGCCAATCTTTAGCGAACATACTCTTGACTTCCACGCCATATATTGGTGAAGGAAAAGTGTTCGTCGACGAAAATTAAGTCTGCGCAAATTGCGGACTAAGCACGGTTGACCAACAAGAGCTCACCAGATTTACAAATTTTGTGTCCAAATCCGGAACTGAACCTAAACATCTTCTGCGTCCTCGTTAGGACTAGGGCACCTTTTTGTTCTAGAAAAATATGTTTATTTAAAGGAATAGGTTACATCAACCAAAGGCAGGTACATCTTTTTATTAAAATAAAGCAAATACTACTCACTATATCAAGGTACTATCGCGCAGTCATCGAGAGAAACTATGTACAATACACACTTTTCTATGGTAAATTTATGGCAGTAGTACCTGGGTTGTCAATTTTTACGTAAGGGTTCAAAAGGAGGACCCGGCTTTTAAAATATTGTCAGGTTGGACTCCAGTGAACTGCAGACTCTAAAATGCTGTTTCCTAACAATGATGTAAAAATAACTTTAGGACGAACAGTTTCTGATTTTGTGAA
Source organism: Acanthopleura granulata (assembly GCA_016165875.1). NCBI lineage: Eukaryota > Metazoa > Mollusca > Polyplacophora > Chitonida > Chitonidae > Acanthopleura > Acanthopleura granulata. Next base: position 13,421,962 of record JABBOT010000013.1, read on the forward strand.
TGGCAATCGGACGCCTTACTCACTGAGATACACTTATTTGTTTTATTTATTGAATAAAAAAAAATCCAAAGTAATTTTTTTATTCTTTTATTTATTTGATTGCTGCTTAACGCCAAAATAATTTTCTCTTTCACGATGCTGGTCATTTTTATGAGTGAACGAACTTTCGAAACATATGACGTAGAGATATGCACACCATATTGGTGGAAGGAATGTGGTGACATGACGTTGGACTCTCGTACGAGCCTATTCGCTCGTTTACAGTAATCAAGCAGTGAGGGCGAGGAAATCTACAAATCCTGTCGAAAGACGGGTTTGAACCCGCGCCCTGATGTATGTCCAAACGACTGAAAGACAACCACCGCTATAAACCATTAGACTCCAACTTGACTTGGATATTGAGTGTCACGAGATATAACGGAACCGACGACGACGATGATTGTGATGACGATGAGGAAGATGATGAAGATGATGAAGATGAAGACAATGATAAAAAGGGCTTGCGATGTTCACTGAAGACGAAAAAAAAAAAGAAAAAAAAAGAAACAATCTCTCTCTCTCTCTCTCTCTAGATATAAATATATATACGTAGCATACCGATATGAGACGGACACCATGCTATAAGTATACGTCGTTATAGTGGACGTATGCTTTTCTAGATAATCAGAAAAAAAATACAATAACCGGAGAAACAAAACATATCCTTGGAATATTTGTAGAGTCACAGACCGTGATAAAAACATTAGCATATACAGCATGCAAAACTGTGTCTCACTCAATTATGCCTGGTCGAGTGAACATCGTAAAATAGGGATTGATCAGAGAGCATATTCAACTTCTTGGCCAAAGACAATAAGCTTTATTACTCACCGTTAGTTTTGTGAGCTCAACTCGTATTGCTAACCGTTACTAATACGCGCAATACAGTTTTAGTACAGTGCACTGTCTTAATGCGCTGACGTTTTAAATGCCCTTCAGTTTTTATGTAATTAAAATGTTATGTGACCGAATGCATACAAGCGGGTAATTGTTTATCTTTTTGTAAACCTTTTCTCTCTTTATCATCTGTCAGTGGAGTGAAAAAAAAAACTTCAGAAATCCACAGTGGACGAACAATCGCATTCTCGCGAGAACTTCTATAGACTAGACCGAAAAACCTCTCACACGCAAATTACGAGCCATTGGAGCATTGATATTCGCAACAAAAAAGGAGGCAGCAATTTGAAAGCTGCCAAAAAAATCATAATCCTGGCTTGAAGGTACCCTCAGATTTGCACGTGGAACGAAAGTAAACGATATATCAGTGACGTAGTCCCGACACTCAGAGGTGTGAAATCAAAACATATGCAATCGTTGCATTCTAAATTTTGTCTGTGATTCTAAATCCCATGATGCTGGCTCGTGAACGAGTGACCTCTGAAACGAGTCCAACAGAACAAAATAGCTCATATGTATCTTACAGCTTATATCTCGACGTAGGATTAGTTCTACATTAGAATGACTGGACGAAGTAGATTCGGATCTTTAACAGTGTTTGTGGTTAAAATTTCAGAAAAATTAGAAAAAACCCACTGAATTTAGCCTGAGACAAGCATTCGTAAAAACTACAAAAAGGACGTTGTCGAAGTTTAAAAAACAAAAGCGGAAGAGAGCACTATCGCGTTATTGATTTTTTTCCTCCGCCAAGAACATTCATTACGCCTTTTCGTTATCATTGAAAACTCTTTGCATGAATCCTTCCTGATCTTTGTATTTCATATATTTCTTAGTTCTGGTGGTTTGTGTTATTTGTCGTTTTTGGAAACTGGTCTTACGATTATTGACCCGGACTGCCCACTTTGGCTGATGGCTGGTATACAAATGTCGGTTTCGACGCCTAGGTTATGTTGCCATTACGTCCTCATCAAGAAGTTGTGACCAGTTAACCTAACTTAAATCCACTACTTGAGGTAAAGGATAGACATGCACAATTCAAGCAATGTGTTCAAGATTTTCCTGCGTATAGAAGAGTGCTAGAAACATTGATTAGACAACACTGCAAACAAAGACAGTATAGGTTGTTGACAAACTATAAATTTCTCAACTGTTATTTTACCCCAAATTAAAATATATCAGATTTTTTTCTGATTTGTTTAGAAGTGAAATGCCAGGGTTACCGCCCTTCTACCCCTCTGAGGTTAGTTGAAAAAGGTGCTACTATTACAGTTCAAGGCACAACAGATAAAATATGGTGATCATGCTTGATTGAATTTTTGATATGTTGTAGAGAAAAGTCCACGCTGCATATAGTGGTATGAGTTAGAGGACACATATGTTTGGAGTTGAAGTTCAGTACATTCGTACAGTGAAAAGATACACTGGCACTGATTAGGTAGCCATTTGGTAAGATTTTTTCCACGTTTTAGTTTGCCCAGACTTTAATGGATAAGCTATCTCTACACATGTGACCAATTGTGCATTTGAAATTTGAAACCATGAATATATGATATAACAAACTACATCATAGAGAGTAATACCGGAGCAGCGACGTACGACAGTATGATAGTTGACAAATGATCACACGTTGTGATGGTGATATCCAGCCTTTTGTCAGTTTGTCGCAGTTAGGGTTCATCATGTCATTATTCAACACAACATATTTGGATGGTGGTGTTTATGAACATATTTACTTATTTATTTATTTATTTGATTGGGGATTTATGCCGTACTAAATATTTCACTTATAAGACGGCGGTCAGCATTATGGTGAGAAGAAACCGGGCAGAGCCCATTGAAAACTTACGACCATCTGCTGATTGCTGGACCGCTTTCCCCCGTACGACCGGAGAGGAAGGCAGCGTGAGCTCAACTTGGTTAATGTTTACAGAGTACCCACTTTAGCAAATGCATTAAACGGTACATCAAACGTTTGGTTTTTATGTCTTTAATATGTACTTTAGGATATGTATTACCACATAAAAGTAAAAAAAAAAGCTTCTCAGTTTTTTTCTTAGAGCCGAAAAATAGATTTAACCCACTATTTCCTCGAGGGCCTAGGGGTCAGTCCAGCAATTAATAATCTACAGTCGTGACGTCAGCGATGATGACTGTCAAGACAGTTCTGTGGGAGAATAACGACAACGAATTGTTAGCTTAAGCTGGTGTCCCTTATCCAGCAAAGTCATCGTTGACGTAATTTCGGAAAATTTCAGCCCACTGATAGAAAAAATGTAGGGTTATTAGGAAATATGAAATATGGCTCATGATGAATTTTTAAAATTTTAGTGCTCCTTTTGCTCTATATACATGTTTCTGTTTAGTGCTATCTTGTGTAAGGATAGTTCGCCAGCAAACTTTCCCGCGGGCTTTACCTGGGCTCTCCGCGGTTTCCTCCCAACATAATGCTGGCGGCCGTCGTGAAAGTTAAACTCCAATCAAATAAATGAACAAATCAATAAATAAATTAGCCAATAAATGAAACATTCAATTAATAAATAAATCAGTCAGTAAATAACTTAATAAATAACTCAATGAACAAGGATACTATATTCAAACGAGAAAGCTGGGTGATAAATATGGTCGTGGATTTCCTCCGGGCTTCCTCCCACACCAATGCTGGTGGCCGTCGTATAAGTGAAATATTCTTGAGTACGACGTAAAACCCCAATCAACTAAATAAATAAATCAAGCCGAGAAACAATAAAGTATTTGTGAAAAAAATTTTTTTTTCCAGCATCTATCTCTCTTTATTAAACACGTCTGAACTTTCAAACTCTTACATGAAGGATTCAGTGGACCCAAACAAGCTGATCGCTTTTTAATTCAGCAGTAACTGTAAATGTGATATCTGATGTGTGTAAATACCAAACGACGACCGCATGGAAAAAATAGAGAATGTCGACATTTTATCGCTGACCCTAATTCCCATATAGAAAACACCATATAGAAATGAAGGATCGAACTTAAAGAAGCTTATTTAGCCTGTCCTAGACAGGAACGTGCGTGGCATAGCAACACCTAGCGAAAGCCCTACTGGACACTGTGCTTCGTAGTACGTAGGCCTAATGTCCTGCGCAGTTATCGGCCGGTCAAGAGCGTCCCCCACGCAATCGGGAGATCCAGGTTCAAAGCAGGGTGGGGTCCGCGGTAATGTACACGTAGAAGTTATGTGTCCATGTGTGTAATGTACCGGGCACCAAACATCAACAACCACCGGTGATGTAACGGACACCAAAAAACAAGAATCATCGGTAATGTACATGTAGTAGTTTTGCGTCCATATGTGTAATGTACCGGACACCACACAGCAACAATCAGTGGTAATGTACATGTAAAAGTTATGCTTCGATGTGTGTAATGTAACAGCACGAACACTGGTAATGTAGAATTTTATATATATAAATACAGTGTGTTTCCAGGGCGAGGCTGCCATCACAGGAACATCATGTCGAGACACTCGACGAATCACATAAGACTGACACCAGTCCGAAGAGTTCTGTTTCCTTGCTCTTACCTCTCAGTGTTTACCGTCAAATGATGCAGCAATAAGTACCATTTTCAAAATCTTTGACATGACCCCCACCCAGGAGAGATTCCGAATTTCCCCACTCCGAGGCGGATGCTCTAATCACCAGGCCACCGAGGGGAACCGCTGTTTGTAATGTTTCGCACACCTAACAGGTCATGTAGAATCATGTAGCAATATTCAGAAGTAATGTAGATATTGGGCCCCGCTGTATCTAATATGCCGCACACCGAAAAGCAACAATTAGCCGTAATTCATACCATGACTGTCGCTGTGTGTAATGTGCCGCACACCGAACAGAAAAAAATCAGCGGTGATGAAGACATTGGCTGTCGGTGTGTGTTATGTGCTACACACGAAATGGCATAAAACGCCAAAAAAAAAAAAAAAATAAAAATAAAGTACACATGGGGATTTTTGTTCATTTTAGGGCATTTTAGATTAGGTTTATGTCTGCGTACACGTAGAGCTTTCTTGAGGAAAATATTGGAGTAGTGGTAAGGCTGATCACAACCATTGATGTCGGTTAAAATTACCTCACGGAGATTAGGTGGATCAGGACCACTGACGGTTTCTGACAGACATATAACAGGCGGAGAGATATGATTGCCTTCATGACTGTACCCAAATCTAAAAAAAAATGTACGGTTTCTTGGTCAACCAGCCTGGATTAAACCAGCGCATGCGTCAAGCAAGGAAGACATACGCACATCTTCACGTTATGCAGGTAACAAAAAAAAAAAAAAAAAAAAAAAAAAACCAAGGGAAAAAAACCCCCCAAAACAACAACAGAAAACATAACAATTATTCTAAAAAAAATCTATTATTTATTTTCCCAAAACAGAATACATTAATTATCTAAGAGTTTGGAAAGCTTCTCCATGGATGTGTGTGTTCAAGCCACCACCATTTTACGTGTGAGTGTTTTGGTAAGTCAACTAGCTGCTTCACACGTGTCACCACCATTTTATGTGTGAGTGTTGTGGTAAATCAACTAAATGCCTCACACGTGTCACCACCAATTTCTGTGTCAGTGTTGTGGTAAATCAGCTGATCACTTCACACGTGTAACCACTATTTTCTGTTTCAATGTTGTGGTAAATCAATTAGCTATTTTTCACGTATCATCACCATTATCTGTGTCAGTGTTGTGGTAAATCAACTGATTACTTCACACGTGTTACCATTTATTTCTGTGTCAGTGTTGTGGTAAATCAACTGATTTCTTCACACCTATTACCATGGATTTCTGTGTCAGTGTTGTGGTAAATCAACTGATTACTTCACATGTGTTACCGTGGATTTCTGTGTCAGTGTTGTGGTAAATCAACTGATTACTTCACACGTGTTACCATGGATCTCTGTGTCAGTGTTGTGGTAAATCAACTGAGCACTTCACACTTGTCGACACTATTTTCTCTGTCAGTATTGTGGTATGGGCCATCCCCAGAATTCTGGAAGTTTAAGAATCCAATTTACGCTAATTCCAGTAAGGACAATAGAATTACAACCCTCTTACAAATGAGTCGTCGCTGTGTACAAAGATTCATTTTCCTCATGATCAGTCATTTCCGTTACCTGGTGGTTCTTTAGCTTCAGTGCGTTCTCTGGCTCCTGTAGTTTTTCTGGCCGTTTTACATTATCTTGCCTCTTTAGGTTCTCTAGCTTCTGCAGGTTTTCTGGCCGTTTTAGGTTCTCTTGTATTTTTAGGTTTTCTGACTTCTGTAGGTTTTCTGGCCGTATTAGGTTCTCTTGTATCTTTAGGTTCTCTAGCTTCTGCAGGTTTTCTGGCCGTTTTAGGTTCTCTTGTATTTTTAGGTTTTCTGACTTCTGTAGGTTTTCTGGCCGTATTAGGTTCTCTTGCTTCTGACAGTTGTCAAGCTTTTGTAGGTACTCCGGCTGCTTTGGAAGGTTCTCTGGCTTCTGCAGGTTCTCTATCTGTCGTGCGTAGTTTTTCTTTGGGCTCCCTGTCTTCTCCGGAATGTCCGGTTTTCCAGGGAGACCGTACGTCACTTTGCTCATGACAGAAACTGCTTGCTTTATTTCCAATTCAATGGGGGCCACAGCCCAAGGCTGTACTTTGCCGTCCGCAAATAACACGAATACAATAGCTCCAAATACGTAAATACCGGCACAAATAAAGAAGACTATCCTCCACTGATCTTGGGTTTGCTGCAATACAAAAAAGGAGTCATATTTTACTAGATTCACTGACGTAATTAACATGGGCAGACGAATACCTCCACGGTTGTATGACGTTGAACTTGGCACAACACCATTTTTCTCCACGTTGAATTTTTCTACTGTAGATCAGAAACCGCCATTAGGAACTACGCAACATTTATCAAGGAGATAATTTTAAAGTAAAAGATCCAAAACTGGGATTTTTTTGACTTTCTAAGCAAGGGGTCGAGATATTTGTGCATATTTTACATGGGACCGCATGTTTTATCCATTATTTATGAAATTATGTCAAGTAACAATCAAACAAAATAAAATTATTTATGAGCCATTATCAGTTTTCATCAAGAATAATTCACTCATATGACGGCGGTCAGCATTATGGTGGAGGGGAACCACCACGTAGAGTAACACCACAGCGGCGACAGCAGTATGATGTGTGGCAAATGATCACGCGTAACTGATCAATTTACAAAACACCATTCGGCCACAGCACTGTTTTACGCCACGCAGCACTATTCTCCAACAACGCATGAGCATTCTACTCCACATATTACCTTTCTAAATCAACATTATATTAACTGTCTCGTGTTTCCACCTTGTTCTCGCCACGATATGGCTGAGATATTGCCGATGTGGCGTTAAGCCATAATCATTCATTCATTCATTCAACATTATATTACAACGAGACTAGAGTGTTCTACGCAACACATTACCATTCTGAATCATGACCAGTTTACAAAATCGTCAGAGTTTTTCTACTCCACACATTAACATTCTAAATCAGCAGTATTCTGATCAGCACAAAGCCACTGTTCAAGAAAGTGAGAGTATTTCACTCAATCATACAACACCATTCTACTCCAGAGAACATATTTCTAACTTATACCGGATTACTGTAATATCTCCTACCGTACTACCGCTAACCGCAATACTCAAAGATGTTTCACTAATACAAAGATAGTAATATAAATATTATGGGTAGAGTAAACGGAAGAACCCTTTGTAAACCAAGTTGTGATCTTTAACAAGTCAGTGACGAACTTTCTCCACATGTGACACATAGGTATGCACGTCGTATTGTGGAAGAATGAATGAATGATTATGGCTTAACGCCACATCGGCAATATCTCAGCCATATCGTGGCGAGAAGAATGGTGGGGTTCAACAGGCGTCACAAGGCACAAACGTCCACAACTTGCTTGTCATAACGATTCCAAAGACATGCACACATGCGCCGTGACCACAACACTTGGAACATAGCAAAGGCCTTGAGAGGAACGATGAGGAGTAACAGACACTCACCTTTTCCTCCAGGATATATCCAACCATGTACGGCGCGACAAATCCAGATAAGGAAGCGGCAGCGTTGCACAGGCCATGGAGAACACCTGGCAAAAGAGTGGTCATGAACCATGTGACATGGACAAAAAAAAAAAAGAAGACACAGAGAGCACCTGACACCGAAGAGACTCCTCAGTGGTCGTGAACTATGTAACTGACATGGACAAAAAGAGAAACCATAGAGAACACCTGAAAACAGAGAGATATCAGTGGCCATAAACTCAATGGCCAATCTTATTAATCTCTAAACGATGACAAAAGATTGTTCCGGAGAATAAGCAGAGTAAGGGCTTCTGAGATGAGTATCAACAGAATAAGCAGCTGAGAATGTGGGCGCAATGTCCAGATGGTTGACATAGTAACCAAAAGTTTTACTGTTCACCTGATAATCTCTGCGCAATGTGCTCATGTCTGAGATGGTAACCGGAATCGTTAATTTTTCCTGAGAATTTCGGTGCTGTTGGTTGACGTGGTAACCAGAACTGTTAGTATTTACTTAGGAATCTCGGCGCAATGTCCAGATGGTTGACATGGTAAATAGAACTGTTACTGTTTACATAGGGATCTCCTCCCAATGTCCAGACGGTTGACATGGTGACCAGAACTGGTAATGCTTACCTGAGAATCTTGGCGCAATGTCCAGATGGTTGACATAGTAACCAGAGAAAGACAATCCGGAAAAACCAACGGCTAGAGTCAGAAATAAAATATTGATTGTGACGTCACATCCGGTGTAACTGACGGCAACCAGTAGGGAGGCGGGAATAACCATACCTGCAACGATAGTTACTTTATTTCTGACATAAAGAAAAGAACAAAAACAAGAACCTGAAAAGTAAACGTATAAACTCATTTTTTGTGAATATTCTTGTTGTGTTCGACGTTTGTCTGACTCAACATCTGACTTAATAAATTATGGACTCGGATTTCAGACTAAAGGTATGAAGCTTTCACTAACCTGCGGCGGTCATCAGCTTTCTCACATTTTTTGTCGACATGTGTTTTTTTTGGAGAAAATCGGACAAAAACCCCGCTATCATAATAAACATCCAACAGAAAAGGTAGGGCAGGGCGGAGAGGAGTCCATTCTGGAAGAAGATGGGAGAAGGGAATATGGCCAGGGAATAGCAAAGTACATTTAAAATGTGGTTTAATATTCTAATGGATTTGATGGATACTTACTGAATCAAAGACGCAGAATATATTCGAAATTTCAGACAGTTGTGAGCAGGTAAATGTAGGTATGTATGTAAGTATATATGTGAGGCCCGATGTTAGCGTTCTCCTCAAATTAGGACAAATGTCTGAAATATGCATTGTACGCGTCATAATTTATTTATGTCTTTATTTTTTAAATAAAATTATTAGTGTTCAGCGTCAGTCAGAGCGATTTAATGGCAAACGTCTTTAACCACTAACCTGTGGGTGATCGTGGTTTCCCCCGGGCTATGTCCAGTTTACTCCCACCCTATTGCTGACCACCGTCGTATAAGAGAAATATTCTTGAGTAAGGCGTAAAACACAAATCAAATAAATCAAATAAATAAATCTCTAACCACTAGGCCACGGCCATCTCTCGGTGTGACCTACAGTAGTATAGTATAAAGTTTGGTCACACATGAACACCCAACCATCGCTCTCCATCTGCTCTTCTATATCGCCCATAAGAAATTTTGTGATGAGGTGATCATGAAAAACTTTCATATCATTGCGACTCGTCATATAAATGCTGGTATTATTGGGAATGTACAAAGTAGGTCTATAAGACTTTTGTCTTTCAATAACTAGGACATCATGGGTGTAGACTCACACAGGGCCTAATGAATAAATCAACCTCATCCGATGTCCCATCACCCCTTCTCGTGACAACGTTACTTTTCATTCCATTTCCGGTGAAAGCAATCGTGACGTCATGACGTCACACAAAGATTGAACATTTGCAGCCAAGGAGTGGGACATCCGATTTACCTACTTGTGACAATGTTGATTAAAATTGTACATTCACTGGCTCTCAGTGCTTGTGGGTAACTTGGTGACGATTCGCAGTGCAGCGATCGCCGAAGACCGTTGTGTGCATATCTGTACGTCACACTTGGGAGTGTTCGACCCTAACTTGCCAAATGTCCATGGTTTTGATACCCTGGGAAATCCCGTTTCATCCACTCTTAAGACTGAACCCCATGGTGTATCAGTGAACAATTCATGGGTACGGTTATTATTTAAATCATTAAATACAGTCATAAATAAATAGCCAACTAACAAACAAATAAATACGTAACTGAAACGGATTAGGTTACCGTCAAAGTGCAGGCATAAATTACAGAATAAATATGTCTGATGCAATAGAGCTTACCTCTTTGGTGTCAAAATGCAGAACCTGTTCTATGTACCTAGGGAGATAGGAGTACATGGTGAACATCCCCCACAGGTTGCAAATGCGGGTGACAAACATCGCCCAAAAGGGGACAGAACTCAGCAGAGATGGCCACGGCGTCTTCAGTTTCTAGAAGTGAAATGTGAGGTAGGCCAATCTTAAGTGCGCCGAAGTACAACTAGATGTCACCGACAAAAGTGCATAAGACCACTAGAAGTGCATATAAAAACCTTGACCAACTTAAAGCATGAGCTGAACACTGTAAAGCCTGGCCTTTGTGAATTAGTCGTGTTAAAGATAATATTCTCTGTTGTTGCACTTGCGGCAAAAGTATTTTAAATTAAGACATAGATAGATAAATAGGACATACTTACCTTGGAGGTGGGTTTTGCTGTTTTCTCGATGTGCTCTCTCTCCTGATGGGAAATATTAGGGTGTTCTCTAGGAGACTCACTGATCACAAGCATCCAGATCACAGTCAAGGCACATCCAAACACTCCTGTTGTTTTTTAATAAACAAAATCTGATTTAGTTCATCATAAGTAGGTACACCTTACTTTGTTGTTGTCAAATGAGACTCGAATATAGATAAAATTAGTGACATGTATCAACAAAATGATTACGCTTGTATAGCAGATAATCGCACTCAGAACAGATGACAAAGGAAATGCATTTACCCATAACGCACACAGAACACATCGTAAAGACAATACACTTACCCATAATGTAGAAAACAGATGGCCATCCGCCCAGGAACTGCGAGTCAGAGAGTAGACCTGCGACAACTTGAGACAGGACAGAACCAAGCTGTGTCCCTGATTGTCGCAAGGAGGAGTGAAAAGAAGGAAATACAGCGCCATGATGGTAACCAAACACCTCACAAATATTGGCCTAAACCACACTACTCATTAAAGGTGAACTGTCCCGGTTCTATTTTGCATTTTACTTAACTGAATAATATATCTATGACATAAGAAAATTGATGGAAACAAAAAAATGCATTTATTGAGTATTTTTACTTGTAAAAATATAAAATATATTTAATTCCAAAATTTCCTAGAAAAAAATGACACACTGCTTGTCTGCCCTTGAATGGCGCTGGTGTGTCAAATATACGTCACGTAATTATGACATTCTCTGTTTCCAAACACTAGTGTAAGTCTGATCAAAACACGTCTCTTCAAAATGACTAGAACATGATTTAGAGTACGTTTTTGGTTCGAAAATGTCCCGTTGAATGGCAATTATCCAATTTCCTCGTATGGAGGGGTCCGATCGGAAGGCATGAAAGCTTATCCCATCCTAATTCGGTGAGTAATTAGTACTGTGCATTGCTGCACAAAACGGCATATCGCCAGTATGACGTCACACACCACTGGGACGCCAAGGGCAGATAAACATGTAGACAGTACCAAGTTTTACGAAATATCTGGCGGTGGTTATTCGTTAAATCACTTCGGCTCCATGTTTCAGATACCTCTACGATATGTTGTGCCAATTTTTGCAATCAGGACAGTTCAACTTTAAGCTTTAATGGCAGTTCGGTCGCTGTCCAAGGCATAACATGTTTCGATGTTTCTTTACTTCTACAGTTCTAGTACAAAGCTGTCGACATGAAATACAAGGCACGAACTAGGGCTAGAATAGTGTCCTAACTGAAGTAAATTGACAAGATGCCGAATTTCAACCATTTAATCCGGAGGCATTTTTCAGAGTTAGGCCTACTTTTTGAGGGGATACGGGAAATACATGGTGTCTTGAGCCCGCCGAGTCCAGTGTGAAGGTTTCTGACACCATATATTTACTAATTAACTGTTTGACGAATTTATCCTGCAAAAGACCCATCAGTTCATTACAAAATGTCAATGTACCGTAGAATAGCTTCAAAAATGTCATTGTTTTTACAGGCCTGCATAGGGAGATAACCTGATGAACAGACGCATTTGGCACGGACTGCAGGGTATAGAGATAAACACAGCCGAGGCGGTCAGCTCGCCAGCAAAGCCTTATCACCCAGTGCCTCTTACCAATGCGGCAGCTGTTGTCTGAAGTCCAGCTTATGCTGGCTTCCTCCTCGGCCAGTAAACTGCGGATGGTCATGGGTTTCCCCCGGGCTCTGCCCGGTTTCCTCCCACCATAATGCTGGTCGCCGTCGTATAAGTGAAATATTCTTGAGTGCGGCGTAAAACGCCAATCAATTAAATAAATAAATACCGTAAGAATTAAAATAAAAATAAAAAAAAATCAAATATATATAAATATAAAAAAATATATAAATAAATACAACATAAAAAAAATAAAATTCGTCAAGGAGATGACTGTTACGGCATGAAAACGAACTCACCTGCAAATACGATGGCGGACAGCCTGCTCTTCTCGGACCAGGGTGTCCATTTAGCCAGGACCACGTGAATGCCAGGATAAGCCATGCCCTGTAGGCAAATTAATGACGTAAGCGTAAATCAGCTAGTTTATATTTTATGTACAATTAACAGGCGCATCAGTGCGACAATGTAGGAGTTTGTAATGCTGGAATACAGTAAGTTTTCTTGTGTTCCTTCTTTTCTACACTACGTTTACATATAGAGATGATATCACAGGAACACTTCAGTACCAATGTTATTTTCAGAAAAGCACTCAGTACGACCAGACTGAAGACATGCAGAAACAAGCCCACAGGCACACTTACCGCAGCTAGTCCCTGAATAGTTCTCAGCGCGACTAGACCGTAGAAATGATGACATGAGATCACAGAAACACTTACCGCAGTCAGTCCCAGTAGAGCTTTCAGTACCGTAGACACGGAGGCAAGGATGAGTGGCAAGCATGATATATGAATATTAACGATGAAAAACGGATATAAAAAAAGGATATTAAAAATAAATGAAATAAAATATGTGAAATGTAAAGAAGAACAAAATCAAAAACGACAAAGATCAATCAGGAACAAAATCAAATGGAATGCAAAATGAAAACAAAACAAAACACAAAGCAGAAACATAGTTTGCAAATAAATTTATTAAAGAAAAAAGAGAAAAAGATTAAAAAGAGAAATGAAAAAGTTCAAAAGCGAATACAAACTGAAATCAAAATCAAGTATAAAATCAAAACAGAATCAAATACAAAACAAGACAAACCCAAATGAAAATGAAAACAAAACTTAAACGCGAAACAAATTAAAAATCATTTGTTTTCTACAACAGCAAACCAAAGTCAAAAACCTGCCGTGGCCCAGGCGTGCCACTTCCCGTCCCTGAATTCCCTACGTAATAGTTAGAAGTTTCCTCTCCTGAACAGCATCGGATGGTTTATTTAGGGTATTTGGAGAAGCATTTTTCTTAACCTACAGGTTTCATTTTTAATGCCCCTTTAATCCCCCAAATGAACTTAGGGGCTGGGGTGCTTATTACAAATTTACATGTGTGCACAATGCAAACAGGAGGAAACAAGACACGCGCTTGATATGCATTTTAACTGAAGCAACTTCCTGGGAGTAAAATGAGGAAATTATTTCTTTTATTTATTTATTTCACTGGAGTTTGACGTCGTACTCAAAAATATTTCACTTACGCGACGGCTGCCAGCATTATTGCTCGTGGTCACCGTGCAGAGCCTGAGGGAAATCCACGGCCATCCGCAGGTTAAAGCACTGAATGTAAGATATTTTATACAGCTAAACGTGCCCACAATTGTTTGAGAATGACTAATATTGGAGTGGTGAAGGAAGAAAAAACATTCACACTCATTCTTAAGTGATAATTGGTGGGAGAGGCGTAAATGATAGACACATGTTGTACTAATTTAGAGCTAGGTCGTTTTCTTTTCCCAAATAACGTGAAATGAAAAAGGGATCAAATGGCAGAAGAGGCGCTGTAGACATCACAGACTTCCCCCTTTGATCCGCAAAATACTTCACGGCAGAACTTGTCTACCGCAACCTAGAGTCGCAGAGCACATGTAGATCTGTACATACCCTCGCTTAATGTGATTTGATAACTGCGCCACCCACACTTATGATGTGTACCCAAACTCACTGGTTGCACTATTAAAACACTGATGTTTTGTTTCATGTCAAAGTAATGTTTATGTCAGGGAGTCAGGGGAGATAACTGACACGCATAGCGCGAAGGGAATTCTGGGAGGGCCAATGGTGCACCAGGGGTAAGAGAGGTTTTTCACTTTGATTTGTCGTTGAAAAAAATCTTTGATCCTTAATTTCCGTTGCATTTAAGTTTTGTTTTCAGTTATGTTTGATTTAATTTTTATTTTGATTTGCATTAAAATTTTGTTTAAATTTAACTTTAATTTGTCTTATTTTGTCTCTGATTCTGTATTTAGTTTGTTGTTGATTTTGTTTTTTATATTTGTTTACATTTCACGATACTTTATTTTACTTTTCTTTTTATTACCATTTTCTGTCAATTAAAAAACAAAAGATAAAAAAAAAACTTTCACATATCATGTTTAACAGTCCCAGAGAAACTCTCAAACTGTAGATATGCAGACCAAAAAAAAAAAAAAACAAATCAAAGACACACTTGCCGCAGCCAGTCCAAGAGATGCCCGCAGTACGACAAGACCGTAAACATGTAGGCGAGCGATCACGGGCGTTAGCAATGTGATTATGGACATCGTGGAAAGGCCCAAGCCAAATGCCCTCTTTCCACCGATTCTTTGGGCAAGGATACCCCCTGGGAACTGGGACACCAGGTAGCCATAATAGTAGCCACCTAAAACTAGACCCTGGTCCTCCGCGTCCCAGGTAAACTCACCCACCTGTTCAGAATAATGATATGATATTACTACAGCATACTAAAACCAGAGCAGAGACGACAGTGTAATAGTTGGCAAATGGTCACACGTAACCAGTGAAATCCGGCCACTTGTCAGTTTACCTCAGTTAGGGTTTCATTCCAACTGTTCGTAAACGTGTTAAAGAAGTAACAACTTACATCTCTCCAGCACCATGGATTAGGCTGAATTTAAATAAATGACACCATTTAAATAATGCTTTATCCAATGTTTGTCAGGTACCTGCCAAAACTTGGTGGGTTATGGTCACGGCGTTAAACACTAATCAATAAATCAATCAATTGCTAAATCAGTCCATCAATCAATTTTATCCAAATTAAAAAGTCAGACAGTGATAATTTTTTTTACCTACTTGCGGTCTAACTCCGTTCTGGAGAATATTTCACTTGTAGAATGAATGGCTTGGAGAAAACCACTGATTTTTTGTCAAGCACATTGTAAACTTTCCTACCTGACTCGCTTCTTTGTCACATATTGTGACAGGACAAATATATATGTATGATGAAACATGTGATGTGTGTTTCTGATGCAGAACTTGTAAGTATAGAAATAAAGAACAGAATGTGGTATTCATTGTTGTTCAAGAGAGGAATCAGAAGTTTTCATTATATGTCCCCACCATACAGCATAATCATCCAAGATCGCTAAGAGAAATTTCCCGCGTTTCCGACAGGAACATTATAAAAAATTGTTATTTTCTGTGAGATCATCTGTGATGACATGCCTTAGAATCTTGAAAGGGAAAGACCACACAGAAATGAAGTTGTAGTGTGTGAAAATAGTACTTCAAACTATATCTGAAAATATTTTCATTGAATTTTTATTTTTAAATTTTTTTTCCACCAAATTAAATGCAGCGAAATGTTTTGAGTGTATGGTGGGTTTTTGCCCTTTGCCGACTTGTCTCTGGCATTTAAGTAAAAATTTGACGTAATGTTAGCTTTTTCATACATAGGCAAACATCATAGGAAAACTTTTCACATGACCTTTATTCAAAGCTGAGCATAAAGGCGTACAAAAAGTTTTCTGACGTCACTGGTAAACCACACTATTAATATGGTCCATAAAACCCACCATACAATCAAAACAGTTGACTGTGTTTAATTTAGTGAAAAGACCTAAAAAAGTCAAGGGAGGTATTTTAAAATATGGTTTTTAATGGCCTTTTCTTTCATCATAAGTTCATTTTTGTGCGGTCTATCCCTTAAAGTTAATGGATTTTCAGGCCATGCAAATAACTGGAAAGGCCTTAGGAAAATATGACCTCAAAAACTCACCTTTGAAAATAACTTCCTTAGTTTAACGTCTTGATAAGAAAAAAATGTATACAAATGTTTGCACAAACCTTTCCTTCTTTGAAGGATACATTCCTGGAGTTCAAACAGCTCCCAGTGTCCGAAACGTTTCGTCGTGGAGTGGTAACCATGGCAACTATGGCGACGCTAAGATTCAGTCGAAGTGCAAAGTAGGTTAGGACTCCCCAGAAACAGAGGATGACCAAAATGAAACGTCTGGGGATTTCTGTAGACAGAGAGAAACCAATACGAAAGTACGTGTAATGTTTTATGTAAATAGAGAGAAACAAAACCGAAAAGCCCCGAGTTTTCTTTAAAGAGAAACTAAAGCAACCGTCCTGGATACATGTGTTAACAGAAAGAGACCAAAAACTAAACGTCTGAGGGTTTATGTAACCAGAGGGAAACCAAATTTAAAAGTCTGAGGATTTCTCTAATGAGAGAGATTTCGAAAGTAAACATCGGGGCATTTCTGTAAACAGAGACATGCCAAAATCTAAACGCCAGAAAGTTTTTCTAAACACCGGAAACATGAAAGATAAACGTCTGGGGATATCCATGAACAGGAGAGATGAAAACTAAACGTCTGAAGCTTTCTGTAGAGCGAGAGAGGGACCAAAGCGAAGTATCTGAGGATTTCTGTAAAGAAAGAAGACCAAAAAATGTAAACGTCTGGGGATTTCTGTGAGTAGAGAGTATTAGAGACGAAAAATAAACGTGTGAAGATTTCTGATAACAGAGGGATGCGAAAACGAAGATATTTACATTTTTTGATCAACTGAGACAGATCAAAACAAAACGCCGGAGGATTTATGCATATAGGGAAAGGGTGAAAAGAAAGATATCGACATTGGCGTGAACAGAGGTTGTGTATTAAAGATGATCAAAGAACGCCTGGGCAACTCTCATACACGATACTCAATTTACCACATTCTAATATATATTTGGCATCCAGTCAATTTGGAACTGTTATATAGGCTCGAACAGTTATCCCATGATACAGAGAGCATGGCGTCAACAGCAAAATAACTACCTACTCTGCGGTGGTATGAATGAAACGCATAGATGAAGTAAGATAATTAATTTAAAATGCTGCCATTTTCTGCTAGGACAGACAAAGAGTATGTCCACAGGGTCTACACCTCAGCGTCTGGTGTCACCGCCATGCGTCACTCATGCGTGCCTTTCGTTTTGGGTAACATACCAAACGGAAATAAAAGCAACATACTATTCATACTGGTCTGTATGTTCACTGCAGACTTTGGTTCCCTCTCCTTGTTTTGTATGCTGTATTCACAACTTCCAAATGGATAATGGGAATGGGGCTGCTGAATGCAAATGCTGTTTTTCTCATTGGTTTATACCTGGTGGATCCATTGCCTAGAAATGACAAATTGTTAATTTTGTACAAAATGGAATGTATAAACTGGAAGTGTAGGTTGTCTAAAATTACACCACGTAAGCTGACTAGGCAATGCAATTCATTTCAGTGTCCGTGGGGCGTTGTTGACAATAAAAAACGGTCAACAACGTCCGTGCGTCCCATTGCTTACTAAAATATTCGTTCAAGACCATTTGTCTCAGACCAATATGGCTGCAAGTCCGTATGACACTTGTGGTAAACAGCTTTCCTGAGGTCTGTGGTTCCAACCCGGCAGTTCGCTCCCCATCCTATAGATGAAAAGTTAATTAACTAATTAACCAGTTAACCAAATAGCTGACTGAATAAATAAATAAATAATTAAATATATAAATAATATAGAAGATGTAAATGTCTTTTAACTCATAATAACTTCATTTTTGTGGGATCTTTCCCTTCAAACATTTACACGAAAGGTTAAAATAAAACCCTGAGTTAGGTAATTGACAAGAGGCTGGATTTCATTTGTTGACAATTTGCTAGCTATCACACTGTCGTCGCAACTCCGGTTTTACTCTTTGTGCTGTAGTCTCTTGTGTTATAATTCTTGTCGCTAGGTCCACGGTTTGCAGAGCTTAAATGCAGATTTCAGGATTCACGGTGTATTGGGATATGAGGTTGCTGGATGCAAATGTTAGGGAATTCACGGTTCGCTTGGTTGCCCAAGTATATAGGTGAAACATTCTGTGGTATGGCGTTAAACGACAAATGAATCAAGAAAAAAAATAATAATTGAACTTTTCACTTAGCTGTCGGGTTTGCGGGTGAAGTAAGCCGGAAATATTGCTTTAAGCGAGTAAATAAACACCTTTCGGTCACGCTTCTCTACCATTACAAGCAGGACGTGTGACCTCATAACCAGCTTTGTTCATATAACACATTCTTACCTAGCCTAATAAATTAGACGTTGTATTCTACCGATACTACGTCCAACAGGGGTTCATTCCCAAAACCATGGGTATTTCCTATCCGTATTTAAACGATGTCTAGCCTTTAAAATCTGTATGTTTCTCAATCAACAATGATTAGCCAAGGGTATCGACTTTTGAGCTACTATTGTAACGGTGTGAATCCTACCTCGAAAAACTCCACATTGCGGAGATTATCGGAATCTCTTGACGGCTGACTAAACATAGCGCACTGTGGGAATTTTTGACCGAAGCAACGGTCTAAAACAGCAGACATGGCCCTAACTTAAAAGGAAAGAACACATTTATACAGCCTATACCTTAAAAGAAAGAGCCTTACTTATGGTTAAATAAAAACTCTCAATTTTCTGGCCTAAGTGCTTGTTATTTGAATGTTTAATAGTTAAAGATCCATGACTGAGAAATCTTTTTTAACTGATTGTTTGCGTCATCGTGCTTAGCTTTGCAAAGTAGCTTTCTTGTCTGTATGTAAAAAAAATCAGGTAGATAACGTAATGGAGGGCTTCAGTGGGGATTCCAGCACTAGTTCTGATGACAGTGAATGTAACTTCGGATTATAAGGCTACCGGTTTGAATCGCAGAGGCGTGAGGCTGAGAGTAGTAGTTCGACCGACCACGCATCAAGTGAGTGAGAACCGGGCTTTCTGGCTTTGACAGGGACAATCTGTGAAAGGACAGGTTGCGCTCTCTGCCTTCAGGACAGCGCAATTCAGACACATTTTGGTAGCCGACAGCCACGCATGTAGGCATGATGTGGCCCTCTAGTACATCTCAAACTCTTCCTTTTTAGAGTTGGCACAACAGAACTTAAAATCCACGATTGTCACGATGTACGAACATATTTAACTGAGACGTTAATGCACGTTAATTAAATGGAAGGAATAAAACCTTAAGCAGAGTGACGTCACAATGAATATTCAAGAGGAGGAAAGGAGGATTTTCACTGGACAAGCCTAAAACATGGAGGGACTTTCTATGTGCCCCGAATAGGTGGATTTTGTAAAAATAACGATGTTTAGAACATTTTGTCTCTTTTACGAAACCTTTAAAAATGTACAAAAAATATTATTCTACACAGTTTGTATAGCTATTTCATTTAAGGTGTAGATTGTATAAATGTTTTCTTTCCTTTTAAGAGTTATTACAGATTTTAAAGGCTCTGCAGCGTCTAATACGTATAGAAAAATACTCATGGTTATCAAATGGGCTTCTGTTAAACGTTTCACCCGTAGCATACAGCGTCTAATTCATTAGACTCACGCTTACCGAGCCCCTAGAGTTAAATAACACTAGAGCAAAGTTGTGCTATAATGTGCTGAATGTTATACAGCAAACTTTTATGTGATTCTTTGTTTGATCGACTGAGGTTTAACCTTGCTTACAGCAACATTGCAAATGGCGACGGTGTCTTCTTTTAGACGGCCGGACCCAATACCGATATGTTTATACAGCGTCCTCTCCGAAACGTCAGGCCCATGACGTCACACTCGACGCAATCATATATATATATATATATATATATATATATATATATGTATATATATATAATGGAGGCCTCCGTGGCTCAGTCGGTCGGCGCGCTGACACAATGACCCGAACCCTCCCACCAATGCGGTCGATGTGAGTTCAAGACCAACTCTTGCTGGCTTCCTCTCCTGCCGTACGTAGGAAGGTCTGCGAGCAACCTGCGGATGGTCGTGAGCTTCCCCCGGGGCTCTGCCCGGTTTCCCCCCACCCATAAGGCTGGTCGCTGTGATGTAAGTGAAATATTCTTGAGTGCGGCGTAAAACACCAATCAAATAGATAAATAAATAAATATATATAGTGACATTATTGACATCGAGTCGGTGCATTGGTGTATTGGGAGTATCGGATAGTGCAAAACCACTATATACCAGAAGAGAAAGACATTAAAGTGAAAGACAGCGCATGTACTAAGTTAAATTTGCCGAAAAGGTTGGACACTATTATGTTTAATTTCGGTAAAGCATTTTTTCTAATAGCTACTACGCCAGCGGAAACTGACATCTGACCGTCCCATGTCGCCTGGCATGAAACGCAGCCGTTCTGTCTAGGCAGTGACGTATTCCTTTCAAGCAAGGAACACTCTTGTCATCTGAGACTGTAGTAAGCTGCTAGGCTTGTGTTTGTAGCTTAAGTATGTCAATTTATAACACGAAATGATCAAGAAACGTACTCCTGCAACAACAAAATAGGCTGAAACTACTTTGCAGTGTTGTTCACCCAATTGTTATAATAAAAACACATATCATTAAAATAGGGTGCTGTCCCTATGGTATTACATATTACATTGAAAGTCAACTAAGAACATTTACGTTACGGCTCCTAGCTCTCTGACAGGTCAGTTCCACGTAACCTTAAAAGTATTGCGCCTTCAGATCCCCAGTCGGCAGCACAATACTCCACACTTCAAACTAATATATTTCAGCAAGGAATTCATACAATTTACAAGTTGTTTTTACATTCAGGAGGAAAATTTGAAAATCGTTTTTAATGAACAATACCTCGCTCATGAGCTGTTCTTTAATGTTAATATAAAATGACTGTATAACATGGGGAGCAAAACCAGAGCAGTGCCACCAAGTGTGATAGCTGGTGAATGGGTAAATCCGGCCTCACTGCCAGTTCACCTAAGTCGTAAGGTTTTATTCTTTATCTGTTCATCTAAATGTTTAAATAATAGAACCTAGGCGTCGAAACCGACATTCGTGTACCAGCCGTCAACCAAATTGGGCTTTTCCGATCAGTAATCACAGGATCAGTTTTCAAAACGACAAATAAAACAAACCACCAAAGAACTAAGAAAGTGTATCTAATGTACAAAATAAGGACGGTTTCATGCAAGGAGAAGCAGTTAACAGCCATACACCATGGTGAAAGCGAGTTTGGTAAAATAATTCTTTGATTTTAATTGCAATCTTTTGGACATAAATGGTCTAAAATTGTTATCGCAACCGTTATCGTCAACATAAACGCAAGTGCGTTCATTGAGTTGCCTAGTTCGTTCCTGTATATATAATCCATATATATATATACAATCCTTTATAGCCATACCGGTGAAGTCAAAAGTCAGTGAATATGTCGCCACGCATATGTCCGACCGTTTAGTAGTGACTGCCTACAACGATATGCTTTTGTCTTTCTGTTGTCTGGAACACTGAAGAATCTTTTCTTAATTGTACCTAGAGAATATGAACTGTATACCCAATAGGTTGTATATGGCTATCTTGTTCATTTGATGATTTTTCTATTCTTAACACATTTGTGCATCTTTTTCTTTCTTATTACATACTCCATGAAACAACTGTGTACAAATTTGCACGTCCACAATGTATATGTATCACTGATACACACACCATTGTGGATATATTACACAAATTACGCACATTGTGTATCACCGGTACACAAAAATTATGTGGATGTTCATTTTTGCCACAATAATGTGTACACTCGTACACAGTAGTTTTTGAGAGTAAATCACTTGACTTGGCTGAGAGACCTCTCGGAACAGCCAAGGTAGGTGGCTGTGTGCCATGTTTCATGGAAGGAATGTTTGGCTGTGTGGTTATTTTTCTGATTATACGCGTATAAAACTGTATCTTTTTGTGTACACAAATACGCTTTAGAAACACAACTTGCTTTGCACACAAGCAATCGGCCAAACACTCGTGGCCATTCGTTGTGACGGAATGACGTGATAATGCCAAGCTCTAATGACTCTCCATCTTAATTTATTTTAAAATTTAATTTACGCTTCAGGTGTCAGGATCTCGAAGGTGTCTTACATCTGACAATAGGCTTGGTCTTAACTTGTGGCATTATTCCTATACTTACATATGAATTTAAACGCCTTTTTTGTTCAGTTCTTAACATGAAGGTTTATGACAACTCTTCGCATTAAGACTACTATTTCAATCAAGTTTTTCAAATGTTCTAAGACGGAACTCTCATTTAAACAAGAATTTTCCCTTTAAATACTTCCCATTTTATATTCATCTTGGCTGGTATTGACACACTTTTATGATGCACTTATGTGTCATATGCCAAAGTTTAGGTTTACCTATTACATGGTTTTGGGAAGTATGGCTAGGGCACTAGGAATTTTTGGCATTTTTCTTTCTAACGTCGTTCCAACCCAGACTGGCCTTGTCTGTTGTCTTCTACGCTATCTAATAAGGGATATCCCTCTTACACCTCCCCCATGTAAATAATCAACCTCAGAAACTGTGTGGCCTACGTGGCAGAAGCGGTTAGTGCGTTAGCTCAGCGCAATGACATGTGAGCCTCTCAACAATGCCAGTCTCAGTTCAAATCCAGCTCATGCTGGGTTCCTCTCCGGCCATACATGCAATGGCTAGCCAACAACCTTCGAATGGTCGTGGAATTCCGCCGGGCTCTGCCCGGTTTCCTCCCACCATAATGCTGGCTGCCGTCGTATAAGTGAAATATTCTTGAGTACAGCGTAAACACAAATCAAATAAATAAATAAATAAATAAATAAATGAAAAAGTGCATAGAAAACATGTGGTTAATGTCATTGTAAGCCATTTTTAGGTTGTTTTTAATTGAAAGGCACTAAAACCGTTGATCACTGATCTGAAAAATAGAATTCTTTTCCAATTTTTTAACCTAGTGAAATGCTTATAAATTTCTGGAAACGGTTCGTTTCAAAGTTCATTTGACGAATGCATTGACAGCCGAATAAAGACATTTGTATGCATTTTGAATACAGAACTCTACCAATCTATGTTAAGTGGCAAAAAATGGGGGAGGGGGGAGACCTCACTAACCACAATGTATTGAGAAAAAACTGCCGTAGGAACCACTGTCCTAAACGCATTTTACATAATTGAAAAAAAATCTAAAAATATAATCAAACTATATACCTGGAGAGTGTATTTGATTTTACATCATGCCTTGGCATGTCTTGTATTTAAGTAATATTTTTGTTTAAGTGATGCCGATGGCTCGGTTAAAAGGTATGAAAATGTCGTATAACCAGTCTGTCATTTTCGTGGAATAGAGGATTTGTCTTGGCAAGGACTCGAGTAGAGAAGTAAACCACTGTTTTCATAGAAATATACTTGATCTGAAGACTCTCAGTGGATTACTTCTATCTCCTGATGGCCCGAGCTGGATTTTATGAAATTAACAAAACATACTATCACCATTTAAAATGTGAAAAAAGCAACAAAATTACCTCCAAATTATCAATGTAGTTAAATTTAATAATTCTGATTCTGGTGAAACCAAAGTAGAAGAAAGGGACCTACCGTATCGAACGATTCAGCAAAATAACACTTCGTCACAGCTTTCCGCTGTCCAATACCGGAACCACCCATCTATGTCACCATACGCACATAGTTTGTTTAAATAGTTTAAGTGAAAAAAAATTAATACACCTACACTGTAAAAACAAAAGGTGTAGTTTTACAGTAAAATGTGCTGGCAATTTTGTAACACCTAATTTTTACTGTATATTTACACGTTGTCGTAAAGACAAAGTTAACTGTATATTTACCGAATATTCACCTCTTTAGTAATACTTCTTATATGTGAAGAATTACAATGGTTAATGGACTTACGGGCAACACATTTGTAAATTTACAGGTGTGATGAACATTTGCACCATATCTTATAATCCTACGGGAAAAGAGTGTAACATGACAGCAAATGGTTTATCTTCATTTTTACATTTGAATTCGCTGTTCCATTTTTAATCACTTTTTGATGCAAAATTACCTTTTTTTTGCAGTGTACTTGTGAACACTTGGCTTACTGACCATGTCCACTTAAATATGACCCAATTCAGGGCCACGTCGCTTGAGAGAAAATGACATTAACAGTGACTGGTGTTGCTTTCTCTTCAAGAATGATTTGATGCTTATTTGATTGTAATTGCATATGTCGCAGGAGGAGTTCACCTGTAAAAGAAAGTAGGCATCGTCTAAAAGGCTATCTGATGCAGCAAATATGCAAATATGTTATACATTTTTTTACAGTTAATAAAATGAAAAGAAATTATTAAAGGGAATTTTTGTGGAGTTAATGAACAGGCTGAAGTGCATTGACGTCACAGATTCTTTTTTGCTGCTAAACGGAATTAGGCGGTTACAGTTCCACATGAAATACAGGCATAGATGTCGTACTACATGTGTATTCGTTCTGAACATTAAAATATACTAATTACTTGATGTTTAGCAGCTAAAAAGATTCTGGACAGTCACTTAGCTTCAGTTGTACCACATGATTCAAAAGTTCCCGGGGGTTCCACCATATCAATCATTATGTTTATTTTTATCACTGTGAAAAAATGCCAAAAAATAAAGAAGACCATACATGGAATCAGCACGAAATGACCTTTTATATGAGGCGCTCTTTCAAATGAGGTGTTTCTTTTAAGCAAAGATCACTATGAAGCATATGCCCAGGTTACGCAAATATCGGTATGGATCACCGTGTCTAGTTTAAGCAAATGTCAGGTGAAAGACGAGTTCAGGTTAAACAAACATGAGTATGACGCACATGTCCAGTTTAGACAAATATGAGTATGATGTTAAAGACTACAACAAAGAGAGGAAAACCAGAGAAGTAATGGTTAAAAAAGTGTGACATTAAACCCGTGAAATCTGGCCTCTTGTCATTTTGCCCGAGTTAGGGATTTAAACTAAATGTTTACGTGAATGTAAATAACTCACAAGCAAATGTCCAGTTCATAAAGCATGTATCCAAGCAAATCTCAGGAAGAATCCCATGCCCAGATTAACCAAGAAGCACTGTGTGTAGTTTTATCAAATCTCAGTACAAAGCACATGTCTGTCATTATCAGATCTCCGTCGGGAACACGTCAGGCTTTAGCAAATCTCAGTATTGAGCAAATGTCCAGCTTCAGCAAATCTCAATGTGAAGCACGTATTCAGAGGTGGCACATCTGCACTGGAAACAAGACCCAAACTGAGAGAAATAAATTGACATGATTCTGTATTTTATTGTTACTTGTGACCATTTCTCAACTATTACACGATCCTCACTGGTTCGGTTTTACTCTCTATGGTATATTTGTTTTCACATCGTACACAGCTGGTATAACATGCTATTGGGGTGGGGTAGCTGAATCACCTCTCTCGCTTTTCGTGATTCGTTATTCGAATATCGAATAACGTGCTAGCACGCATCTCATTAATCGGGTCCGAATAATTGAATGATTGATTGATTGACGAATTGATTGATTGGCAGTTACAATGGAGGTGGGATATATTTCTTATATATCTTACTTATTCGGGTCTCAACATCTTTACCTTTTGTTATTCGAATATCCAGTATCCTGCTTACACGTTTTCCGTTATTCGAATAACAGAAAGTAAACGAGCTGAGATCCGAATAAGGAAACATATGCCATCTCCATTGTAGCTGTCGATCAATCAATCAATGAATTATTGGGTATCCGAATAACGAAAAACGTGCTTAAACGTTATTCTAATGTCGAATAGCGAGAACGCTTTCTAGCAATAACAAACAGCAAAAAGTAAAAGTGTTGAGACCCAAATATGAAAATACATCTCAGCTTCATTGTAACTGTCAATCAATGAATCAGTCAATCAATTAATTATTCGAGACCCGGATAACAAAAATGTTGTTTTCCGGCAATGGAATGACGTAAAATGTACTAACAGGATATTCGATATTCCAATAACAAACAGTAAAACAGTTGAGATCAGAATAAGGAAATGCGTATCTGTCAATGAATCAATCAATCACGTTATTCGGCATTCGAATAACGAAAAACGGAAGTGGTGTTAACTTCAGTTCGCTCATGCTTTTGCCGTCAGCCAGGTAAGTCGCCGGTTTGCCAGTCATTCCCTTGGCACTTGGCGGATTAATTTATGTCTAACTCCAAACTCAAGTTTTTTTTCTACTATTACCGTCTGCTTTGTGGGTGCATAGGGAAAATCCGATTAGTCGGGGTAAACCTTCGACCTTTTACGGACAATGGTCTGTGACGCAAATTGGACGACATGTATTAATGAAAAAACAAGCATTCGTCGACGAAATTAAGACTGAGCAAACTGTGCCAGGATGACCAACAACGACCAAATACACTAAGAGCAGGGATCCAAGGCCAGGACCGAACCTGCACCTTGTGTGTCTCGTGGTTAGGAGTCGGGCACCATACGCAATGAGCTACACTGAATTATTTTATTTAAAAAAATTATTTATTATATACATATGTTTAATATATGTACGTAAATAATATATATCTATATTTTATAGCAGCGTAACGCCAATCTCAGTAACTTTCGCTTACACGATTGTGGTCAGTTTTGTTAGGGAGCTTTTTTCTGATCATTATTTATATAGTGTACAAAATCAAAGGGTAAGTAGAATTTTCACCTTTAAAAAAAGCTGCTTTGTTCGAAGTTGAATGCTTAATTTAATATGCTGGCACTTTCAGCCCAGTTATACTAAAAGTACGTCAGAGTGATAGTAATCATGAAATACGCAGTGGAATCACATTCAACCATGTCACCAGGTCACAAGTGGGTCACACGTAACCTATGGACGTTGGCCGGAAATTATAAGTATGCAGTTCATTTCTGATAGAGAATATAAACAGCAAATTAAAGACAGTGTAGGTATTCTAGCGAGAAAATTAAATGAAATCATGACATAAATGTGACGATAGACACGTGTGTTTTCCCTTTTGGTAAAGGAAAAGAAAAACTAATTTCTCCGGCAACATTACCAACCCTCTTAATTAACTACCTGTGAACTTTTAACCCATGAAGGACTCAGTGAACCCAAACGAAGTGGTCGCTTCCTAATTCCGTACAGAAACTGTAAATGTCATACCTGTTATGAGTAAATAACCTACCAATCGTCAACCAAAAACCGCATGGAAAGAATAGATAATGCCCATTTCCAACATTTTTCAATGACCCTAATTTGTACACAGAAAACCCGTGCCCTCGTGTATAAATTCAAGTTGATAACGGGCAAAAAGAACAGAGGCCGTCTCCAATGATATCAGATGAAAGCTGTAGATATTACAGGCAGGCAATACAAATAAATCATGCGATTGGAAGGTCTACATGCTATCTAAGTGTGACATAAAGACGTGCTTTATGCAAGCGGACTTAAATATGGAGACGAATTCTGCATTTAAATACACAAAAAGTGTGAATGCAATGATGCTGACAAAAGTCAGACACTCAGGTTAGGCGGAAAGAGTCAGAAAATACAAATTTTCCACCTTCACGGTTGAAATTATCTTATTTGAGAGATAAAAGTGTTCATGTGTAAAAAAGTGAATTGTTCTCCTGAAGTACGCATTTTTACGCCACCGTGAGCTAAGGATAGTTCTAAATGATTGAACAAAGTCACGTAAAGAACACATTTAAAGGGTGAACTCTATCTGTGACAGACTTCTGGAAAGTTTTTGGGTTTAGTTAATCATCAAAGCAGCCCCTGACATGGAACACACAAAGCACAGCAAAATCAATAGCGATATGCCTGCAATACAATAGCGATATGCCTACAATACATTGTGTATCGTTACATTACCTACGTTATCACCACATCAATGCACGTGCTGCACACTGAACAGAAAACAGTCAGGGGTAATGTAGCTATTGTACGTCGTTGTAGATGATGTGCCGCACAACGGTAAGGTATGTCTCGTCGGTGTATGTAATGCACCGTATACCAAACAGAAACAGTCAGCGGTAATGTAGCAATTGTATATACGTCGCTGTAAGTAATATGTCGCACACTAGTCAGAAACAGCGGGAATGTAGCTATTTTATAAACGTCGCTGTATGTAATATGTCGCACACAGAACCGAAGCAGTGGTAATGTAGCTATAAGTTATGTGCAATAAAGGTCAAGTGAGCGATGATGAGCATAGCAACGCAATGCGTCCGCCGTGTCGGGGGACAAGCCATCGATGACAATTAGGGCCCGACAAGCTCGCGAAGACACTGGGCTGAGTCATAGAGCTATACAGGGTCGAATTTGGACCGTATTTGAGAAGCTGCCCGCTGATAAGAAAAAAGAACACATACTGGAAAACAAATTCTGTTTTTGTTTTACAGAAAAAGATTAAGGAGTGATTGGTTAGCGCCTAATCCATAAAATCGGCTAGCAGATTAGCAAAACAAAGTGGTTTAATTGTGTTGTGTCTCAGATGATACGCTTATAGCGTAATTCAAAATTCATGAAGCCAATATAAATAGGTCGATGTGTATTAATGTAACAACGTTTTTCAAATATAGGCCTGTCGTTGTTTGGATAAATTGTAAATTAATAAAATTCCAAGGCAAAGAAACAAAATTGAGGGCGTATTTTAGTTTGTATTACCTGTTACAGACCCCGTGAATACATAGGTTTATAAATATCCATAATTCTAGCTATTCATTCATGGTACATGTATCATATAAGTCTGTCTACTTGCACACTTTAATATGACTTCGGCGAATGGTCCACATGTACACCGTAGTCTTGCCTTTCCAGTAATGTAGACAAAAGGAAATAAAACACGTGTAAATGTGTGTTTTGGTCGTTGCATGTACGTGTGTGATTCCATATGTATTTTGTCGTCGCTCAAAGGCTTTTTACATGTTGAGTGACAACAGGCACCTAAGTAGTGCTACCCGACCATTTCCACCTTACCGCACAGTGTCAAGAGAGGTGTTCAAGAAAGTCATTCTGTACAAGAATTATTGAAGTATTCCGAGAGTTAAAATGTATGCCTGTCTATAGTACTGCTTATTCCACTCCTTACCAGACAGACATAACATCTTAAAACCACACATGAGCGGGGCATACACAGTTAGAAAACTGAACTTCATACCAT
Organism: Acanthopleura granulata; assembly: GCA_016165875.1. Taxonomy (NCBI): domain Eukaryota; kingdom Metazoa; phylum Mollusca; class Polyplacophora; order Chitonida; family Chitonidae; genus Acanthopleura; species Acanthopleura granulata. The sequence goes on from JABBOT010000013.1 coordinate 13,451,694, forward strand.
CATGTGTATTGCTATGCGCCCAAGGTGTCAGCCAACATGATGGATCCTCGTTTTGAGTATGCTATGGCGCGCATTGCACGCAACCTAGGCTGTAGATGTTGAGTTAACAAAATTAAGTACAATTTTCCGTTTGGATGCCATAAGACTCTGTGCTGGTCTCTATGCATTAAATAGGGGCGGCTAGCTTGCATATATCGGCTCTTGCTCTTTCACTGCTCTGCCTTTGTATGTGAAATTACAGCAGACAGATAACTGTTTTGTTCTAATGTTTGTTGGGCCAGGTTTAACAAAATTAGGTCAGACAAATATTTGTATTGTGTATTTGTCAAAGCTTTTATCACGGTTTGCGACTACAGCAAAAAAATTAAATAAATAAATCAATTAAAAAAAATAAAAAGTGGCGGAAATGTGATCAAGTGCTGGAACTCATAGGCATTTCAAATGTGCTTCACACATTAAAGAACAAATGCATATGCATTGTTCCAGAAAAAAAAACACAACAAATCTGCCCTCCGTCACATAGAGCTCTTCGTCGCAGCTACAGTATTTCTCAGACATACACTTTGTCTCTCCGAATACACTTGTCGTTATGGTAATCTCTGAAAACAGACCTCAGATTTATTATCCTTTATATCATAATAAGGCCTCTATTATTAGTATGATAACCACTGTCACCATCGTCTTCACTACCGTCGTTTACATTATATTATATCTCCAGTTGAAAACCACCCCATGACTATCAGCACGTCAACTGTACACGCTGGTTTGGTTTCTCTAAGCTGTTTTCCTCGAAGGAAAGGCAACTCCACGATTTCGTCCTCTTAAGACTGACAAAACACATATTTGCTTGTCTTTAGTACATTTGTCTTCATACCTCCAGTAAGATTCAAGTTTAAAAAGAAAGCCGTATGTAGCCCATCAAGATATATCAGTCAATATCTTATTTTCGGCCAATGATATAACATCAGTGTTTAATCTGCCTGACGATTGACTGTTTCCTGTTGTCAGCATTTGAACATAACCCATTTGATTTACCTGGAGCATCGAGAATTTAGGCACGATCACTTTTGATGCAGACAAAGTTCTTCTTCTGTTTTCTTTCCCTTTAATGCCATTATGATAGTACTTTTACATTTAGTTACTTAGTGCAGTGACTGATTGAATAAGCATAGCTAAGGTGAGTGATTAACAAAATTTACTGACGTCAGCTACATATTAAACAAGCGCTACCAATCTCGTGCCTGAGAAACTAAATTCACCAAAGAGAGATTGAACACTTTGGAAGTGTATACCAAATTTCTGAAGGGGTACACTCGTCAACATGTCTTCAGTTGATGCATAAAGACCGTTTTTGGATATCCCGAGAAAAGTGTTTAAAGTGCGTTAATCGTGTTGAGTGTGATCGACACGTTGGATATATGAACAGTCATAGTGAAAGCGCCACGAAGATACATAGTTGACTATCGACACCATATACTTGTGCACTTAAATGGTAGACGATTTAGATACTTATTTTACTTATTCGCCTAGAAGATTCATGGCATTTTTTCATTGGAAACTGATGACTGCTTCCCGTAGCATCATCCAGTCCTAATTTTATATTTATATTTTTATATTAATAATATTTCTTAGTTCTTTGTTTTTGGAAACTGGTATTGCAATTATTGACCCGGAGGGCCCATTTTGGTTTATGGCTGGTATACGAATGTCGGTTTAGACGCCTGGGTTTAACACCAAATAAGAGGAGAGGTCAAGGTCATTTTCACAAAGCTGTTATAGTCGCAAGACCAAAACTTTAATTTTCTTTACAAAACGTCATATACTCTTCAAAAAAAAAAAAGAGAAACGCGGATACAGTGAACGTCGGGTTGTGACCTGGTATCATGGCTGAATGAGATTCCGCTACTTATTTTCATGATTACTGACCTTCTCATTTTCTAATTTGTGTAACTTGACTGAGAGTGACAGCGTATTAAATTATAATTATCCACCAACCGGTACGTTTTACTTTGGCACCATACATCTAAAATTGGATGTTCAAACTCTCCTGAAATTATTTTGTGACAGGATCAATTCAGCAATTCAAATTTTATTCATTTGATGTATGCATTTTAAGGATATATATTCACAAATTTTAGGCTGAAACCCCAGACATCTTTCTCAAATGGATTGTTTACATTTGTTTTAAGTCAACTTTGCCCTGTAGAAAAAAAATACATTATAGGCGAGGTCGTAATAGAAACCAGTGATTAATGGCTGAATGCCGCAATTCCTCACCTTTTTTTATTGTTTGTACCAGACACAAAGGCTAATCCGTGCGTTGTCTGATATAATCACCGAATGTTGTTTTTTTTTATTTATTCCAAGGATGTATAGGCCACCCGGTTATCCCAGAGAGGAGAGAAATATTAAATTAAACCTTGGTCAACCTTGGCTGGGCCAATAAGCTGTCTACACTTTAATCTCCTGCTCATCGATGTGTTAAACATCACCTGTGCATGTCACTCCCCCAAAACTGGTTCACAATAAAAATGTGGGCAAATAGTAAGGTTTGTCCTCGAGGCATTGGAATGGGCTTATTTATTTATTTTTATTGATTTGATTGGCGTTTTACACCGTACTGAAGAATATTTCACTTATACGACGGCGGCCAGCACTATGGTGGTAGGAAACCGGGCTTAGCCCGGGGGAATCCCGCGGCCATCCGCAGGTTGCTGGCGGATCTTTCCAGGACGGACAGCAAGCCAGCATGAACCGGACTTGTACTCACAGTGACCACCTTGGTGAGAGGCACGGGATCATAACGTCGCGCTGACGCGCTAACCCTCTCGGCCAGGAATGGACTAAAGATAACACTGACCCTTTGATAGCACGGATATACTACTACTGTTCACATACACAACATCTTGTTTTCCCGTTGTTGGTGGCATTTCGTTTCTTCTCTTATATCATGTATATCGTATTGTTTACACACAGAGTATATAGTATAGAAAAGTCATGGTTTGTATAATATACAAGACAGCATAGAGAATAAAACCAGAGCGGTGTGAAATATAGCTGGCAAATACACAGACTATACCGTGACCTCCTGCGGTTTGTCAATTTACTCGAGCTTTTTAGGTAAGTGTTTAAGAAATAACAACTTACACTCCCCTAGGACCATTTCTTAAGTAGAATTAGATAAGAAATTAGATGTAGCGATGTTAAATGCGGCGTACTAGATGTCATTGGTCTAGAATGACTCAAAATGATATGTTGTCATCACATTAAGTACATATACAAAATGACGTGACTCTTTCTTTAATGTATTGTGTATTGTATACAAAAAGGTGAAAAATTGCTCCATTGTTTGTTTATGCTATTTTTCATAATTGTAAATGGTGGTAAAGTCTTAATTTGAATTCTATGAAAGCTGTTGAATTATTCCATTCTAACAGGGAACGTAAATAAACTATTGCTGGGAAATTTCAGGTCTTAGGTGTTACGATGAAATCTTTTGAATTCTTCTCCTTACGCGAATCCGTCCTAATTTAAAGGAAAAGACAACGCTAGACCATATGGATGTATGTATCGGTAAAGAATCCTACTCATAGTTCAGAAAACGTCGCTTTTTATTTTTGTTACGTATGATCACCGATGTATCGCAGTTCAAGGTAAGCAAAAACGCTCACGTGGAAAAAATCTAACGGGCCGCCACGCTCTCAATTTTGCCCAATAATGGGTGAGATATTTCTATCACCCGAGAAGACATCTGTTTCGGTTGTGATAGAAATAGTGCTAAATGAGCTGTTTTCCTTATAATTACGAGGCAGTTCTGATACACTTTAAAGTGGTAGTGAAATACATCTGGAGCTATTCCCAATATCCCAACCAAGAGAACACAATGCTTGGCCATCGATTGTAATAATAAGCTGAACCGTAGTTCTCAAAGAAAAGAGTGCCTCTTCCCTAATACTGAAGAGTGTAGGGTACGGATGAAGCGACATCGTGTTTCCTGTTTCTCTAAAATGGCGTAGCCTATGGCCTCGCAGAAATTCCAGATTTAAAAGTGATATATACAGTTCCCAAGCACTTCATAAAAACATGCCTATGTCCGTTTAGGTCTGCACGGACTTAACTTTGGTTATATCCTTTGTTGTCTTTTCTTTTAGCAAACTTTCTTCCCCCATTTGATGGTTTTGTTGAACGTTGTTTTGGAAGTTGGCCTTGAGTGTATTAACCCATGACGTCATATATTGTTGACTATCGGCATGTGAAAGCCAGTATAGAAGCCCACTGATTCCAGCCCTTGTGCTATACTCAACGTCTTATGGAAATCTTCCTCAAACGTGCAATTTTCTACTGTTTTTCCCAGGCATCCATGGATTCCTGTACATCAGTGCATAAGTAATATTTTAGAATAATTTTGTATGCCCTTAACTGAGTGTTCTATTACCAATAGCTTAAAACATTGAAGCAAGAGGATCTTATTCGTGCATATCGGGGAATTTAATGTACTTCTGGCTGGTTTTACTCTCTATGCTGTAAACATTTTCATTGTATTCTTGCATAAACCGGGATTCTGGTGGTGGACTAAACACTCCCGAAGCCTGATCCCTTAATATTGTTTTCATGTAATTGTATACATTACAAATGTTAAATGTGATGACAGCACAGCATTTTGAGTAGTGCTAGACTAGTGACGTCTGGTATATTGCATTTAACATTATTGCAATTTTTTTTTTTAACTTATTCTTCTTAAGGCATGGTGCTAGGGTGTGTGTTAATTGCTAGTTCTAGAACACTTACATGAACAGTTAAAATAAAACCCTAACTGAGGTAAATTGACAAGAAGCCGGATTTTACCGGTAAGGTGTCACCATTTGCCAGTTATCACAGTGTGGTCGCTGCTATGGATTTACTCTCTATGCTGTATTCTTTTATATTTTATACCGTTCAGGATAAACTGAACCCGATCTTGGCCATTATTTCAGAGAAAATTACTTAAACAATATCGTAGAATGCTGGGATTTCACTGATGTACAAATAATAAAAATAAATATATGCATCTCGTGCACACAGAAGAAGGCCTGTAGAGGGACAGAGTAGATAACAAAATCATCCAAGTGACACGTTAACTCAGTGATGCGCGTTAAACCCTGTGCATTTTTGTAACTTAATTCTGCTGAGATCATCGTACCAGAGGGCGTATAAGTTCATACTACTTTTTACATAATTTACATTGACAGATAAAGTAAAACCCTAACTGAGGTAAAACGGAAAAGACGTCGACTTTCGCTGGTTACGTATGACTATTTACGTGTGTCACTCGTAATTTGTGGAATCCCCGGTTTTATGCGTTGGGCTGTAGCCTTTTATATTGCATTACTGCATAAACCGAAATTTGCTGGTGAATTGATCATCACCGAGTAGGGGTCCCTTTGCATTGTTTTTGTGATACTGTTCTTCAAGTTTGACGGCAATCCAGCATTTTATTAAATTATAGGCCAGTGAGGTGTAATAAAACACTACAAACCTGACTTCATTTTTTGACTGAATACTTCTTCAGCAATGATGCTAGGGGGTGTCCAAGCTGCTATGATTTAAGGATATCTCTCAGGGGTGAAATTTGGCCATAGTTTTTTTATTTCGCATTTTGATTTTCCATTTTCTTATCTTTGGTCTTGTGTATAGATAAAAAACCAAATTCAAAATCTAAATACTTTAAATTTGAGAAAAAAAGTACAGCTTGTTGTGAATGAATACAGTTGTATTTCTTATAGTTCACCCTTTTAGGGGTATTACCAACTGCGCGGGGATTTCCTGGTCGTGAATAGACATGCATGAGGTAAATTTGTACTGACTCTTGCTGACAGTTGTGTATAAACTGTTGGCCAACGCTTATACAGAAGCCCACCCATACAGGCATTGTGTACATACGTGTTAACAAAAACAGCAGCCTTTAATAATCAGCCGACCGTGGTTTATCAACACACTGCAGCGGGTTTATTGTTGCCTAAACAGCCATTTATGCTCTCATCCAGTATTTTAAGTTTTAATATTTTTTATACCCAGGTTTATATATTGACATTTTAACTGGAGACAGGGCACTTCTTGATGAAATTTTATTTCCAATGGAGTTAATGACGAATTTCATCATATATGATGCTCCTCAAGACGTTGTCTCCCTGTGATTTTACTCCCCTTCTGTTTTTAGAAAGTGGTGTGGTGGAATGCTTTTATTTCTCGCTCATTTGTCAACATAAGGCTTTTCAATTTGGCTCACATGTAGCTCAGTATCTACGCCATAAACATTTCCAAAAATTTGTGATATAGTTCATAGTTTTAAATATTTTAACCAAAAAAGTACCAAAGTTTCCAAAAGTTTAAAACGTCGTTCAAAAAAAATGTTGTTATTTGCCCGACTGAGTTTGTTTTGTTTTAGTTCCTCCCTGGCTCAGTCGGTTAACGCGCTATCGCAGCACAATGACAGGAAGCCTCCCACCACTGCGGCCGCTGTGAGTTCAAGTCCAGCTCATGCTCTCCATTCCTCTGCCAGCAACCTGCGGATAGTTGTGGGTTTCCCCCGGGCTCAGCCCGGTTTCCTACCACCATAATGCTGGCCGCCGTCGTACAAGTGAAATATTCTTGAGTACGGCGTAAAACACCAATCAAATAAATAAATAAATCAAATTTATTTTGTTATTTGCAGACAAGTTATGTGTTGTTATTTGATATATTTTCATTTGATGACAGTTAGGTTATATGTTTTCATTTGCCGCCAGGTGATATGTTGCTATGGATAGACACTTAACGATATTGTCATTTTAGACGACTTAAATACTCTCATTTTTTGTCAGTCTATATGATCTACTTTCAAGTTAGTTTTCATCTTCTCATCGTTAGACATCGACATACTCTGATGTCTATACCGCTTACATGTTCCATTTCCTATATACTTACACTGTAATAGTTTATAGAAAATATATTCCTTTTTAAAGAAAGTTTAAATTTTTTAATTTGTAGACTACGGTCTGAAACACTAATAAGAAGCATTCCTATGTGAGTCAGTACAGCGTTCAGATCATGGCTGGAAATCTTAAGGCTACGATGAACATAAAGACTGGGTCGAAAAGTATGTGGCTTTATTTTTATTTATGTATGTGCTAAACGCCATGCTATTTGTGTCGTCCAGCAATATTTCAAAGCTCACATACTTAAAATATGACTGGATACTAACTTTCGATGGCCAGGTAAAAAGAATCGAGTACCTCATAAAACTTCTTTGGAGTTTCCTTAGATATTGTGTTCTTGGCGTAATTCAGAAGATCAATATGGTCAGCCTTGACATCAAACGAATTTCTTTATGTTTGGAGCAATCTCTCAATGTATATGTTTCGTTTAACCTACTTACTTTTACAAGCATCACTCACGTTTCCGCTTGGCCTCTTTGTACTGAGAAAATACAAATGTTTCGTTTAACCCTTGGTCTTTGTTTGGAAAAATCCCCAGACGTTTAGGTTTGGTACATCTCTATTCGGAGAAATCCCCAGACGTTTAAATTTGGTACCTCTATGTTCACAGAAATCCCCAAACGTTTTGTTTCGGTCTTTCGCTGTTTCTGGGGTGTCCTGACCATCTTTGCTCTAAGACTGAATATCAGCGTTGCTCGATACTTGATAAGATTAATGTTCGCTATATATTTCTGATTAATTTGTCTAAAATCTTTTTCCTGTTTATATCTCTTAGCTCAGTAAACATGTACGCGGTGAATGGAGGATATGATCATACCGCCATGGGTCACGCATTCTACCGAGAAAACGTTAATCCATATCATCGGATGCATGTAACAATAGTGTATGTAAAATAAAGACGTTAAGACATCGAGTCTGGGACATGTTTTATTTTCTAAGCAGGTGAAATTTCAAGTAAACGTGTATCTGAATCACAACGAATTTCAAATTCTGCTCTGAAATCTTGGTATTAAGCGCTCTAAATTTTAGACTGAACAGAGAAGCTATTTCTTCTCATAGTTGAGTAGGTCCACAGTTCAACAGCGTTCATCAGTTGGAGTTTTATTTGTCCTAGTTCTGACTTATATTTATGTCAGAATTTGGTTTAGTGTTCTCTACAAACCCTGTTCGGTTTTCCATGTTGGAACCTGACCATAAAATGCAAGAAAAATATCGTTGAGCAGGTAAATAAATACGTCTATTATTTTAATTTCACACTGGATAAACATTGTCAAAATTACCAGCGGGCCTCCGTGGCTCACTTGGTTAGTCGGCAAACGCATCGCAATGACCCAGAAGCCTCCCACCAATGCGGTCTCGGTGAGTTCAAGTCCAGCTCATACTGGCTTCCTCTCTGATTTTACGTGGGAAGGTCTGTCAGCAACCTGCGAATGGCCGTGGGTTTTCGCCGGGGTTTGCCACGTTTCCTCCCACCATAATGCTGGCGGTTGTCAAACAAGTGAAAGTCGTTGGTTTCACTGAATTCGGGATCAACCAATTACGAAGACGACGCCCTATCCACCAAGGCAACTCAGTCGGTTTGTTTCATTTGCTACCTGAACAATTGCTTTTTAGGGTGTATCGGGTAGTACGATACCGTATGCTAGAAGGAAGTAAAAGCTGGGCAACGAGGATGCTTTGATTGAGGGGAAATGCTCACTCATAATTGGTGAACTTCGGCCTCTTGTCAGATGACCTCAGTTAAAGTCCAAAAAAAAAGAGTGTTGAACATATTAATGGAGCTAAGATATAACAAAATGATCTGATAAAACAGAGTAAAGAGACGCTGATGTTTAGGTACGGATTACGCATCTAAGCGTAGACATTCGTATACCAGCCATCAACCAAATGGGCGTTCTGGGTTAGTAGTTGCAAGGCCAGTTTCCCTCCCCCCGTCTCCCCCAAAAACAAAAAACAAACAAACAAACAAAAAAACAAAAAAACAAAAAAAAACAAACAAACACCCCCCCCCCAAAAAAAAACAAAAGCAAATAACACAAACTCCCAAGGAACTGAGAAAATATATAAATGTAAAATTAAGACGGATTCATGCAAGGAGAACTCAGTCAACGTTCATCACCAGCGAATTATAAACACTTCGATCGTTATAATGGTGAAAATCTTACGCGCAGCAACCAAATAAAATTCACCTCTGCCCAACCTCTTTGCTTTGGTACTCACCATCCATACTCCCCTCAGTGATACATCCTAGAAGATTAACATTTACAACAGCGATTTGTTTACAGGGCGTGGCGTATCCTGGCATTCACATGGTTCTGGGTAAGTGTTCTGGGGGGGGGGGTGTCCGCTATGGTATTAGCCTGTGAGAGAAGTCTAAGTTAATGATTTAGTGCTCTTATTCATTCTTCATTTACTTATTTATTTACTTATGTATTTATTTATTTACTTATTTCTAAATTTATTTAGTGCCAGTTTTAAAAACGTCCCGATAATTAGACCACTGACCCTTGGCAAGTAGCTGGCAAAATGTCTTACAGCACATGGATTTACACTCAGACAGTGAAGTCAGTGTGTGTGTCATGTGTTACACGAAAAAGGCAAGTGATCTCCGACCAACTCTATGTAAGACTCTATTATGAAGTGCTGTCTCCAGAACAACACGTTGTTACGGTCATGAAATTTTGAACATTTGCTTTTCCAAGACCAAGCTGGTATGGACGCAATGCATACAAGCATGTAATATTTTGACCATGTGTCTTCCCTGGCTTATGATTATATATCAGAACAGGACTGTTGATGATAGAATGAAGCTACTTCGTCTTTCAACTGTTTTGTGACAACTTTCGGGGATACCGCTGGTTTCTGTTAGCTCCCAGGGTGGTATACTCTCGGATTCGAACTCCCTCGGAGGATGGCCCTCTGGGTACTATGGGTAAGCGCTGTTTGTTCGTCATGTCTCCTTTGTACGATATGGTGCAACTGATGCAGGTACAAAATCAGTTAAAACCTTAATGTTTCGTGACATGCTTAATCATGCAAATAGCATTGGTAAAAGTAGTCAGGTCTTTGCCTTGGGTGTCGCATTGCTCCGTCCCACCAGAAAAGAGCCAGTCAGCGGAAGGGCCACAACCGCTCAGACTTCGTTGAAGTTTCCCGTGTGCCCTGAACAAAACAGAAGCAACACTCGCCAAAACATCAGGTTACATCTGAGGTCATATCTGCAAAGATAATTTACTGCTATGGTTTTCTTTGTCGTCCATCATTACCCTTTAAGAATATACCACCTATCACCCTGCAATAGTGGACCAAACATCGGAGAGTTATAAGTTGTGCTCACCGGAGAGCCGACGCCACATGCCCAATGGAAGAGGAGGGTGGGAAAGTAGTAATCCGCCACGAAGTGAAAGTGTTATCTATGGTAGAGGTCATTCTCCTGGCCGAGGGAGCAGCATCAAGTTCGGGGGGAGTTATTGTAGCACGAATACAGGTGGTGTGATACGACGAGCAAAAGTCGAGATGTATTTTAGTATAATTTAAAGATTAGCATTTTAAGATGGCAGTAAGGTTAATCCCCGTCCTACTGTGTTTGTAAGATGGCAGTAAGGTTAATCCCCGTCCTACTGTGTTTGTCACCCACATCAATAAGTGGAGTGTTGGAGAATGGAAGGGTGGCCACAACATTTTTATCAGCTTATTGTTACTTGTGAACATTGAATGTCATCATTTTTTCTGATTTTTAAATAATTAACTTAAACTGTTTTGTGATAGAGCAATATAAATGGCCACAACACAGAAAGTAAAACCCCAGAAAAGCGACGACAAGGTGTAATTGAGAAATGGTCATACCTTAAAAGTGACACAAGCCCTCTTGTGAGTTTGCCTCAGTTCAAGTTTTATTCTAACTCTGCACGTAAATGTGTAAGAAGTAACAACTTAGGCTCCCCCTAGCACCATGGCTTAAAGAGAATCAGGTAACCCCCCGCCCCCCCGTGATGTTAAATGAAATTTATTAGACGTCACCAGTCTGGAGTTACTCAAAGTACTGTGGTGTCACCACATTTAACACATGTATGCACAATACCACAAAGCTAAGGGCACATGTATACACAATAAAATATCCATCGGGGCGTTACCAAAAAAAATGTTTTGGCCTCATATATGCTATGGTCCTGTCTGATTTCTTGGTAATTACTGCACGTTATTTAATTTGTAAATTATTGTTTGTTAAATAGACCAAATTCAAGTTCCAAAACTATCGCCTTTTAGCCTTGGTTATTGCATGACCTGGAAGTGCAAACATTATTTCCTGCTTCTGAAAGAAATTGTCTTTTTTTCATAGTCGCTGTTCGGGATTAATGGACACTTCCTGGGGAAGTCTATAAACGCTGCCAAGAACTTCTCCTACAAAAACTTGCGACCTCTAAAGAGTAATTAAATCAGAACTTTCTTTAAAAAAGGAATATTTGGGTGTGGCTTGGCTGTTATCTGGATGTTTGTGGTCAGTAAGTCTCCTGAAGTTCACCCAAACATTTCCAGTCAAGAAAGAGAATACATGGAGGAAACCACCAAACCTACATGCAAGGTAAATCATTCTTATTTATTTATGTTCTCAGGCTTCTTGGCGGGTGTTTCGGGTTCATGTTGTTTGCATGAGACGTTGCTTGAAAACCTACAAAGTGGCAGTGCTCTTGTCTGTATCGTTGGTCTTTTTACTTTTGGGGGAATTTTACTAGCAACTGCCTTTGGGAAAAATAGGAAGAAAAAAGGCAATAGCGGGGAGTATTTTTGTACATCCCGGGAAAGCCAGCTCACAAAAAGGTAGACTATTACGCTAATTAACATACTTCCAAATGAAATGTAATTTCGTGTATCCAACTCAAACCACAAAGACGTCAGAGGACTTAAACAATTGCAGTCTCGCACTTTCTAAACAGTAAACTGAGGTGGCTGAACCTCCAGATTTGGAATACATGCACAGCATTGCTGGGTTAGTGGTCTAACAAATTGTTGTTCATAGAAAGACAGGCCATTAACGAATGGGGCTGCGAGTTCGAATTCCACTGTCGCTGGCTCTGTCGTGGCTTTGAATCAGTGAGTTCTTTATATACCTGTTGAGATGTGGTAGGTTTGTTCTGGAGTCTGTCAGTTAAGTCTGCTAATCGGCAGTTGCATAAGTAAAATAGTAATGATACTTTCCGTAGGTATCTCTTTCTGTCTGCAGCAATCTCATGCAAAAAGTTATGGACATATTTGAGTCACATCGTAAGCAGAGCTTGACATTTGTGTATATATAGGATGCTGATCAGTGATTTACTTACACGAGCCTTCATCTTTGGGGGATAGAACGCTAATGTATTGTCCTTTTGTATGTAGTAGGAGAATTTTTACATTTAGTTGTGGCGGAAATCGCACGCTGTAGTTAATCTCTCTGATGGTTACTTTACGCCTTTCTGCTCTTTTTGTGGGTGAACTGCACATTGTAGAGTAAACTTGAGTTTCTTGCAGTTGTTTTCTCTATATCAATAATATATCCAGGCCTCAGGTAATGTAAATTATCATTTCAGATATTGTAACTCCTGCCGCCCTTCTGATTACTGTTAGTTAAACAAGATTTAACGTCACAGTCAATGTGATACTTCTCACGTTCGCATTTGGTTCTTCTGGACAATCATTTTCTGGTTACTATGTCAACTGCCTGGACATTGCGCCGCGACTTTCCGTTAAACAATAAGAGTTCTGGTTATCATGTCAACCAACTGAACAATGGCCCGAGATACACAGGTAAACAGTAACAGTCCTGGTTACCATGCCAACCATCTGAACATTACGCCTAAGTTTCCAGGTTACACAGTTCATGAATGCTGATGTCTCTCTGCTGTCAGGTGTTCTGTATGGCCTCCCGAATGCTGCTGGTTCCATCTCGGGATTTGTTGCACCTTACCTCTATCTTGGCGGAAGAGGTGAGTGTCAACTTAACGTCTTATTGTTTCGTGAATACTGATATCTCTCTGCTGTCAGGTGTTCTGTATGGCCTCCAGAATGCTGCTGGTTCCATCTCGGGATTTGTGGCACCTTACCTCTATCTTGGCGGAAGAGGTGAGTGTCAACTTAACGTCTTATTGTTTCGTGAATGCTGATGTCTCTCTGCTGCCAGGTGTTCTCCATGGCCTCCCGCCGAATGCCGAAGGTTCCATCTCGGTATTTGTGGCACCTTAAGTAGTGGGCTCTTTCTTGGCGGAAGAGGTGAGTGTCAACTAAACTTCGTATTGTTTCATATTGTATTAATACTTGTTTAAGGCCATATTCAAGAATCTTTCACTGTATGATCGTTGTGAGTTTTGGGCGCGGAGGACCCGGAAGAGCCCAGTAACACCTTATTTGAATGAAGAGGTGTTTTTTCATAAAGAGCCCATTTCATAAAAATTCTCCAAGCTTCAAAATCATTTTACACTTTAATATTAGATTTTAGCCTTTTGAATTGTATGTTTATTTCCTCTCCCCTTTTTGAATCATGACTCCGGTGTGAGTATTATATTATAGGCTGGTGTATGATAGTCTTATCGGGAGCAAAAATGTGTCATGTAGAAGAGAATGGTGTTATGTATGGTGGGATACTCTAGAGTTGCTGTGTCATAATTTAGGGCAGAGAAAACAGTGTTGTAAGTGGTGTGTGAGGAAGAATACTTTAGCGATGGTGTAAAAGAGTTGTTTACAAAACAATGGTATCATTATAGAAAAGCGTTATATGGAGGAGAATGCTTTGATTTTTCATAATGGTATTGTGTGGAGTTAAATGACACTATTTGTAATAGTGCACAGAAGTCTGCAATAGTGTGAAATAGTCAAATTTCTGTAACGTGCATCGAGGAAGAGTCTTGTTCGAGGGCGTTGTGAGAAGCACTGTTGTAGCAGAATAGTTTTATGTGGAGCAAAATGGTGTTGTGAAAAGCACTGTTGTCGTAAAATAATGTTGTGTGGAGCAAAATGGTGTCGTGCGAAGCAGTGTTGTAGTAGAATAGTGTTGTGTGGAGAAAATGGTGATTTGCAAAACAGTGTTGTAGGAGAATAGTTTGTGTGGAGCAAAATGATGTTGTGTGAAACAGTGTTGTAGTAGAATAGTGTTGTGTGGAGAAAATGGTGGCGTGCGAAGCAGTGTTGCCATGGAATAATGTTGTGTTGAGCACATTTGTGTGGTGCGAAGCCGTGTTGTCATAGAATCGTGTTGTGTAGAACAAAAAGGTGTTGTGCGAAACAGTGTTGTAGGAGAATAGTTTGTGTGGAGCAAAATGATGTTGTGCGAAACAGTCTTGTTGTAGAATGGTGTTGTGTGGAGCAAAATAGTGTTTTGCAAAGCAGTGTTGTTGTAAAGGTATTGTGTAGAGCAAACTGGTGTTTCCTGGAATAGATTTCTACTGAGCCGAGTAGAATGATGTCGGCTGCTGTTGTCTTATCGCCTCGAAGAGAATGACTGATGCTACATTTCAAACTATTGGTCAGTTTGTTAAAGAGTTTATGATTCGTTGGCCATTGCTGTGTCAGGTCTTTGTGACACTAGTATGTTCGGGTTTCATATGTACAGCATCCTCCCAATCTGTGCCAAACTGACGAAACAGTCAAAAAATCGAATGTCAAACAACCACGGACACGTTGTTCTATTTGCCATTATAAATGGGGATAATGACACCAGTGATATATGATTTGGTTTTTTGTACTCCAGCAAACCCAACAGCAGTGCAGGATAGTTTTCTATATCTGTGCTGGCATTTACGTATTTGGAGCGATTGTATATGTGATGTTTGTTTTTATGAAATCAAGAAATGTGCTATATCCAGGGATTTAGGAGAGTCGTAGTAAGGTAAATATGAGGGAGGACATAATCAAATCCAATTGCTATTATTTCCCTTGATTACCAACAGCAAAAATAAAAATCTGTTGAATGTTCTTTTATTTACTTTCACCACGTAAGAGCGTTTGATTATCTTCCTACACAATATTAATTAATGAATGCGGCAAAGATTAACTTAATCATACGGGAAACTAATATATATATATATATAGAGAGAGAGAGAGTTGCACTGAAGGTGAAGACATAGGTTGTTAACCAACCAAAAATGTGGCAGGAGATTTGAAGAAAAAAGAAAAAAAGTAGACGATGCCAATAACTTAAAAATAAGCTGACGTGACGATGCATTTTGTGTTATGCTTAGTTTTGTCATAACGCTGAGGCATATGGAGCTGATAGACGTACTCGATCCGAGAACATGCTACACTAGGATGTAAATGTCCCTAAAACCCAAATTACGTCATGCATTGTTTGTCGGAAGGCATTATTAGTAAAAGCTGGGATCATGCTTCGTATACCAAAATCTGCACATTATACCAAGCAGATAACAAACAAAAATGTCGCCTTCCCATCCGGGGTTTTCAAAGGCTGCACCAGCGTAAACCACAAGTGACGTAATTATGGATTAGGCCTATTTGAGGGTGAACGCCCCTGATAAATCGCGTATAAAATCTTCATAGGATTTTACTCAATCAAAATCTTCTCTTAGGCACTTGAAGAAAGCCATTCGACAAATGAGCGTGGTCATTAGTTTGGTGGGCTTGGCCTCGGTTGTCACGGGTGGGGCTTGTGTTCCTGTAGGCGTTGTCTTTGCTGCCAGGATCGTACTTGTGGCCTTTTTTGCTAGGGGCGTTCGCATTCAAAAGGACCTGGGACTGATGCCCCAAATTCCTGTTATCGATTTGGTTTGGGGATCCACGAGCAAGCTCTACACCATGCCCTTTCTTTGGGGGAATTCCCGGTGAACCTCTAGGTGGAGGTCCAGTACAAATTCCTGAAGAATCTTTTGGAAAAGATCTCGGAGAATTTCTTGGGGAAATTCCTGGAGAAATCCCCGGAGAACCTTTGGGGGAATTTCCTACGGGAGGTTTTGGAGAAGGTCTCGGGGAGGGCCTTGGAGATGGTCTTGGGGTGATGTTAAGACGACCCTGAATTCCCAACTCCTTGTATGTATCCGGTGAGAGCCCGTGGATCTTAATGTTAGCCGCCTCGTGTTCCTGAAAATGATATAGCAACAAAATTCAATAAAATTAAATAATAGTAAAAAATAATAAGAATTAAGGGAAAACGGCCCCACAAACGTCGTCGACCAGTTACAGTTAAAAAAGTTCCACGAACCGTTTGAGTGGGGAAACATAGGTCATATAAAAAAAAATAGATATACATAGCTCTCAGGGAGAGCGATTTCGGGGTTCAAGCCAGTAGGGCCTGTATGTGTATGTCTGCAACATTTCTTTTCTTACATCGGCACATATACAGTAGATGTGGAGCTCTTTGCTCTCATAGATTTCCAGGTTTCCTTCTGTAACAGATGTCATTCACGTTTTGCGCTTGTTAGCAATTTCCTGGAAAAGTGAGCATCGCAAGAAAGAAATAAGACCAGATTCGTCACCAGGACGTCTAACTACGTTGGGCAGCATGCTTTCAGTATTTGTTTATTTATCTATTTGCTTGATTGGTGTTTTACCCCGTACTCAAGAATGTTTTACTTATACGACGGCGGCCAGCATTATGGTAGGAGAAAGCGAGCAGAGCCCGGGGAAACCCACGGCCATCGGCAGGTTGCTGACAGGCCTCCCCATGTACGGCCGGAGAGGAAGCCATAATGAGCTGAACTTGAACTCACAACGACCGCATTGGTGGGAGTCTTCGGGTCATTCCACTAACCGACTGAGCTACGGAGGTCCCGTCAGTATTCATTCATCCTAAACACGAAAGCATAGTGGATGCATTTTCTGCCGTATAGACGTACATGTGTCAAATACAGTAAATCGGCCTTTTGTCAAACCTTGAAGCTGTGTTGGTCCTGCATTTTATAAGACAGCTCAAAGATTTTCAGCACGCATACAAAACGTGTATGGCACTTTCCTCTGAGCGGTCATGAGCTTTGCATTTTTATTCGTTTTCTGTCATATCACATGGAAGTATGAGGGAAATTGCGCTGTCTATCTCTCTTTGGTCGCAATTTGCGACTAAATTATGCATCGTAGCAAAGAAATAAGATCAGATTCGTCATCAGAACGTCAAACTACGTCAGGTAGCATGTTAAGAAGACTCAAATTCAAAACTTTTGTTTTCACATGGCATCACTTTCGGTTCCGGATATTTGCTTACATATTGCATTTTTTCTCCTAACAAAAAGTTCAAAGGCAACAGTTGCAACATATACAAAATTTCAGGTCAATCGGACCGAGGAAGAAAATGCCTCAAATGTTTTCCTATCAAAGCAATATGGCGGATAGGTCACGTGACCTAGAACACCTAAACTTTTACTCGTGAAAGACAGTCCTTATTTCTACTACATACCTAAATTTCACGCATTTCTGCCAAGCCATTTCAGCCACAGTAGTTTTTAAATTTGAAAACTTTGAAAAATGGCGTTT
Source organism: Acanthopleura granulata (assembly GCA_016165875.1). Classification (NCBI taxonomy): domain Eukaryota; kingdom Metazoa; phylum Mollusca; class Polyplacophora; order Chitonida; family Chitonidae; genus Acanthopleura; species Acanthopleura granulata. The sequence goes on from JABBOT010000013.1 coordinate 13,469,093, forward strand.
TTTTGGTATGTACTATTTCCGGTTAGCTTCATTGGTCATGGAGATATATCCACTTTTGCATTTGATGACGTGACTTCCGGTTACCCAAAATTTGCATTGGTGGAATCAGCGTCATAAACTGCATCATTCCACGGAATGGAGTCCCCATGTAAACCAATATATGTATGTATGTATGCATAAACTGCATCAGGTAGCACTATTTGTAGGACATCATCTCTACAAGTGTAGCAAATTATTAGCGAATTTTTCGGTCACATGATATTTACCCAATAGTAATAGTAGAATTTTCGACGCAGAAAGTTTTCGTTATCACCCTGAATGTACCTAGGCTTTATGAAGCCAAAGTTTGAATTTCAGCTCGATCGCATTAGCCGTTCTGGAGAAGAAGATGTTTAAAGCTTTTCATCAAAATCTAATATGGCCAGCAAGTCACGAAATCAAAAGCCTCCAGAAGTTTGGGTGCAAAACTTTAAATCTGTAGCTAAAACATACTAAAGTTTCATAACCATGCGAGTTGCCGTTTTCTCTAAAAAAAAACCGAACAAGATTGTGGAGAATAATAATAATAATCCGAACGAAAACAAAAGGGATTCGTATTTACTCACGTTCAGTGGATAGGATTTTTGCTGGGACTGTCATTGAAGATTAGGCTTTCACGCCATTCGAAATTTGTCATTCTGTACTCCATTTTTCTGTACGTAGCACTTTGTTAGCTTGTGCTTCGCCTTTCTATTTTTCTGGGACGTTCTTGTGGAGCTTGTATCGCTCATTGTCTCTTTGTGCGATTGCGTACATTTCATCCCAAGTTCTACACTGAAAGTGACTGTGAATACAAGTCCGAGGAAATATACATCGCTTGCTCGGCATTACACACTCTGTTATCTACCAGTCTGCCCTGGGAAGTGTACAAAGACGGGCCGTGGGATATAAACCATCGTCGGCGTGCCGTACCGATTACCGTTCGTCATTTGGAGGACAGCGTTTTCCTTTGATTCAAGAGTTCACATGAACTGTGGATTTAAATTTACGTGGACTGACTCACCTTTAGAAGCTTCATGTTCCATCAGGAATGGACGGTAACCTTTCAGAAACTATATATTTTGTAATTACATGTATTGTGCTTGTATAATATTGTAAGTTGTAATCTTTGTTTATTTTGTTCAGTTACATGTATTGATCTTATTCACGCGTCTTCGTGTTTCTTTGTTTGATCTTGTGTAAGGTCTATGGCTGTCTGAGAGTGGAACAAGCCATTTGTTTTCAATTTTCCTCTCCGATAGAGGTACCCTTAGGGTGAGTAGGACGCAGAGTTCCAGAGATTTCGGACCCAAAGACTAACGTGAAATGCGCGACATTTGTTGAATTTGCTTTAACATAGCCACGTTTGTTTACTTATTCGGGAGAAATTCCGGTCATGCGGACTCAAAACAACTATATCGCTTATACATGTAACAAAATATTTTCACCTGTTTATTATTTGTGACAAGGGACCAAGTGCTGAAAGATTTTCCCATTTTCATATTTGATAGGACTTTAAAGTGCGATAAAGAATTTTTCTTTGCACAAGTTTTTCACAGGTTTGTGGGTGTAGAAACTAGGGTGCCTGGATTTAAAACCGAAGCTACATTTCGGAGAGATGGATTCGAGCTGGCGTTGTCATTGGTACATATATGGGGTTCATTGCGTTATGAATGTACATATAACAACATAATACTTACCGTGATTATTTGTGGCAACGAATTGAAGGCGTCAGAAGCCTGTAAAACAAGAAAATACAGATGGACAAATAAAGAGGCAAATACAATCATTGGGGCCATTTTGTGGTCTTATATTTCATACACGGTATTTTAAGTGCGGCAAGGAAACGACTGGAAAAATTCAAATAGTTCTAGACTCAGTGAAGCACTATAGAAAACAATTTCTATGAAATGAACCGAGAAAATGTAACAAAGTGATGAAGGAGAGAAAGGGGTCACACACATGGCAAAAGCGGATTCTTGAACAGTACCTTCCGGTCACGCAGCATTTTGGCTTTCTTTCTTCTGCAGGCAATACAGGTGACAAGGGCGATAACTCCCACTAGGACGACCGCACCAACCCCAGCGCCTATGGCATATTCTGTAGAAAATATGAATATTCACTGAATAAATGAGAAATCAAAAAGTGCGTATGACGCTTACCACGATTTATTGCACAAATGAAAACAATAAGTTCACACCATTAGTGACACCATAAGAGGTGTCACTTCCCTGACGTAGACATACATATGTCTGACCTTGAACGTATGCTCTGTACCAACTGCAGAGAAAGTCTGACATCATTTAGGATCTTACCCACTTTGAAGCCTGACTGTTGACTGGGCGTCGTTGTTATTGTTGATGGGAACTTTGTTGTGGCTTCTGATGATGTTTTGGGCGTTACTCTTGTAGCTGGCCCCAACGTAGATGCTGCAACCTTCGGTGTTGATTTGGATGGTGTTGTCTGGGATTTTACTGACGTTACGGGGCTTGTTTTTGTGATTTTTGGAGTCGCTGTTGTCCTTAGCTGTGGAACAGTTGGCTTTAGTGTCAACAGAGGAGCTGTTGTTGTTGTTGTTGCTTTTGGGGTCGGTGTATGGGAAGGAGTTGTTACTGCCTTTGGCTTCGTCGTTGTTGTTTTTTTTATTGTTGGTTTTAACGCAGTAGTCGTCGGCTCCAGCTTTTTTGTATTTGGCTGTGGAATCAAAGTTACAGTTTTTGTCGTTGTCGTTGTTCTTCTGGTTGTTGGCCTCGGCGTTGTAGTTGTAGTTGTAGTAGTGGTAGTTGTTGTTGTTTTTGTTGTTATCATTGCAGTTGTTGTATTTGTTGTTCCGATTGTTATAGGCGTGAAATTCCAGCACGTGCCACAACATCTTTGCCTCGTTAAGTCCGAGATCTGACAGTGAAACGCGGTGCAGCCATTCGCTTGGTCACCATATTCACAACCTGGCCGAAATGAAAAAAATAACCCACAATTATATATCACTTACTAATAAAAGATCAGTATTATGGATATGAGTGTCTGTATTCTCTGTGCTGTTGCAATGAACTGTGAACAAAAATGCATCGCACAAGAATGGGGTTTCAGATACTCACCTTTTCACTTAGTACTGCTTATTTTTCGGAGATGCCTTAATAATGCACTGAAGTTAATACTTTGGAAAGTTTATTGAAAAAAAAAAGCTATACAAATTTCATGTTTCGATTACCCGAGCGGATGAAACAAGGCGATGGAAAGATTTATGGCTTTGTGGACATCTTATATGACGTCGGTTTACGGATGGAGGAAACCAGGGATCCCTGAATAAAATCACCATACGTCGAGAGTCATCCGATAAAGCTCCTGGCTCAAGGCATCACACTTTCCCAGGGCTGAGATGCGAATACGCGACCTCATTGGCCAAGGGCCAGATAGTTTACAGCCAATCAGGGCTTTGACGGGTCTGATCCAAGAAGGACCTTGATCTCTATAGCACGTGATCAGCAAAGACTTCACAAACTCGCCTGGTTTCGTCGCGTCTTTCAGAGACTGGCACGTGGTGCAGCAGATTCTGCTCACGTTACTGTTGTAACAGTCATGACGGTTGCTTATCAGGTGAATACAGTTGTCAGCTGGGGCTCTGTCGCCGAATTCACAATCTGCAATAACAAGACGAAATCCTGAGTTTGGGCTCGAGAAACGAGATGTGACCTTAGCACCATCTGGAAATTTAATTCACCGATACATGTATACAAGACACAGCCAGTTTGGGCTGAAGTCTAAAACTTCAAGATTCTTCACAAATACAAATTATTCGATGTTGTATGGTCTAATATTATGCTCTAATATATTATAGCTGCAGTTGTTGTAAAACCTCGGCACAAAATCAGCGCTCAAAATTTGATTGATTTCAGGCGTATATTTAAAAGTTAAATTTGGGTTACACTGGAAGACGAAAGCCAAAATCACCTTGTAAAACAAGCCACAGGGCTATATCTTTCACTTGACAACATCTACATGTAGATGGCGCTTTACCTATCTTGATCCACGGCCGATAACTTAGTATTACCTCTGATTTTGATGGCTTTTTTTGCTAGAAATGACACCTTCATGCATGTGTTTTACTGTGACATCTAACTCACCCATGATAAACAATCAGAGTGTTTTTCAGATAAAGAAAACTGACAAGCAGCTTAACTTGTTATGCGCTTTGTGATGTATTTTATACCACGGTATTTATAACCTAATTGTCCTGCCCGGCCGTACGTGGGAAGGTTTGCCAGCATTCTGCTGATGACCGTGGATTTCCCCTGGGGTCTGCCCGGTTTCCTCCCACCATAATGTTGACGCCGTCATATGTGTAAAATATTCTTGAGAGCAGCGTAACACACCAAAGAAAATAAATGAAATAAATAAATAAATGAATTACCTAATCCATTCGCACTTACCCGGAGCAGAAGTGTCACTCCAGTCCCCACACGTCTTACAGCACGTGTCTTTGTTATTGTAACATAGACGACGCTCAATTGTCGAGCAATTCCTGTTTTTATCACCGAAAGGGCATAGAGGGTCAGCTGTAAAATAAATATGACTTGTCAAAAACATATGGCGACTCACCCAGCCGATCGCGCGTATAGAGTTTGTGTTTAGGTTTGGCAGGTTGTAAGTCATGCGACTCTTCAAAATCATAACCAGAAGACACTCCGAGAGCGTAAAAGTCCCAGAATATGTAACCTTTCGTCAAACGCAACCAAATTTTGTTATCTATGTATCTAAGTGTTATCATGACAGTTACATTTGACATAACTTCCTGTTTGTAAAACGAGCCCCCACAAAATTAGATGTAGAACTACTCCGCCATCCTCCCCACCCCCCAACTACAGACACAGGAACAATTCTCTGCATTTCTGTTCTTTGTGTCGTTGGAGAACTATCGTTTCAAGGATTCCTAGCTACACTTTCCGATGATCGTTTTCTCATAGACAGTGCTCGTTATCTGGCGAGATAAGTAGCTTTTTCATGTGAGGAGATGATTTATCCTAATAACAGGTCTCATCCTGCGGACAGGCAAGTTTCTTTTTCAGGAGAGACAATGTTAGTTTTTCTTAAAGGAGATGCTCTTTTTCCTAAACACAATGCTCGTTTTCAGAAGAGGCGATGCTCTTTTTCATAGGAGGCGATACTCATTTTTCTCAAAGAAGATGCTCCTCTTCCTTAACGACAATGGCCGTTTCCTGAAAGACGATGCCCAATTTCCGAAAAGGCAATGCTCGTATTCATAAGAGGCGATACCCATTTTTCTCAAAGACGATTCTCGGATTCCAGATAGCTGTTGCTCGTTTACCTAATAGACGATGCTTCTTTTCCTAAAAGAAGGTATCCGTTTATAACAGACGATGCAAGTTTTTTAAGAGACGATGCTAGTTTTCCTAAGAGGCGACGCTCGTTTCCCTGAGGCGCGCTGTTCCCTTATCCCAATCTTCGATCTAACGAGAGAGGATGGTCCTTTTCCCGGGAGGTGATGTTCATTTTCTTAAGATGCTCAATAAGCTTTCCTTAGATATAACTGCCGTTTTTCCTTCACGTGTCCGGTGGAGAACAATCCCTCTAAAACTCACCTCCCGGTATGCACGTCTCACAACAAATGTTCCTGTTGATCTCGGTATAACAGAGATCGCGAGGGGCGACGGCACAGGCCGGGTCTCTGTCTCCCCACTCACAACCTACAGTCAAGACAAGTTCAGGAGTTATTATTTATTTATTTATTTATTTATACATTTACATATTCATGAATTTTTAATAACGACTAGTATTAGTGGCGGAGGAAAAACCATTGGCCGGAGTAAACCACCGACTGACTAACTGTTTCACGTGCGAGGCATACAGATATACGCACATCATCTTGTTGGAAAGATGGTCTTCAACAATCGTCAGATCACGCCAACGAGCCGCCTCGGCCCCTTATTGCCATAAGACACCTAAGAACAATTAGGAGAGGAGACTGTACACATTCTCTGCCCAACGCCCAGTTTTTTGAAGCCACTCTTGGACTTTCAAGTGAGAGATACAACCACAAACTGTCATGAATTATTTTCTGACTGTATACATACATGCATACCATCAAACGGACGTCCGAGCTGAAATAACTTCTGTTCTCTTGCACTGCATGAGCCGTAAGTCATAAGGTTGCCAACAAAACGGCAATGCATAGACAGGAATAGACAACAAGCTACACAACTTTGGACCGAAATACTGTCGGTGGTAAATGTTTCCCAAATTAGTCTCAGCCTTTAATATGCATCAAACTTCATTCAGCAGTTACTTTGCTTCTGTGTAGGGCTCTGTCCGATTTTCCCCCAACAACAATGCTGGCAACGGTCGTATCAGTGAAATATTCTTGAGCGTGCGGTAAAACACCAGTCAAATAAATAAAGCCAGTAATTAAGGTGTAACAAGGCAATGTGCAGTGCTTCATATCGGAGCCATATCATGTTTACATTCACGAAATAATAAGGATATATATATATGAAACAAAGTATATTCTATCTTTTATTTAATTTTGATTGCTTAATAAAACAAATCAGCCCACAACTACCTCTTGCAGAAAAATTAAATGATAACATTCTCATGTTTATTGGACACACAAAATAAACATGTCAACAGAATACTCGCAATCTTTTTTCCTAACCTGTACTTCCGGTTTTCAGCCTATCACAGGCCTCACAGCAAGTGGAGTTATTAGGAGATGCGTAACACTGGTACTTTTGGATCGTCGAGCAGACGTCGGTGTTCCTATCTCCATACGGGCAATCTGAACGCAACAAATAAAAACAAAACGAATCAAATCAGGCAGGTTTTTGGGATGAGGCACCTAAAACAATGACAATGATTAAAATAGAATTTATTTTACTTTATTAATAATCATCCATCCAGTCAGAGAGATTGCCAAACATGTGTGCACAAATACGTCATAGCCTATATACCAGTTTCCTCCCATCATTATACTGGCCGCCGTCGTATAAGTGAAATATTCCTGAGTACCGTGTAAAACACCAATCAAATAAATAAATAAATACACCATGTTCATCTACTCAAGGGAGAATACTGTGTTAATAATCCATGTGTGCACAAGTAGGTCTCATATCGATGGGGATTCCCCTATCTGCTCTGCGAATGTGCCGTAATTGTGTATGACCTACTTGTGCGCACACAGCTTCGCATAGTATACTCCTCTGAACGGGGAAACAGAGTCCATAAAACTATGCTAATGTGATTTCATGTAATGTAATGTTTGACTAATTTCATTAATTGAATTGTTAATGCCTAACGTTGTAATAAAAAATATTATACACGACAGGTCAGTTTTATGCTCTGAGGAAATCAAGTGCCCTGAGAAAACCACAGGTTTTTAGCAATTAACTGACAAACTTTCTGTTATGCTACGTAAGCCGAATGTATGTGTGTGTGTCGTGTGGATTGAAGGCAAATCCTCCCCAAATCTAACCCACAGTGGTTAGACAGCGACCTCCAGTTAGGAGATTTGTCAGCTTGCTTGCAAAGGGCAGTGGTTTCCCTGTGCTTTTCCAAGTTTCCTTTAGCCATAAACCTGGTCGTTCCAATACAGGAGAAATATTCTTGGATACAGCGTTAAACTTGAATCCCCCTTCCCAAAATACAATATAAAATAGATATGTAAGCGATAACACATCATAACGTTTGACTGATTTCACCAAAAAAGAAAGTTTACATCAAGGAACCAAAAGTATTTATAAAATTTTTAAAAGCCACAAAATTTAGTATTGTGTTACGAGGAGCTCATTCAGAAAATGCACAAACCGGGTTTCTCGTTGTTTCTCCTTTGAGGACACGTTTTACAGCAGGTTTCCTCGTTATCGTAGCAGCTGGATGTGTCAATGCTGGAACAGGTTGGGTTACTGTCCCCATACCGGCAATCTGAATCACGTGAATGTGTATGATATTAAATAATAACAAAATGTTATTTAAAGAGGGTAGCTTAACCATAGACACAAATGAAGATTCAGTCAGCCTAGGCTGATCTTCTATGAACCCATGAGGGTGGCGAGGGTTAGTGTATGTGTGCGTGAGAGAGAGAAAGGGAGAGAGAGGGAGAGACGGGAGAGAGAGAGAGAGAGAGAAGGAAGGGGGCTGGGGGAGGGGGAAATAAAATTAATTGCAGATAAACCTAACCAGCATTGGTAAAGGATATAAACAGTCAGGACAAAACGATTCAATCAGACAAGAAAAGCATCCATCGTAAAAAAAATACACAGTTTAGGATACATATTCCTTGCAAGAAAAGATAAAGTGTTTTTGTCGATATCAGGCTGCCGGAAAATGCGGCTAAGAAAGCTATTAATATGCCAAATTATGTTGATCAACGTCCAAGAGAACTTCAACTTCAACTGCTAGATGAATGCAATGTTTTTAACAAATGATTGTGTTCAGAATCGTACCGACCCGCAATAGAATCCATTTGCCGTAATTATTCTAATCTTTAGGACATCTGGTCTGCCCATTTTTAGTCAATTCACATGTAATTGTAACGGAAATACACAATTTCTTTTTCCTCACAGTGTTAGAAAATCTAATGAAACAACTTATCCTTATCTTTACTTTTGTGAAAAACTGGGAGAGAAATGTATATTCTTGCTTTCAGCAATACTAATATCTGTCCTGAAAATTGGAAGAATTAGGATATATCAGATTCAAATTTCATAATTTCCTGCGTTTGGTATACATTTCGTATTGAATATCATGGTAATTAATCAAAAACACAACGGTCTTTCTCTGGGAATATGAATTCTATTTATTTGTTAATGGTGTTTTAACGTGATAATTTCAATTTGCATGCGCATGTGTAAATGCACGGAAAGGTGATATCTGTTAAAGGTTGAAGTTAACAAGAACAGTTTCTTCTGGTCTTCAGTGTATAATGTATTTTTATTTCATACTAGATTTTTGTGATATCGTGTCATCAGGAAAACACAATAATGTCAATATCCTGTCTATGGCTGCAGGGTGTCATTTTCCCGCGCGATGGCGGCCCGGGTCCAAGTTCTTGTTTATCCTGTTCTGTGATGCCTATTACCACGTTACCAGCTTGCACACGATACGTCATCGCAAAGGCGAAAATAAACAATACACTACACATCTTACGTTCGAATAACTCTAAAATGGAAATATTTCCCACTTACTGTAGAACGGCAGTTGTCTTTCACAAGAATGCTTTTGAGGATTCTTACCGTTTGGGGAAGTATTGTCCCTCCAGTCCGGACAGGTTTCACAGCACGAGGCCTCTATTGTTGAGGTATAGCAATTATACGGGCTGATGAGCTCGCAGATTTTATCCTTATCGCCATATGGACATTCTGGAAAGACAATGGCCAGAAAGCCAATACAAGAACATGGAAGAGCCATGTTATTTGGTCTTTGTATGGCGGCAAAACACGTATTTACTGTATGTCGTATAAGCTATGTCGTGCACACACATTATCTGAGTATTAAAGGTTCACAGGAATTTTATTCAGATTTTATTCTTTTTCCGTCATACGTGGGAAGGTCAGCACGCACCCTATGGATTGTCATGTGTTTCCCCCGGCATTTCACCGGTTTCCTCTCAAATAAATAAGTAAAATTAGACCATTTAGACTTCATTGGGGACATATATTTGTTGACTGTTACAATACATGTTTAAGCCAAAACTATTAAACGTAAAAGATATTTTAAAGATACAGTATTCAATAGTCTTTCTTCTGAAGGTTTTGTCTTTTTAATATATTATTTTCTTTTAAAGGAAGGAGTTGTTTTGATTTTGTACTGCTGCATGATCGAGAACTCTTAGCACACAGATCGCACTTATGAGCCTAACCAGAGTATACTAATCTCTTTGCTGATGTTGCGCGAAAACCATTCTGTTCAAAGGTATTTTGCCTGGAAGTTGTAGGCACCTGGGTTTGACCTGCGCACTGCTGCACAAGAAGCACAGCAGATTCGACTAAAACTGACATCGTAGCAGTTCCGGTTATCCAAAACCAACTGTGCACAGGTTTTCCCCTCGAAAACGGTTCCTGGGCTGTCTCCAAACGGGCAAGTTTCTGTGCACAAAAGTAACAAAAGACGTAAACAGTTTTTTGTTTGTGAATGAATGGAAAGACGTTAAAAGTGGACGCGGAAGTTTGGAATGGTAATATGTCTGTTGTATGTTTTAATAGTTTTCATATTCATGTACGGATTAGGCATGTACAAAGTGAACGGTAAAACTGGGAGTGGATATTAATGTATTTTATTCTTATTTCTATTTTACTTTACAACAGTAATAATGCGCTGATCTAGCCGAACATATTCATTGGTAAACACGAGATTCGTCTGCAGGATTTGTCTCCCCCTTACCATCTAAGGCCTCCGCTTCTGCATTGCTAACACATGACCCCTGGTCACACCACTAGTTGTGCGGGAAGAGAGAGAGAAGGAAAAAATTAACACAACCTGATCTGTTTACACCCTAATCAGAATTCTTTTTATACACGTTCACTGTCTGATTCCAGAGCTATGTTTCTTCTCAAACCTGGTAATGTGGATTTGGAAATGGTATTACTTTACATCTCTGCAGGTAGCATATATTGGTCCTACAGTAAATAAACATCAACATTGCACGAAATCTACCGACATGCACACGTAATTTTCAGATTAACAATAGTTGCACTCCAGAAATGGAAGTAAGGGAGGAATTTCATTCAGGTAATGTTGCCACTATGTTGTAAACCAGCATTTATCGGCGAGTATTTAAAAAGTTTAAGAGATATTCACCATGTGTACACGCTACACATTTGTTCTATGAGAAAAAAATAACAGTAACTATAAAAATGAGATTAGCAGCATTTCAAATTGAATGAAGAATCATATCCGATTGTAGATGTCACAATGACATGTGACAATGACTATACATGGGCAGTTCCATGTATTTACCTAATGTACATTTTCTACACAACTTCGGAGATACGGAGAATTGGAATCAAACAATCTATTCCAGACATTAACAGGTTGGTGCTGAGCTGAAGTCAATAAATCTGTATTCAAGATATTGTCGAGTTTATGGTGAACTGCAATCCATAAATCTGTGCCGAAATCACCGCGATCTTTGCGAATAAAAATAAATCTATGCTTCGGTGTGAAATCGAAAAAAATGTCAGAATAATGCTCCACGAGACTTCAGAGTTGTTTTGTAAAGATGACAAAAGAACGGTGTTGTAGAAATCTAATCAGTATCTGGCAAATTCATAGCTGATAACTGACTCTTGACGCCCCCTCCTCTCCTAATAGCCTTCCATACCCCCCCCCCCAGAAGTGTATCCCAGTGTGCCCCTTGAGACAGAGAAGAATAGCCCGAATCAAAACCCCTTTAGTATAAAAGACTACAGTACAGAGAGTAAAACCAGTACAGCGACGACAGCGTGGAACTTGGCAAATGGTCACACGTTACCGGTGAACTCCGGCCCCTTTTCAATTTACATCCGTTAGCGCTTTATTTTAACTGTTCATGAGTGTTTAAGACATAACAACTTACAAGCCCCCTAGCACCATGGCTTAGGCAGACTTAGGTGAAAAAAATTAAAATGATGTTAAATGCAGTTTGTTAGACGTCACACGTCTAAAGTGACCCAAAGGGCTTTGTTGTCATCACATTTAACACATGTATACGCAATAATATGAAAACAATGCAAGTCACTTTAAAGGGAAAGACCTCGTAAACATGAACTTAGGGTGAGTGAAAACGTTATTAAAAACTCTACCTGACTACCTTCACTGATTTTTTAAAGATTTTCTTTCCAAATATAAACGCAGTTAAATGTTTTGATTGTATGGTGGGTTTTATGGATCATATTGACGATATGATTCACCAGTGACGTCACGCCGTCTTTTCTATGGCCCTAAAGCAGAAATTTAATGTCATATTAGCGTTTCCTTACACGGGCAAACATAACAGAAGTACTCTTTACAAGACCATTATCCAGAGCTAGACATAAAGATGTAGAAAAAGTTGTACGACGTCACTAGTGAACCACACTATCAATATGGTCCATAAAACCCACCATACTATAAAAATATTTGACTGCGTTTATTTTGGTGGGAAAAAGCCTGACTAATTCAGTGAATGTATTTTCAGATAGAGATCTTTTAGATGTTTTTCTTTTCACTCATCATCAGTTCATTTTTACGAGGTCTTTCCCTTTAAGTCACAACAACAGCTATGTGAAAAGCGAACGTGTTGGGTTAAGCATTTATTTATTTATTTATTTGTGTTTTACGCCGTACTCAAGAATATTTCACTTATACGACGTCGGCCAGCATTATAACGGGAGGAAACCGGGCAGAGCTCGGAGGAAACCCACGACCATCCGCAGGTTGCTGGCAGACCTTCCCACGTACGGCCGGAGAGGAAGTCAGCATGAGCTGGTCTTGAACTCACAGCGATCGCATTGGTGGGAGGCTTCAGGTCATTGTGCTACGATAGCGCGCTAACCGACAGAGCCTCGGAGGCCCCCTTGGTTTAAGTATAGCATTTGTGTCCACGACTCACCATCATGTTTCCGCAAGGTAAACCTTGTACTGGAGCTGTACTCTGACAACCGGTCCCCGTCACGCACTGCACCCCAGAACAAATAGTCCACAGAGAACTGACGTTGTACCCTGACTGCAAATCCATGTTGAATCAGAAACATCACATCGGAATTTGAAAAAAAAAACAAATAAAGACGAAATTGAAAGAATTCAAAAATTCCCTTTGCCCAAACGTTGTCAGGTAAAATAAGGCCACAGAAGTCGAGCCTAGATTCCCCTTCTAGGCAACATTAGGACGACACCTTACTGAAATGTTCGAATACCCAAATCCGGGGTTAACTATGGTAATGGTTATTCTAATAACGAATCTTGTGATCACTATGGTATTGCAAGACATCTGTTTGCCCGAAAGAAAGGACTGATTTCACCTAACACCGATGCTTGATAACCAAGAACCAGAGTTAACTATGGTATAAGTTAGTCGACTAACGAAAAATGAATGCTGTGCGAACTTCAGTTCGCCTAGTACCGACTGATGCTAATTGAGCAAAGAATCTTCACTTCGACAGTAAACACCAATCAAACATTTTTCAGCCTTTCCGAACGTGTGGGGCAAACTGAAGTGCGATTTTTGTAGTTCAAAGCGAAGTGTCTAACCTCCAGTTTTTCCGTCGGGTTTTCACACGTCATCGGTCAATTTTAAAGTCAACGTCGAGCTTTTGTGTCAAGTCTTCAGTATTACCCAGATATATCCTATATGGCACAAAGGGTGCACGTTACAATACCGCTATCTGGCGTCTACTGCCAGATTCTCACCCGGCAGAATGCAGAACCTCGGCCGAAGGTGTTCCGACATATGGCATCCATAGTGTAAACTTGTCCCGGTGGCAGATCCGGGTTGGGACCAACAGTTATCGCACCCTGACGAGGGACCAGGCAGTTTGTACCAGAACTGAAACACAACACCATGGTTTCTGTCTATACACTACCGTCTGTCTGTACACTAGTTTCCCTGTTTTTCCCATCTACGGTTTTTTTAAAGCCATGTTGTTTGGCGGGACAACAAGGGTTTTGCCTGCATCAACTTTCAGCATATATGTGCATATAAATTCCGCAGGATGGCAGCAAAATTTAATACTTGAATAATCCGTAATCAGTGGATGCAGTAAATATAAAGTTCACTCCTTGGTGGATGTATGTATTTTTGTTTAACATATGCACGGAGCACTTCTTATTGGAACAAAATTACTTGTGCTGTGTAGTATTATTGTCCGGAGATAAACTCTTTTCGGGCGGTAAGCGTTATATAAAGCAAGGTGTTCTAATGGTATGGCATGAACTCATGTCTTTAGCCGATGTTAAATTACAACAACATGATGTTCAGTTATAGCAACACGACGGTCTGTTAAGGCAGCATGATGTAAAGTTACAGCAAGATGATGTAAAATTGCAGCAAACTGATGTAAAGTTACAGCAAACTGATGTAAAGTTACAGCAGCATGATGTAAAGGTACAGGAAGATGATGTAAAGCTGCAGCAAACTGATGTAAAGTTACAGCAACATGATGTAAAGTTACGCTAACATGTTGTAAAGTTACAGCAGAAAAAAATCATGACATAAGTGAAATATTCTTCAGTACAACGTTAAACAACAATCAAGTCTACAAAATAAATATACAGTGTAAATATATAATACATATGAGTATTATTAGTCCTATCCATACAAACCTATCCATGTCGGATATTCGCTGACGGAAGGACTTAATAGAGCAGGAGGAAAACTTCCAGGGGTTGCCCAGCTTGGTATTGGAACTCTTCAGCGTTGATGAGGCAGCCATGATGTACCCGGAAGCGCCAGTGCACTCGGGAGTCCGACCGTCGTGGTAGGATCCCAGACTAGGATGAGGGAAGGTAATGAAAGGAACACAGCTTTCAGGCAAGTTTTTAGTGGAACATGTTTAGACTTCTAGACCTACTTTGTGGCATCCAAATATGACACATTTTTGATACGTTTACTGTACTGACCGGATTTTTTATTGTTTGGTTTCGTAAAATGTGGATTGAACAATTTTTCACTTCTACTACCTAGGCAACCCGACGAAAGATATAGCCATCGGGAATCATGCAGATCGTTCTATATAGCAACAGAGCTATAATAAGCAACTACCAGATCAGCTGGAGGTGGATTCAAGTCAGAGATTTCCAAGGACATATACTCTCGGTGTCAAAATTTGGACTGATCAGTGGTCAGTTTTCAAACTCTGATTAAACAGATAAGAACAGATCGTTTGATAAACATTATGCAAATTCCTTTAGTTTTGTGGTTCAGCAGTTGTTCAAAGTAGGGCATATGACAAAATAAGGCATCTCCCTTACATATAGCCTAGTTTATGTGATAAAAAGGCACTCCCCTTACATGTGCCCTAATTTATGTGACAAAGTAAGGCATTCCCCTTACCTGTGACCTAATTCGTGTGCCGCAGTCAGCACACCGATGAAGTCAAACCCATTCTCCGCCACAGATGTGCTGTCTTCGGTACAAATGGTATTCACGTACGCTAATCCTGTGCGAAGAAAGTAGTGCAAACACGGACAGAATGTAAATGGTGTGTGAGCCCAATGTTGACAGTACATGTGTGACCTTTGGGAAGTAGCGCGGGATAAATAGTGACTTATGGGTATGCATACCAAAATCTTTTCTAGGTCAACAGAACAGCGTTAATTCATTAAATATAACTGTCCTTCTGTTCAGAACTTGTACCATAATTTATGTATCTATTTATCTGATTGGTGTGTTACCCCGTACTCAAGAATGTTTCACTTATACGACGGCGGCCAGTATTATGGTGGACGTAAACCGGGCAGAGTTCGGGGGAACCCGAAGACCATCCGCAGGTGGCTGGCAGACCTGTGCCGTATTTAAGATGTACTGAAATCGGTACAGTGCCAAATATTTACAGAATTCTGCCAGATTATCCAGGAAAAGTTGTTATTGTGAGAAATGTTAGCCGGTCATTACCTGCAAAGTCTTCCCTAGAAAATGAGTACCTGAAAATAAAAATATCACCGCAACTTTAAAACCAAGCTCACGAAAATTACAAATTAGAAAAAAAAACAGTGGTTACATTCAATCAAAGTACAGCGCATAGCAAATAAGTTCATATAGATGGATTATTTGGTAAGTTTTCTCGAAAAGAAATCAAAACAAGGTCCGTAACGGGCTGTGAAAATAGTGACTGAATTTTAAGTAGAACAAAATGTGTTTAGGTAATGAATCATTTGTGTAATGAGCGTATATATTGCAAAAACTTACGCTGTGAACATCATGGCGTGATCATGGAGTGGCAAACCGGAAGTGACCTTTCTCCACTCGGTAAACGATAGCAGCGCCGTTGTGGCGTTTACGGTGACGTCAAGAGTGCCTGACGTTAACTTGTTTGCCTCCGTCCAAGGAGAGTTAGCTGGTGCCTGTACAAAAAAAAAGTTATTTTGAGAGAAGAATGTTGCCGATCCCTCACTTCAGTTTTTATCTATATTTTTATGTATATTTTTACATATATTTGATTGGTGTTTAAGGGTTTGTTTTTCACTCATGAAAAACCGGCCTAAGAAACTGGGACCGATTCCAGAAAGCCACTTTTCACTTAAGTCAAAAGCTGAAATACAATTTTAGGCCTTATCTTTAAGGTATGTAAATAAAAATTTTGGCCACCTCATTAGTGTTGCCTCAAGACAGATCTTTCGAAATTTCAACCTCAGCAACCTAAAAACTAAGCGTTGTAATGAGGTTTTAAATTTTTACTTAAGTCAGAAATGGTTTTGTGGAATCGACATCTTGAAGACCCAGAGTAAACCACTAGGTAATCTACATTCGGGTGTACATTATAGTCTGCAGACTGACTAGTGTGACGATCTATGTTATGGCATGATATCACCTGAATGGAAGTCCCATTCTGTAAATCAATTTAACCGAGAGAAGTTTGGTTCATTAATCAATCTGACCGTTTTCAATGGTATTTTACTCATACCAAGGCGGGTCAGAAAACCCGACAGTTCTACGTGGAAAACGAATTGAAACACGCGATCTCCTTGGTCAATACTGTGTGATCTGCAGTGAAATTCATTAATTACATGGAATCCAAACTTAATAAAATATTTCCTGTTATGTTGTTATGTTCCATTTTTGTTTGACATTTATGTTTCTCAATATCTAATCAGGAGCTTCCATTTTCTAAACGTATTTTTATCTTTATTGGAAAAACATATTTTCATATATATTTGTATTTTTTTGTTATATTTTTATATTTTGGAACTTTCTGAGTGTTTTGAATTCCAGCACGTTCTTGACAGATTGAGGTATGTTACAAAACCACACTTTAAAAACATAACCTTAAAATCGTAACTGTTAGGAGCTCACTTTTGAGATAATCAAACCGGCGTAAACGATCCGAAAGGTCATGTCAGGTTCTTGGATGTTACTGTATCGTAGGTCCATCTGGATGTAACAAAAGTTAGAATATACGTAACATTGGCAGCTGATCCTGAACCAATATAATGTCTCAAGGGTAGACTATGATTGTTCAGTATTTTCGCAAAAAGGGTATCTTATAAGGTGGTAAGCTTCATTTTTTATTTATTTGATTCTGCTTGATGGTTTACGCCGTACTCAAGAATATTTCACTTGTACATCGAATTATACCAGAATTATGGTGGGAGGAAACCAGGCAGGGAAACCCACGACCACCCGCAGGTTGCTGGCGGACCTTCCCACGTACGGTCAGTGTTAAACTGGTGGGAAAACGCATCCCTTCACCAGTGATCGTATGATGATAGCCCGGGGCGCCTTGATATCATGGCGTTCCCAAATCTAAGAAGAAAAAGGTATTGCGTTTGGACCAAATTAGCCCAGATTTATTTTAACAATGCTATTCGATAGAATATGATGCGTTAAAATGTGATACGCTACAATGACATACTGGAAAATTGTGATTCCATACAATGTGATACGCTACAATTTGACACGTCATAATGTTACACGATAAGCTTCAATTTCATAGGGGAAAATGTTATATACAGTATCGCAGTGTGATACGATACATTGTGATACATAATAAGTACAGACGAACAACCTTACCCCCTCCATCAGGAAAGCGTAATACTGCCGGAGATTGGCCAGTGTGGAGCTCGTTCTGTTCAAACTGGAGGTTGCCGCAGATCTAGCGTACCAGCTGAGCAGGAAAATATCAGATAAATAAAGATTCTCAAAAGGGTGTGAAGGATAATCTTTGTTGTTAATTCAGTGGCAGGGATTAGACATAACAAACGTTTGTTGAAATCGGTCGAGTTGGTCGAGTTCCTCACTTCCGGAGCAGCATGTATGCGATATATCGTGATTAGATCAGGTATTTTATGGTCGCAGTGTTGTAGGGGATATCAGCTTAACCACTGAGGTTATCACACTACAAAATACGCTGCCTTTTGCATCATGTACCATATGTTAGGTGATGTTTCAGTGGGTCAGTGTTTCCTAGCGGGCGATATGGGTATTTTCCAGTTTACCATATATAAACCTTGTCGTTGTACAATAGATTGTGCTTCCAGTATTACGTAAAAGAATTTTTTAAAGTCACATCGACACTACAACCTACACAACGTCATTTACAAACAGAATTTCGGGAAATATGATTGACGAAGTTTGGTGAAAGTTTCCCCAGTTGATTAACGCTGTGCTGATTTTTCCAGACTTAAGAATACTCCTTAACCCACTCACAAAGCGAACACAGAGTAATCAAGCACCACCAGAATTTCCACCTCGTACACTGTCTGAGTTTGTCTTCTCTCACGTGATTCTGTTGGCACAAAGGTAAACCATTGAAATGATAAGAATAACAGCAACATTACTCTCTAATTCTGATGTGGGCTCTCTGATCACCTTTGGTGTCAATGATGTCACTTCTGTTTTCACCGCAAACCAAGAATTTCAAATAAAAGCGAAAAACGTTCCTGAACTATATGCAGTATAATCAGTACCTTGCATATGGAAGGTCAAGGTCAAGAGTAGGTACTTAACTACATTTAATTCAGGACAAGAAATCAGTCCGGATAGTTTCAGATGTAGCGCTTAGTTTGTTTATACATAGTCTTTTTTCTTTTCTACTCTTGGGAAAATAATATAACCCAGTTGTGGACAGATGAAATATTCTTTTTCTGAAATGTTTTGCAAGGCGTGGTTTATTCCGTTAATATGCAGACATGATTTAAAAATTTTTTACTAAAAGTGAAGCAGTCCCAGAGCAGAACTATATTTTTACTGAAATTGTCAGCTTAGGAAAACTCAAGTTATCCCCTTACCACATGCCATGGAATACCATAGTTAACGCTGTGGGAAATTTGGATACTTACTAACGTTGTTATGGATTGCTGACGGAACGGTAGTTTGTGATATGACCTTGTAAATTACATGGCGGTTTTCAAATTCATTCGTTTTAGCGTCAAGGTCATCGGTATTTAGCTCAGGCGCGATGTAGTAGTCACGTCCACCATGAGAGAATACTCCATCCTGGTTGGGAGGAAATATTAAAAGAAGTAAGAGAAATAATTTCATTAACTGTTTTAGGAAATCAGAAAATTCAACAATAATGTACATCAGCCGTGACATGACGATGACATTTGCTTTTAAAAGAACATACAAATTCAGCCACTTAGGAAGAAAAAGGAGAAGAGGAAGTAGAATTAGTACCACTTAGTGGGAAATTCAGCAAAGGTCGCAATGCTGATGTATTTATTTATTTATTTATTTATTCATTTGATTGTTGGTTTACGCCGTACTCACGAATATTTCGCTTATACGCCGGCGGCCAGGATTATGGTGGGTAGAAACATGGCAGAGCTCGGAGTAAACCCACGACCATCCACAGATTGCTGGCAGACCTTCCCACGTTTGGCTATAGAGGATGCCAGCATGAGCTGGACCTGAGCTCACAGCGGCAATGTTGATGTAAACTGTTGACTTATTAACCTATCTGTCTATCAGCACATTCAGGATAAGTTTCATTTTTCGAGACTGCTGTGGATAGCGGATCAAATTTGCTACATACTCGGTAGAAGTTAAGAACGGCTATGTCGGCGACACCTGTATTAAAACGGCTGTATACCGCATGTACACAAAGTATAAAAAAATTTAACTGCTACACCTGTACTAGAGGTAAACAATACATAACAAAAGTGTATTACATCAATACATATGTTTCGTGTTCTCAAGGACACAATTTGTATACTTCCGGTACGCGAAAGGTATAGATATTCAATATTGTACCTCTGATACATAGTCGTTTTAGGAGAGTACTCGTTATAACATCAGAGTCTATTTGTGAATGGTTTAGCGAAAGAATATCAGTGAATCTGGAAAACGTCGCTGAAGAAGCATAAGCACAGAAGAAAAGCACTCAGTGGAGGACAACAGGTGCGGCGTACTTACAATGGTGTGAGATGCCCGTATTTCGTCGTATTTCACCATGAAGGAACCTCCGTGCGACGAACACTTGTAATGGTTATGAGCCTGAGGGAAGAGAAACTGCATCACAGCGTTTACTGAAATCGACTTACATGGTTTACATGTAGGGCAGATTTTAAGTATGACGCTAAACAACAATAAAGAAGGAGAGAGTCCAAATGGGTGAGAGGATTTGCGGGATTATGTGTCAAAAGCGTCGATCTCTCGACAGAAGAGAAACACTTGACCAATGAAATTCGGCTGCAGCTCTTCGTCGATACCCACTTTAATATGCCAAAAAAAAAAATCTAGATTTCGCGTCGACTTACATAGAATTCCGGTTCCGTGTCCCCTGTTGACTCCAATCTTTCAAGCCTTTGTCTGTCCGCCAGGATGTACGTTGGAACGGAGTTCACGTGGTGGTTTTTCTCCAGGTGAAAGGTCATCGTTTCCCCGCCGAGTGTAAATGAAACCGAGGCAATTGACGGATAACTACCCGGATGTGTGAGACTGGAGAACGTCAATATTGTGGTTTCTGTGTGGCCAAAGAAAAAAAAAAGATAAGTGTCGCATCTTCAGGTATACGTCAACGGATACAAATACGTCTTCACTTTATGCAGCATGGCTTACTCAAGCTGTCCGGGGGCCGTTCCTCTCCAGAGGTTTCATGCATGATGTCACTATCTCACGTGCTTAGTATCTGTTGTTCACAATGAACATCTGAGAAGGAGGTATTCAACAGAACACACGAATTACTGACGTCATGTCCTAAGCCGCCGGAAAAGGATTGCTCCCCAGGGTATGGTGTGTGTATACAATGGATATCAGCCGTCATTGGAATATCGTGTGACCTAGTTTGATTGTATTCCTAACTGTAAGCAAATTCTCCTCTGTGATGTTTTGGTTCGTAAAAGTGAGAGAAATGTATGACTGAAACATAAGTGAATAGCAGAACGTGGTCTTCATGATTTCTTTTTAGCATTTTTGTGGCGAATAAAATGTCAATGAAAACTCTTACGCGCGGACCGGGTCGGATCATACCAAACTTTCAAAATGGTAATTTTGGCCCTGTGTCAGTATAATGTGACTGGGTGGGGTGTCATTTCTGGTGTCTTCGTCATGATGTTCCAGTGGTGGCAGCATTTCAGCGGCATGGACTCCCCGTGCCACAAGGAGACAGAGCATATCTACATTCTAACTCATCGTCGTTATATGGCTGAAAAATTCTTGAGTAGGATGCAAAGCCCCAAGCATACAAATACCTATATACATACGAGAGCGGGCTTTCTGGGCCACATTAAAGAAGCTGAATCATCGACTCTATTTAGCTGTTATATTTCTTCGTCAAACATGGATATGTATGTAGTAATACATCTATATCTGTGTAGATATGCTCTATACATACATTTCATGTCTGCTTAAAATGGGGTTTCAGACGATGTGTACTTCATTTAAAGAGAATCTTTTTCTTTAACAAACTCAAGAGAGTAACGAGTTAAACTTCGTTGAATATGGATAAAGCTGTGCTTAAAACGGAACATGGACTGCATTTGAGCTCGTGAGAGATATTAACGAAATTGAAAATGATGTGAAATTGAAACGAAGAACGGAGTGATTCGACTCACTCGCTGACTAATTAACCCAATAGGTTTATTGGTGTTGGTCTTTAGTAAGTCACATCCGTAGGAGTTCTGTGAAGAATGCATGTCTAAGTCACATCGATAGGAATTCTGTTAGCTTGTGAAGAATGTAATTCATGATTTAGCTCCACAGGAGTCTCGTTAGCTCATCGATGTATTAAGTATTGATTTAAAGCCGCTAAAGCTGGATTCGAACCGGCAACCTCATTGGTCATATGTCTGAAAAACTGCGCCTACACAACATTTTCTCTATAAACCCATTTCAGCCTCCTTATCACATAGGTTACTTTCTTAACATGTCTGCTCTGAAATGTTCTGAAATGAAAGGCCACACATATGTGTTCTCATTGTACTGGCTAGGTATTAAATTTTTCACACCATGCACCGAAGAAAAAACAAGTCTTCTCTTTTGAAAGGTCACGTATATTATATCCACTGTATGTTGGTCACATACAATATCATTGCCAATCTTTCTTGAGTGGGATTTCCTTGTCGGTGGGTAGAGTTGTTTCTTAACGAATGAACAAAAGCAAACTGACCAGCCCTGTGGACCAAACTGCCCAGATGTATATTTATATCGATTTCAATCTGAAAAGTCCAAAGTAAATGTTGTTATTTTGAAAATCAAAGCAGGATATAAACAGGTCTTTAAGTCTTAGTTGACGTCAGGCATCGTGACAAAAAAGACGCCTTTTGGCCATGTGGCTTTTATGTTGAAGCTTATATGACAAAAGATCTGTCTTTGCATTTTACCAAGGACGTGACCGCAAAACAGTATACATTCATGCGGACATGTGTTCTGAATGTTATTTCTTATTGACAGAGGATCGGTTTGTTTACAAGCCATGCACTGAGCCATAACTGTCAATCGTGGGTTAACAATGCTTTATGGCAGGTGATTCACATTTTTGCTGGCTTGGAGGTCAGTGGTCTCTAGGGCAGGGTTTATAAAGTGAATTTCAGCTTAAGTCCTAAAAGCTGAACTTCTTTACAAAATAAACTGTTTGAAAGTCTCAAACGTGGCTGAAATTAAATCCCAGCAGGGAATCAACGGTCAAAATTTTATCCATTTGATGCATATATTTAAGAATTTGACTGGACTATTGCAAGCCCGATATGGCTTTATGAAACGGTTCTAACTGCTTAGTATTATTCGCTGTGCTCAATACCAACCATTCAGTCGCTGTGTGATCAACCCTTAGCTGTCCATGTCACGTCTTTTGTACATACTTAGATCAAGGCAAAAGTTTGTGTTTGCTTGAGATATTCAGAGAAGTCACGCTCAGGCTTTTCATTTCGAACGATTAAATTGAATTCAAATTGAACTTGTGAGACGAGATTCAGTATTTTGAAGAAAGTAAACACTTCTCACTGGCTGTGAAACGTTTGCAGTTTTTAATACAACAGGAGGCATGAAATTAATGGCAATAATTAAAAAAAAATGACTATGAAACGTTTCTTGTATATTCTTCGGAGCCAAAGCATAATTTAAACTAATCAAATTTGTGTTCATGTCAAACACATGGGCAAAAGGATCCAGATTGTCCTCGAATATACATTTAAAAAAAGTTTACTTGTATAGACTTTCTTGAGTTGTGTGTTTGATTGTTTACTAAGTTCAAATGCGCATTCCGCTACACGAAATCTACACAGTTTGTTCAAACATCTGAGCATGTAGGCCTGTTTATGTTACAAACATTTTCTCTATCGCTAACTGGAAAGTCTGTATTAATTAAAGAAGAGCGACTATTATTGGGGTAACACTTTGGTTCAGAGAACAGCTGTATGTCACGAGGTTTGTCAGATATTTACTCAGAGCACTCCAATTGTACACGAGGGATTAGTGGCGGTCAGATTTACAGTGTTCCACCGATCGACGATCCAAGTGTGGTTTTTAACAGTCATGAAATCAACCAAAAAATAAACAAACATATAACGGTCATTGATCGGTGGAAAACTATAAATCTGACCACCATTAATTTTTGTATAATTGGGACATTCTTGAGTACGGCGATTAATAAATACATAAATAAATAAACAAAATAACGATAGATTGTTTTAGAATGCATCTTATGAAGAATTTATCTTGCGAGAATTCACGTATAACTTAGATATTTTTTGAGACTCTTGCTTTGAATATAGGTGATGAAGTTATATTAGGGTGTATCAGCGTTTCGCAAAATACGTTGTTCTTAACTGGAATCATTTGAGCGCAGATATGTTCTCACCTTTACTTGAGAAGTGGTTCTTAAGAGCTGTACTGTCCATAGCTGCAGCCGTCACCAAGACAGACCAGAACCCAGCGAGCAACCTCAACGTCCCCATCGTGACTGCAGGCGACAGTAAGAATTCCCACGTAACCTAAGCCTTTGGTCCTTTTACAGATGTTTGGTGGTGATGTGAGAACGCTTCAATTTATGGTCAAAGAAACTTTGCGCTTGGAGGATAACTTGCTAAGGAAGTTATCCCGCGAAACCCTGGTATCCTTTGTCTGATATGTAGTCTTCAGTGAATGGAGACTTTAACATGGATTTTGAGCTCAAGTTATTCGGCGGTTCTAGGGCAGTCACTGACTCACTGTCAAGTAAATATGGAAATATCATGCACTTCTTCCGCAAGTTGTAGATCGCATGCTCAGTTGTTTCTTTAAGTTTTGCAGTGACTTGTCGATACCATGGTAATACTCGGAAAGAGGACAGATATTTCCATATTCACCCAGCTCGTGGTTTACTGACTTACAGACACAAAAGGCAGACCTAGTTCCGTATCATTCAAGGGAACCTGTTTAGCATTATAATACACCGTGGTTTTGAAATATCCTCGGCTGTAAAAAAAGGTGCACAACTGCACAGCTGCCTTTAATATACAGCCGGCCTAAGCTATGGCTTGTTAATTCTTGTTAAGTTTTGCAGGACTGATTCACTGACGGCAACGGATGGTGATTACGGTCGTGTCGAGAAAAACTTTTCCCTTGTGTGTCAATTATGTTTATGGTTGGAGCAAACGGAGTGCAACGGCGGAAAAAAAACAGGCAGACAAACTTGGGTTCAAACACAGATCTGATGAGAGCAGTGAGCCATCGCTCCGCCTGTGCTTCAAATGCTATTTGACGAAATAAATTATCCCATACCTCGAAAAATCAATAAATCACACAATCAAACAACCAGTTAACAGTTTAATACACTCAAACAAGAGCTTGACCAATCGATGTTCTGTGAATCGATGTCAACCGAGCAATAAATAACTATTGCTTATAATAAACACATTTGAGCAAAAATGTGGAATACTTTACTTGTGAGACAGTGATATTGGTTTAAATGAAAACAAAGCCGCTCAGTAACTTACCAGAGGTCTAAGGTTTAACCCAAGGCACTCTGGTTTCCACCACCCCAATAAACGGCGCGAAATCTCATAAATGAAAATATCTTGAGCATAGCGTTCTAAATAATCAAATAAGTACAACCATCGGTTGATAGAATCGAGCATTCGATGTCAAGGACCTTTCTACTAGGAGTTAGCGCATAAACGTTTTTCAGCATTAACTGAAGCAAATGCTGCATCCATCTGTGTAGTCTTCACTTCCAGTGTATGTATACTGTCAACAATATTTAGCAAGACCGACTGAGTAAATTCGCGTTGGACTCAAAAGGCTTAGTCTGGCCAGCTGACATTGATCTCGTCTTTACTATTTACAGGCATGTACATACTAACCTGGGCGTTGGCCGACTGAAGTCACATCTCTCATACAAGCCTATACTAGCAAGAATACAGTTTTTTCGATATACAAAGAAAAAGCACCCAAATGTCTTTGTGTAGATGTTTACTTTCGGATTGCGTTTAACCTGAGGGTGAAGACAAAGACAGCATGAAAAAGAATTTAGAATTTTTTAAAAATAACTTGTAGATGGCTATGGGTTCCCCAGGTACTGCCCAGTTTTTTAGTGAAATATTCTTGATTATGGAGTAAAACACCAATCAAAAACATAATAAGTATAGGTTTGCATAATTTTGACATGAGGGGATTTTGCCAGTAACATGTGACCTTTCACGGTGATTCATATCAAGATGGTCAGATTCATTGTTGGAGGTACAGTGGAAAGACAAGGGGAATCCCCTACACTTCGACACTGTGATCTGATTGGTGATTGGCTAATGAACGCCTGTCAATAATCTGTCCGGTTTGATATCTGAAATCGATAGCATAGACTGTATCTGAAAGAAACTGTACTTCAAGTTTTCACTTCTGAGGACATTGAAATTCATATATTTGATTTTACCATTTAAAGGGACCTAAAAAGACACTAACTGCATCGTTCCAAGATGGATAATTAACTTAATACGCTATCATTTTCAGTTACACAATGAGAAAAGTATTTAGTAATCATGAAATAAGCAGAAGAATCTCATTCAGCCATTACACCTGGTCACAAGTGAACGTTCATTGTGGGCGTTGGTGACACCTGGTGTCACAAGTACGTCCTAACTATGACGTTTATTTTGGGGGAGACTATATAGAGATGAAATTAATCAAAGCATGACTCGACAACTTAATTATTTAACAGAGCTTTATTGCAACAACCAAGTGCAAAATAAATAAACATGAAAATACATTCAAGATACCAATTAAAGTACAATGAAATCAATTTCTTAAATTAGCGAAACCTGTACACGTAGGTGGGTTTTAATTGGTCCCTGCTGGTGTGGGGTAGTTTCGTGAAACATGGCAAGAGGACCTTCCTGCTACCGCAAAACCGCAAAAGACCAAAACAAAAAGCAGACCCGCTTCCAAAGTGAGGTTCCTTCTTTAGTTCGAGCAGAGCAAATCCACGAATTCTGTAACAGAGAAAAAAAAGTTTGTGTAAAAATAAATTAATCGTATGCCTACAATTGGAGTTTTATTAGCCTGCATTACAGAATTCGTGGCAACTCTGATCGGTCAGTATTTTAAGGTATAACCCTTTATTAACACACCAGTAAACCATCATACATATGGGTCAGGCCATTTTTGGGGTGAGGGGGGGTGAGGGGGACATTAATACATTTGCCAGTGAGAATTGTTGAATTGAAATGTAAAACGAGTTCCAACATACTGATACAAGAATGCGCTGGATCGTACCACAGACGTGCTCTCAGTGCACCTTTCCTCAGATTTAGTTATCCACAAGTCAATGTTTCAAGCAGCAACTAGATCTGACTTCAGTGAGATTTCAATGGCCCCCTTACATTCCTTTCATGTTAATTTTTATTACAAGTGATGACAACACAGTATTTCAAGTCTAGACCAGTGATGTCTAGTATAGTGCATTTTTGCACAATATACCGCATTTTATTTGCCTAATTCTTCTTAAGCCATGGTGCTATCTGGGTTGTATAAGATGCCATCATGTTTATATTTATTCAACACCGCCCTCCTGATCAACACAACAGCGTGGCGAGCTCTTCACATGTGTGGTGAAAACACTAATGAAAAACTGTATATGTCCTGTCTCATGAGCAAGAAGATGTTACATGTAGGGCATGATTTTCTGGACATTACTACCAGCGCCACAGTTTATAACATCAGTATTTTTAACAACCCGAGGTTAGTTAATAACAAATAAACCCATAATGGCACAGAATGGCAATAACGGAAAGCAAACTTGAATCAAGTTGACACAACTCTTACTCCTGATATGAGATGTTTACGATACGTGTGGCTATTTGCGAACTGGATTGACTTAAATTATACTTTATATCATAGACACAAGATTGTGATTCTTTGGAAATGCTCACAACGCCATGATCTTATTAGCTAATCAAAAAACGTTTAGAAACGACCATGATAAAGAGAGGCCAAACATGTCTTGATTTCATGGCGCTGACATTATTTGCTGAACTAATTGGTTCAAGTCCTCCAGGACTGGTTGCACGTGGGGGCTAATGATTATCTGTAAAGGAAGCCTGGGTTTCGACCAAGCACGGAGAATGTATTTCCATCTGTATCCACCTTTGATCACTTTAACGTACGTCGAGGACAATGTTTTTGGTAGAGAAAAGCGCTCTGCCCATCTAATAAACGTACCGCTTCACTGTGGTATAACCAAACGCACGTCTCAGTGTTAAAGCGTTGTTAACCTCAACAGTGACACAAAATTCCTTTCGTTCATCAATTCAGATTTCGTGCATTTTATGCAAATCATTAGATTTGCTACACTGGCAGGGTTTCAAACAGAAAATTACACGTAAGCAAACTGAACTGTTGTATTCATTTATTTATTTATTTATTTATTTATTTATTTATGTATTTGATTAGTGTTTCACGCCGTACTCAAGAATATTTCACATACACGACGGCGACCAGCATTGTGGTGGGAGGAAACCGGGCAGAGCCCGGTGGAAACTCACGACCATCCGCGGGTGGCTGGCAGACCTCCCTACGTACGGCCGGAGAGGAAGCCAGCATGAGCTGGTCCTGAACTCACAGCGACCGCATTGGTGGGAGGTTTCTGGGCCATTACGCTGTGCTAGGGCGTTAACCAACTGAGCCACGGAGGCCCCATAACTGTCGTGTTATAGACATAAATCACTATACACGCGCTTTTGTTTATCCCACGTTTGGCCCGTTCCACCCGTGCGTACTAATGAGCTGGGCGAAACAGCTTCCAGACTTATTCAAATGGCATTTAGTGGCCACCACATTCAGTGAATCCAGTGGACAATCACATGGATAAGGAAAAGTAAGCACTGACCATTAAAAAGTAAGCACTGACCATTATAGTTTATTTTCCCATCGTTGTTCTTGTCGGCTACTTTGATCATTTCGTCTATTTCCTTGGGCGATAACCCTTCTTCTCCGAGTCTCTTCATGACTTCTGCTAGTTCCGCAGAATCTATAAAGTTACTGTTGTCGCGGTCAAAAATCTTGAAGGCTAGCCTGAGTTCTTCTTTTTCTTCCTCTTGAGATTTCAAACCTTTTATGGAGACCAGTCTCGTGAATTCGTCGAAGTCGATAACACCGTTCTCTGGAAAATAAACAGGATCTGTGTTGATCGCAAACCACAACAGCATATACGCGGAATGGGAAAATACTATCGACATTTTCCAAAAGTGTTGAACTTCTACTGAAAACACATGTTAAATGCTGTAAAACGCGAGTGTCAGTATTTCAGAATGGCTATCCCCAGACCTTCCGGAAATCCGCCTTTGGTTGAACAGATCGAGCATTAGTGCCAACAGTACTAATGTACTAATCAAAATCTTCAATTCACAAATCAGTGAAAGAGCGGAGTTGACTTCATAAAGATCACTTCATGAAGAAACCGGGCTCAGCTCGGGAAGAGGAGGAGGCTGGGGCGAATCCCACGACCATCCGTAGGTTGCTTAAAGACTTTCCCACCTTCCCATGATGGGAGAGGACGCCAGTTTTACTCGAACTTAACTCACAGCGACCGCCCTAGAGAGAGACTCTTTATTCACTGAGCTGCACTAACAAGGTATTAAAAGAAAAGGCCACATTTATAGAAAGTACACATCATCCGAGATTCCATACTGAATCCAAATATGTTATTTCTTGGCATTTTTTTTTTACAGTGATTAAAACAGCCTTAAAGATTGAAGTTCTGCGGTGTACTTTATCGACCATGTAGAAAGCATAGGGGCGTTTTTCAGCTGCAAAACATCCTCTGATTGCTTTATGCCTGCGTTCTACGTGAAGATATATGTAGTACAACACCTGTATCTGGATTTAATATGAAAACAAGTACAGCATGTTTAGCAGCAAAACACAGAATCTGTGACGTAGCTGTGTTTCAATATGATCCAAAAAGTCCACCGTAGCACCTCAATATTTTACTCACTGTAAAATGATAAAAAGTAGTCAAGACCATATTTTGAATCAGCACGAAATTGTCTTTCAGATGATACATATACTTTCTAGAGAAATGTGGCCTTTTACTTTAAATCATTGGGCCAATATCTCTGAGCTGACTCACGTGTGATGTCCGCATTTTTGATCATATCCTCCAGGTTCTTTTTCGTGGGATTTTGTCCCAGAGATCGCAGAACCGTCCCAAGTTCCGATATGGAGATGACTCCATCGCCATTCTTGTCAAACATGCTAAACGCCTCTTTGATTTCTGAAAGTCAAGAAAATAATGTTAATTTACAGATGCACGTTGCTTTGGGAACGTTTGTTCAACACAGCATTATGAATGTGTGGCTGAAAACAAAAATAATGTGTTTCCATATTGCTCAATTAGGGATCTCCATTGTATTTAAGAATTTTTCACCTGAAAGGTTAGAAGTCACCACCTATAACTAAAGGCCATTCCATGCTCATTCCAAATATGGTCATCACGATGACAGTGATTGGGTTTTTACGTGGACTTTTTGAACCATGCTGAAAAAGTTGAAGCACAGTGACGTCACAGATTTTTTCCGGCTGCTCAACATCCTCTGATTGATATATTTCAACATGAATATACATATAGTACTATATATTCACTGTGTAAATATTGGTCGGTTTAACAGTAAAAAAAAAGTTCTACGTGAATATATGTGTGGTATACGAGACCTGTACCCGGATTTATTGTGGAAATATAAGTTACAGCGTGTTTAGCAGCAGAAAAAGAATCTGTGACGTCACTGTGCTTCAGCCTATTCAATATGGCTTCAGTAGCCCACCGTAAAGCGTTTTTACATACATTTTGTTCACTGTAAAAATGTCAAACGATGATGAAAACCACGTTTAGCACGCGCATGAAATGGCTTTTTAAACTACATTTTTGAAAGGAGGCCTCTTCCTTTAAGAAATGTTTGATTGGGATGGTGAATGAACAAAACCGGTGTCCGATTTTCAGATTTGTCCGATGGATATTGTAGCTATCTTTCACCGCTTTTATATGTTCAGGAAAAAAAATGATTTTATCCTTTTTGGGGCCACACAGATTTACAGAGAGAATGTGTTATCAAGTAATTATGTTAAAGCTTTGGTTTTAGCGCCAGTTCCTTAAAATTATTGGAAAAAAAGGTAATTACCACGTTTGTAACTATATAGAGAAAGGGTTTGTAGCAAGGAAAGGTTAGAATATATTACCCATTCTCAATTATGTATAGCACTCTTTATAAGAAAAGTTCCTGTCCAAAATAATCTACTCAAGAATCCAAACATACCTGCAATCCTCTCCTTGGAAAGATTTTTCTGCAAAGTATAAAGTATATAAACAATTTAAAGTATAAAACGTTTAAAACAGTTCAGTCATTATCTTTTCTACATAGCTGCATTTTATCACTGGAAGAGGATTTGCACGAACGGTCCTGTAATTAGAATTAAAGAAGAATAGAGTGGAAAAATTACTATCACTAAAAATTATTATAACAAAATCATTATAAACGTAGTTCTGCCTGTCGTTCGTTTAAACGACAACAAAATTTCATTCTGGTATAAGTGTCCTTGCGAATTAGCTTTTAAACAAATACGTGTTGTGTCTTATTAACCAGACAGGAAGTTACATATACCATACAGAAATGAGAAGAAACTGGCGTGAATGACGCTCAGAACTTTGTATCACGGTGTGGCATTCCATTTGATTTATTATTATTTCCCTGACTAGGCATAAACTTTTTTTTTGTTACTAGCTCAAACCTAAAGGCACAACACTGTTTACATAGTATGTTAACATAGATTTTGCCTGATCAGACTGATTTTCGTTATTTTGTTTAATTATTAAATAATATGTCAATCATACGACGGCAGTCAAGTTTCTGCATGGAGGAAAGCGGACTGCACGCCGTGAACAACGAGATTCCTGATCTCCACAGTGAAACCTCAGTGACATTAGAAAGAGCTGGATTCGAACACGTAACCTTACTGGTCATGGACCTGACACTCGCAGCCAGTTCAGTTTATTATTACCATCTGGTCCAGAGAAGACCCAGGCAGATTTTGATTGTTGTTATGTTGCTTTAGGTGAATATAACAGATCCATTTTGTTTTGCTCATCATGTATATTTTCATTTCATTAAATTAAAGTCGATATATTGACTGTCAACATGAAGATCCTGGACTGTTTCAGTCTCGGAGTTATTTAACCATTTTATGACCTGATCTAATTTAGAAATTTAATCTTCGCCTCAGACGATGTGACGGCTGCAAAGTGCAGCCAAATAAAAGCGTTACGTTTAATTCTAGTTTAGTGCTTGAAGTAAATATACACGTGTATAGAGAGATACAGTCTTGTATAATATGTGATATACCCGTAAACAAAGTGCTACATCCTTATACAAACTGCTACACTCGTGTACAAAGTGCTACACCCGATCACAAAGGGCTACACCCTTGTACAAAGTGCTACAGCCGTGTACAAAGTGCTACACTCGTGTACAAAGTGCTGCTCCCATGCAGAAAGTGTTACACATCTTACCTTTGCAGACATCTTGCTTCTTCTTGCCGGATTTGATGGTATCGTCTTTCAAGCTATACCAGAGTTCTTGGATCTGCAGAAACAACAGAGCCGTTATTAAATGGCCCTTATCAAATTACCACCTACAGAATTATATATGATGCCTTCTTGTTTCGCTTTTCATGAATTTTTCAGTAGCATTTTTCTTCTTGTCAAAGCCATATGTCAAACACAAAATCTTGTTAAGTGCGTGCTGAAATCTATCAAGCTGGTTTGCAAGCAACGTGCACAGAGTGCCCTTATGCTGTCTTCTTTAGCCACAGTTTAATGCTCCATAGAGCTGAGGATGCGAGTTGTCATTGTTTTTAACCATAAAGCCTTAGTGGACCGAGAATTCCGTGCCTGGTACAGAGTTTAAACACATCGCTAAAATATGCATGTAATTACCGTGAACGACTGTTCAATACTGCATGGACACGAGAAATGCTATACCCTATAGCCAATGGTTGTGGTCTAAGCCAAACCGAGGCTGGAAGGTGTGAGAATGTGATTAGGTTGCGTCACGCTTTGGGTGAAGAAAGTGCATTTTAAAGCTCGTAATTTAGCACGAGTAGCATGGTTTAGGGCTATGATCGATGGCCTGGTTTTTAGAAAGCCCTTTGCCTCGATGAGAACCGACCACGTCAGGACCGTTAGAAAATTTATGAAATTCTTCAGACTGTGTACCGTAATTAAACTGGTCATTAAAATGTCCGCAATAAATTTGGAAGCCAGTGAAGAGTCGGGCAGTGCACGTAAATTGTTCGTTATTAAATAGAACAAATCCTACTTCCTTCGTCGGGCTTACGTCGAGAAATAAGCTCTAACATATATACGAGCCATGCTGTTCTGTCGGACTTCTTTCAGAGTTTAGGTGGTGAGGTCACTCGATCACGTGTTAGCTTCATGCTATTTAGAATCACGCACCAATTGGGTATGTTATCGTCATTCTACAAGGTGCTGCCATGTTGGGACTACGTCGTGTAAATCATATTCATTTTCCTTTACCGTTATATCGTCCACTTCCGTTCTGCGTGCAATTCCAAGTGTACGTTGAAACCAGGATTATGAATTTGTTATTGCCAGCTTTAAAGATGGCTGCTCCATTTTTGTGGCGAACATCAGTTTCGCCAATGCCTCGCAAGTGGTTGCGAGAGCTATGTTAGTCTCGTCTATGGTTCTCGGGAGAATAACTAAAATAGTTCATCTACAAATAGCTAAAGGCAGGTAGTTTGTCAAAGCACTCCAGTTTCCTTCAGCCATAAAACTGGCTTTCGTGGTATAAGTGGAAAATTCTCGACTATTTAGTGGTGAATAATAATAAAATCAATACATAACTTGCAGCAATCTTTTATATCATATGACTTCTATAATAGGGATTGTGTCGTGCCGGGACAAAGCGAAGGTACATGCAGGTTGTTCGTTGCAATTTACTTCTTCCAGACCTGCAAGAAACTTGTCTTGACTTGATTGTAAAGTTTGATTTTTCCGAGACCTTTGTCCGTTTTGCTGATGTTTTTTAATGTCCCAACGAATACCACAAAGACCACAGCTCATCACACAGGGAACTTTATTGAATTCATTTCCTCTCTCTACTTGTCTTGTCTCCACTGTAAAAAGGCTGTCAAATTCATTGGCAATAATATTCAGTGTATCAAATATACTAATGGTCATTATAGTGTTGGCTGCTACCGGTCGACACGGAATTGACTTGTGAGGCCATAGGTCGAATCCAGCCATAAGATTTCTTTCTTTATTTCTCTGTTTATTGCTTTCTTTGAATTATTTATGTGGCAGTTATCAGGTTTATGGGTGTAATAAACCAGCCGGGAGTAAACCACCAACCTTTGCAGGACACTCCGGCTTCTACCAGACTTACACTTGGCTACCGGAATATACGTGCAAGTGAACCGTCATTAAATACAGCGTTAAACTCTACATATTAACAGTACATAAACCTGTGGATGGTCGTGGGTCCCCCTCTCCCCCCACCCTCACCCGGTTTCCTCCCACCGTGCATAATTCTGGCCGTCGGCGTATAAGTGAAATATTCTTGAGCACGGCGTGAAACAACAATCAAACAACACATGAACAAATAAACAAAATAATCATCATAAATACATGTAAAAGCACATGTCGAGCAAGTTCGGAACACCAATATCAGAATTTGAGTTTATACGCGTCACACCTTGACACAGTTGAAAATATATGCGGAGGAGACACAACAGCATGCTGGCTGTAATAAGAGGAAAACAAATGTTCCTGAGGCTATCGAACACGCGCTAAGCTTTTTGGACGACCAGAAGTGATTGACACACGTTATAACCATTTAGCGAAAATCTTGTCTCTTTAACCGGGTATGTTCAGTCAATTGATACGAAGATAACATTATTGCGATATATCGATTAGTGCTTTCAACTGATTATATAAACAGTAAAAATACACGTACGGTCAACTGAATCTCGGAGTATGACGCGTTAAGCATGAACATCATACACACATCATTTCAGTCTGGCATGCTCCTGTCAAATCTATTTGGCTATCTCGTTTTGTCGTATGGGTAACCATGGTGCCACGCACATTTCGCACCATTCGAATTAGCTCATCCTGGGTTATTGTTTATTGTAGAAGATGCGTATCGCTGTATAACCCATGGGTTTGAACTTGGCTTAATTCAGATGAATATAGTACTGTAGCGTTTTCTATAATAGGGACGAGATCTACTCGTAACTAACGGATGGCCGTAGGTTTCCCCCGCGCTCTGACCAGCTTTCTCCCACCATGGCCTAATGGTGATCGCCACAGTATAAGAGAGATATTCTTGAGTACGGCGAAAACACCAATCAAATAAATAAATAAATAACGAGCACCAGGGTTATATCCAATACTGTGCATAGTTATTCAACTGTGACGTTATTATTCACTTATTTCATTGGTGTTTTACACAGCACTCAAGAATATTTCATTTATACAACGGAGGCCAGGATTATGGTGGAAGGAAACTGGACGGAACCCGGTGGAAACCCACGACCATCCGCAGGTTGCTTGCGGACCTTCCCACACACGACCGTAGAGGAGAGGAAACCGACGTGATCTAGACTTGAACTCCCAGCCACCGCGTTAGTGAAAGGCACCTGTGTCATTACGCCGCGCTGGAGCGCTAACTCATGTGCTAAACGGTGCAATCTATTGTCATGTGCTGTTAAGTGTTGCTTTATCTTCTGTCATCGAATAATAGAGATTGTATCGACCTGTTGCACATCGAAAAAAGTAAACAGTGGTGAAAGGAACCACGCCTATCTAACCAAACATACAGTGAAAGCTCGTGTTGTTAAAGAAATAGTTGTGGTATTGCAACTACAACGGCATTACGACGACATTTCAAAGCCACGTGTATATATATATATATATATATATATATATATACTATACACATAACACAAGGGAGCGATATGGAATATTCCATATATATAACATAGACAGTTTATCAATAACGCTGGGGAACGATATAGGATTTTGGGTGTGAATTAAGATATAATATGTATGGAAACTAGTTGACAGGCTTGAATGTAATTGCCGAAATACATTCCAACCCTGGCAATACATGCGCATATCGACACACAAAACGCCTACATAAAGCGTAGGTGTATTTTGACGATTATCGGGACCTGACGCCGCAGAATCAAAATACAAACGTGTACTGGGACAACATCTGCAATTCCACGGAGCAAGATTGTGCTTAAGTAAAACTGTTAAAACTTGACTAAAATTAAAACATTGTGTAAATTTTGAAATAAAGGCATATAAATCACGCTGAAGCACAAGTGACACAGATTTCAAAACCGCGATTATCAAATAAGCCGTAAAATTGAGTTCAAAGGGTTTAACTTCAAGTATAAATTGCTTTGTGGAAACGGTCCAAGAATTGAAAGAATATATTTTCTTTTGTAGTATATTTGGCATTATTCTATCAGCTGCCTGTGTGTAAATGTACTGCACACCCTATCTATACTCATAATATCGTAGTACATTCCAGGGCATAGACTTGTTTCATACTCTTCGATAACTTAGGTCAAAAAAATTTCATTCCACCGTTTGATTTATGTATATATCACAGGTATTGTAGTTCTGGACCATGCTTTTATGGTAAGACTTTTGTTTGCACTGTGCACGCTTGAGAGGCATGCGCATGTACGGCCCTGTGCAGTTATACAGCTGACCTATATATAAGTCTACCTTTGTGATCACACGTGCTTTGATAAGCTTACATGTATACCATACCTGGCTGGTCCTGGCGTGTAGGCATATCACACGAAGGCAAACTATCCACACGTCAAATGATGTCCTTGCACTCGGTCCGGCCTCCCATTTGTGCAATGTTGAATATCCTGAGGTCTTCTCCGCACGAGGTGGCTGGCTCGGTGTTCTGTTTATCGAGAGATGTACGATCTTGCACGTTTCATGTGGTACGGCGCCGTTGCTAATGGAAGCTCACTATAATGTGCATTCAAATAGCTGTACGGTTATACTGCGTTACATCAATATGATTGCTGTACGTACAACACTGAACCCAATATTGATCACATTATCCCTGTAAGCTTACTCTAGGGTGCTTGTTTCGGTAACAAACTCTTACTGTCCAGTCACACACCCTGGCTTCGTGCACTCAAGCTCGAATATTGGGCAACACCAGTTTCATTCCGTTAGTCTGTGTGAGGGTTTACTCGACTGTATCAAAGCGTTGGTTCGCGCAGCGCGCCGTAGCCTGCCCAGCAGGTCAACATTGCGACAGGCCGTCGTGAGCGTGTCTCATCATGCCCAAGGAAGCTCTTTCGTTGATCGATATACGATATGGTCTCCTGGCTTCCGCACGTGATAAACCTCCTCGAGTTGACAAAAGACCCAAATCGTTCTCCTCACTGATTTCCCCTAGAAACCCGACAGAAATAAAATAAACGAAAAAGTGCAACAAATAAACAATCTGCTATATAACATCACTGTTACATGTCGTTATTGTCTGCTACCTGTAAATTGTTTTGTCATGTGTATTAACTGGTAAATGAATAAAACGAAACAAAATGAATCAAAAAACAAAAATGCATAATTATGTGAGACCTTAGCGTGTATTTTATATTCTCTGATCTCTGCATTCAAAGTATATCGCTGTCTCAGTCCTCTGCTGCGCCGGTATCTCTACAGATGACATTACCCGTGGCCAGGCAGGTCACGTGTTCGAATCCAGGTTTCGCTATTTCGTATTCCTCTCGGCTGGCAAACAAGTGAAATATTCTGGAGAAAATACCAGCCAAATAAATGAAAAATCGATTCACTTCTGGATTCTTATAAACACCATTGTCTAAAAGAAGGATTCTTCAGTGCGGCATGTAACACCCATCATAAATAAATGAAAAAAGACAGACATTTGTTGGGTGAGATAGTTTTCTCTTAATAGCACGACGTCGTTCAGGTTTTTGACTGGGCGGAACGAGAATCCGATATACACCTCTGATCTTCGTGAAGCATCTCACAAACTTCCGGACTTCAGATCGCTTCCGAACCAACCTGCACTGGATTAGATTTATTTATTTATTTATTTATTTGATTTGATTTGAAGTTTCCTCAAAGAAACTCGAAAAACTTTCACTTATATGATGGCGGCCAGCATTGTGGTGGGAAGAAACCAGGAAAATTTATTTATTTGTTCATTTATTTGATTGGAAGTATTCACCGTACACAGGCAAATATTAGACATATACGACGGCAAGCCGAGTCCGGAGAAAACCCTCAACCATCCACAGGCTGCTTGCAGACCTTCCTATATACGTACGACTGGCTTTAGCTGGATTCGAACCTGTAAACTCAATGGCAATAAAGTCGATCGACTACGGCGAGAAAAATCTGTGGATGCTAACCTTGGGAAATCAAATAACTAAAAAGATATGTTATAAAAATTAAGTAACTATATAATTTTAAATTTTCTGGAAATAAAGTGAAGAATAAACAGTGATCTTGAGCCAGATGTGAATGTTATTATTTAACTACACATTTCTCATTATAATAAAGAGTGACAATGTTTTTGTCGTTGTTTCACACGTCAGCTTGTAAACCTATCGACCAAACGAAGCATGGCGTGGGAAAACGTGTAAGGGAGACAACTGGAGCACTAAGCAGAGGAAGGTTGTGTCTCTTGGGCTGTAGAGTTTACTAGATAAATAAATCCATGTACATCACAGACGCAGATTGGGCAAGCGTCATTTTAAGTTTCTCTGTATGTATGAACGGTAATTATATATCCGCATAAAGTTTTGTAACAATGCCACACCCAGTGTTTGATATAACAGAAGAATGGGAAAAAGCAAAAACAGCCTATATACTTCTGGTTGAAGTTTATGACTATATCACGGGTAAATTGAATGTCATTTTAATGGTTAAATCGATCTTCATATTTTCAAAAGTATTGTAAAAGTATCAGTCGATCCTTATCAGTATTACTGCTGTATGGGATATGTCTAAACTGAAATACTAAAATGAAAAAATTCTTTAGTCAATTCTTTAGGACTGATGTTGGAATATTTATGTAACATAAACTAATATTAGGCCTAATAGAACTGTGCGCTGTTTGGTATAGGGTGGGTAACTTAATACCTACAAACCGATTTTAAGAATGTAGTATTTTTATTGCTCTGGTTACATATTTAAGTATATGACCATTGTATACCACCCCTCTCCTCCTTGCATGGAAAAATGGATTGTTCGGCTGTAAAAATTTCCCCTGTAAATAATCGTAGTGTTGATTTCACGTAGAGCCACTTAGTGTGGTATTTGAAATCCAAATTAGAAGGCTAATAACTCTTCAAACATAAGCTATATATACAAATGAAAACCCACAATTGAGTAGCGGAAATATTTCCTGTCAAATAAATGTTTTGGCCTCTTTTTTTTGCTTGGTGAATCACCTCAAATGCACAAAATTCACATGCTCAGATTACCTGGCAGTGACGGTCCTTATGTACCCCGTGTCCACTCCCTCCTAACCACTTCACCTGACTCTACTCTCCCAGTCGTGACTAACTTCGCCTATCTTCGGATTTACGTCGAGAATGGCCGAATCTAGATCTGTGTGTATTGAGCGGCCGTCTTCCCTCAAGAAGTGGGCTTGGTCTTATTTTCAATTCTGAATAAAGTATTTTCGTTACAAATGGGAAAACATGGCCAAATCAAACAAGCAGTATAAATTTTGAACTTGTTAAATTCTTTTCATTTTGACAAAATTACAGACGTAATGTTATTATTTTTCAAAATGGTTACCTGAATAGAGCCTTCGTTCGAAGATCAGCGAGTGACAAACACAGATGTCAGAGAAAAGCAAGTCGAAACATTATTCAATGCATATTATTCAATGTAGATACGATTACTGTTCTGCCAACTGGATACGGGAAAAGTGTGATATTTTACGACTTGATATGTTTCGACACTGTGTCTGCCTGGTTCCCGACATACGCAAACCCGAACTGGCTACCGACATACGTTAACCTGGCCTGGTTCCCGACATAGGAAACCAGGAAGTTGGGGTAGCAAAATGGTCATATAATACATTAAGAGGCCAGTCTGGACGCAGGATTAGATTGGCTTCTAAGTTTAGACTGTCCATTCCCCATCCCCTTTCGTGATTGACGTGTTATGTGGCAATGTGGCCCAATTTCGACACACACTGACCTCGACATACCTTGAACAAATGCATTTTGCCAGTGTTTATCAATGCGTGCACAAACCCACAGTGTCACCTGATCGACAGTTAAGCTTTTACCGTAATGTTTTGAGTATTACGAAATGTGAGTTCACTCTTTTCAAAAAGGAGGTATTTGAGCTTTTCAGCTCTGATCAGTTAAGACCGTAGGCAATAAAACAGTGACAGGGTGTGTTCAGTTAAGTTCTGATTTTCTCGGTGATATTTGCCTTCAAATTTTATTTGATTTTGTTTTACTGTTACTGTTATTGTTTGAATATAAAATCGCTTATGTCAACGTTTATGTGTTACTTAGGTGGGGCCTTCATCACCGTTACAAATAAGTAAACAAATAAATAAAAGTGATTTTTTAAATTTATTTTAAGGTGTAAAATATGTGCTTACATCAAGCATAAAATCATGATTGAAACGCCAGGTCAATAATTCATAGATCGATATGTAATGTCCCTACATACGAAAACAAAATTAAACCTTTTCTCGACAATATTCGTTCAAATATAACAAATAGTCTTACTTGACATTTCTCCTCAGAGCAAATCTTGGAAAAAAGGGGCAGTCAAATTTTGGAAATAAGCTTGAGGAAATGAACCAGCTGTTGATTATTCATAAAAGATTTTCCGTTAAATCCTTTATTTCAGGGGCGACGGGTTGCATTTTCGCTGATCAAACCGATGAACCCATGCCTGCTAACAAAATTAATCCGTGGTCGGAAACGGATTACTCCGTTAGACTGATGTAAATGCAATCCGTCATACCGCGAATAACGGATTTAACGTTAGATTTTTTTTTAGACGCTATAAATTAGGACTCTAATAATTACTTTATGATTATTGTTTGAAGGAATTAAATGCTTTACACTTCGTCGCTTAATGAGGAGCGAGGGTCAGTCAAAAACTGATTGATGATTAATAATGATGAAACATCACTGGAGGGATGCCGAACGCATCGTAATTGGGCTCGGGTGGGTGTTCCCGACCGTTTTATTTATCCATTTATTTGATTGCTGTTTTACGCTGTACTCAAGAATATTTAAGAATATTTATATTCAAGAATATACGACCGCGGTCATCATCATATCTGGGGGCCACACGCAAGTTGCTGAAAGACCTTTCCACGTATACGAACCCAGAGAGACCGCAGTGGTGAGAGGCTCCTGAGTCATTGCGCTCAGGTAAAGCACACTAACCACTCGGCACCGGGTGTTCCACAATTTGTATGAAAGAGACCATTAGGTAAAGGCATTAAATTACAATTAAAAACACAACTAATAATGAGTGGGCTGCAGGAAAGCAAACACCGAGAAGCTTTTCCGATCAATGGTGAGAGGCTCCTGAGTCATTGCGCTTGGCTAAAGCGCACTAACCAGTCTGCACCGGGTGCTCCATAATTTGTATGAAAGAGACCATTAGGTAAAGGCATTAAATTACAATTAAAAACACATCTTATACTGAGTGGACTACAGGAAAGCAAACACCAAGAAACTTTTTCGATCTTTTTAAAGAAAGCAAATACATGCATAACATATTTCTAGACTAGTGGAAAACAATACACGTACTAAATCTTAATCGAAGTGGGGACCCCGAAGTCTCTCAGCAATAAGGTCGCTGTGAGGCTTCCTCTCCGGCCGCACGTGGGAAGATCTGCCAGCAGACGTGGGTTTCTCACCGGGCTCTGTCCGGTTTCCTCCCACTATAATGCTGGCCGCCGTGGTGTAGGTGTAATATTCTTGAACACGGCGTAAAATATCAATCAAAGAAATAAATAAATAAATCACAGTGGGGAAGGGCTATTGGTGAAACATGCCAAAAAATGGTGTAACATGGGGACATATGTTTGTGGGGGCTCTTCATATTAACTCTGATACAAAACTAATACGGTTTCAATATTACTCTTACACATATTTATAGCTGCGCCTTTGCAAAAACTAAATTTTTGCCATGTCTCAAAGTGTAAATGTGTAATGTACTTGTGCCGTTTCGATCTTTGAAACCCCATCTAACCACCAACTGCTTAAAGAAAGTGTTGACGTCAATACCCGAACTAACTCAAAAAATTGTCAAGTGCGCCATACCTGTGGCGTTTAGTATATGTTCAGAGGATCAAAAAGTTGCCGGTACGAAGATCAACAAGTTGATTGTCAAACATGCTGAGATATACCGAACGGTTATTTCGCAATGCCTTACACATATCATAATGTACAAAGGCTCTTTCGTGACGACAAATTGCACAGTTTGCAAAGGTGTCGACATGTTTATAAATATCAACCAGAGAGATCATATCCTTTCCTTTACCTGTAAGCCGATGCCTCCGAGGCCGAGGGTCGAGGGGGTGGGGGGAGGTGGCTTGGACAGCCAGGTGCCTCTAAGCCGTGCAATCGCTGTGAGTGCAAGCCCAGCTTACACTTACTTCCTATCCAGTCGTAGTGGGAAGGTCCGCCAGCAATCTGCGGATGGTAGTGGGTTTCCCCCTGGCTTTGTCCGGTTTCCTTCCATCATGATGCTGCCCGACGTAGTATATGTGAAATAGTCTTACGTACGTCGTAAAACACCGATGAAATAGATAAATAAATATCATGTAAGTCTATATCATTATGTACCGTGGGACCAAACATGAGTGTCTAGGCTATATGATGTATGCTTATCTTTGTAATGAACAAGGATCGCACCAGACAGAACGGAGCTTAGCAGCGTGGTTAAGACATCCGTGTCTCACTCTTTAGGATACAAAAAATGGAAGTTCAATCCCGACTTTTGGCAACGAATTTGTGTGTACACCCGCTTTCTCTGTTGCTGGCAATGCGCTTTCAACGACGTTGTCTAACGATTGTTATTTGAAGGTCACGTGTCTTCCACAAACACATAGTGTTCATATGTATAGGTTTATATGTCACAAACGAGAAAGGTCGCCAGTAGTTTGCTAAAGGTCAGTGGTTTAGTCCAGGCACTGGTTTCATTCACCAGTAAGATAGACGCTTGCCAAATACAGGTGAAAATTTCGTACTTATGTCATAAACACAGCCAAAGAGGAGTAGGTGCGTTACGAATGATTTACACATATTATCTCTAACGAACCTTCTGAGAGCTTTCTTGATACCGTTGTCCATGGGCTTTGCTTGATGCTGTGGCAGTCTTTATGTCGGATGTGAGAGGGAATTTGGGGTCGGATAAGGGGTGTAAGTAGGGGAAGCATACTGATGCACGGATGCGTACAATATGTAAATTCTGAGATGAGATGAGATAATAAGAAATGCAATAACATCACGGAAATTTTCTGATGTAATTCTACATGTAGTCAGGGAATTGTTCTCGCTAAGTTGCTACGTTCTAGGCAATTACATTAACAGTTACAATAAAACTCTAACGGAGGTCAATTGACAATATTGACTGGATTTCGTAGGTTATACATGTGACTATCTAACTGTTAACTACCACAC
The DNA here is from genome assembly GCA_016165875.1 of Acanthopleura granulata. Lineage (NCBI taxonomy): Eukaryota > Metazoa > Mollusca > Polyplacophora > Chitonida > Chitonidae > Acanthopleura > Acanthopleura granulata. Next base: position 13,512,399 of record JABBOT010000013.1, read on the forward strand.
TCTCGTCGTTACCTTGCTTTTACTCACCAAGCTGCAGTCTTTAGCATTTATCAGTGAGGGTATTTATTCAATTCATTTTTTAATTGAATTTTTAATTTAATCGAGTAATGTCACGCCTTACTCGAACATTCTTCACATGCATACAGGATGTGAAACCTGAGGCACATTTTGGTACCTGATAAACGTACCGTGTAAAATCTCCACCCGAACCGCCGATATGTGGATATGAACCCGCGGCCTCCTTGACCAAGGGCTTGCTGTTTTCGGCGACAGATTTTCAAAAGGCTAGGCCTTCGGGGAACCACCTAAACTGAAAATAATATTTTATTTATTTATCTTATTGGTGTTTTACGCCCTGCTCAAGAATATTCAACTTATATTCGACCAGCATTATGGTGGGAGGAAACCTGGCAGAACCCGGGGGAAATCCACTACCATCCGTAGGTTGCTGACAGACCTTCCTATGTACGGCTGGAGAGGAACCAGCATGAGCAGAACTCACAGCGACCGCTTTGGTGTGAGACTAAAAAATATTCAGGTGCTCTGTGCAAAATGTGTGAACAATATGCTATATCTACGAAACCACTGTAAAGAGGCAATTGCTTGCTGCATATTTACAGTACGGACCACTCATTTCAATTATAATATGAATATAACTTCAAATTATTGTATACTTGACAGCTGCTTGTGCTTTGAAGGACCTGGGCTGAGCAAAATGTGGTATATTTAGAACATCTTGCTTGCATACTTTAAGCACGCAATTTTTGCCTTTAAATCCACAAGCAGAAGTGATTTCTTTACCTTCAGGAAAATCCAAGGTAATTTAAACTGCCAGCATATTTCTCGCCCTTCTCCTCAGACTGGTTATACATGTTATTGAATAATTTCAATTCCAAAATTTTAACCAAGCCCTTTTATTCTAAAGTTTAATTTTCTTTAAAAACTTGGCTGGAATTGTACTACCACAGCATAAAATCACTGGTCAAAACTTAATCGGTTTGGCGCATATATTTAAGAGTTGAATTTGGAATACAGTTTTAGCCCAGTATAAAGTCGAAAATCCCTCTGTAATAGGGTAATATTTACATGATTTATCATCCACACGGCAAGGGGAAATTTTTAGTGTAAACCTTGAAGCAGCATTCTCTTTTTCCCGTCCTGTCAGTGCAGCCGGTGCGACCGAATTTCACAACAACCCACATCAGAACGAGGTACATATCAAGCTTGGATAGGTTTACATGTCTAGTCTTTGTCAGTATCCACACTTTGCCGTATTCAGGCTTTTGCTAGGGACATCTTGGGGGGCGCCTTTTGTACGATCAGCGCATAGCGGTATACATTTTGAGCCATGAGGGAATGAATGGAAATTATATTAACTGATGGTCTGTAGGTCAAGACGTGAAGTAGAGAGGCGTGCTAATTGATTTACCTACATCACAGTCCTCAACCTGTGAGATTTTATCTTTTTTTTTGATTATTGCATAACGTTCTATTCAAGAATTTCTCACTTGTACGATATTGCTGAGTGTTTTCTTGAACCGGAGTGTCGAAGTAAAGCCTAGAGCTTTGACAAGTGATTTTCACCTATAGGATATGGACAAAGAATGAAAGTGGGTCAGTGCAGAAATTCTCTGCTTATTATGACGGCTGACAAGGGCCAATGCATGCGTACAATAATACAAAGGGTGATTAAGCGAAAAGGCGAAATTGCGATGCGAAGGGGCATAGCATCGCAACGTCTCCGCTTCGCTCTGTCGCCACTTCGACCGGGCGTGCCCGTGTAACTTCGTCCCTTCGCCCCATCACATCGCAACTTCGCCCCTTTGCGTCTCCATTTCTCCCTTTCTAAATATAATAAATTAAACAGGTTGACAAAATGAGCTCCGTTCAATTTTCTCTGTGATCTACTGTTTCTTTTTCTCCGGGCCCTGTCCATTTTTCTCCGGGCATTACTTTGTTTCCGTCTGGCTTTAGCCATTTTCCTTCGGGTTCTGTCCAGTTTTATTCAGGCTTTGTCCACTTTCGTGCGGGCTCTGCCCAGTTTTGTCTGAGCTTTAGCAATTTTCCTCCGCTCTCAGTCCCGTTGCCTTCCGACTAATCCAAGTTTATTACGGGTTTTATTTAGTTCTCTCCGGGTCCTGTCTATTTTCCTCCCAACTTAATCAGCTTCCTCCGGTTTCCTACGTTTTCACCCATCTCCACTCAGTTTCCTGCATGCTCAATCCAGTTTCTCCGTTGCTCTACTCATGCAGTTTCATCAGCTCACCTCACCCAATACCTGAAATATTCTAGCACATAGCGTGAAACCTTAATGAAATAAAATAACTCGCTAAATGCCACATCTGGTGCAGGATTTCGCAAGACCTGTCACTCTGAGGAGACAAAAAGCTGGCACTAGGCGCACAGCAAAAGGGCGCTCCACAGTATACAACCTTAACCCACAAACAGTAGGTAAACAGACAACTGTTCATATCACCGGCTTTATGTTGAAAGATAAAAGCGCCTGGATCGCATGGCCGAGGACACAGGCGCGGTCCTTGTAACCGAATCTTCAATAGACCGAATGATAAGTGCAAACAAAATAAGCGTTTTACATCTGATTCGCGGCAACTCACCAGCGCTGTGCCTGTTAGGTGGATATGGCGTGTCGTGTTGGACAGTAGAGAAGGCTGGGTTTAAAGCGCTTACTTATCAGGGGTGGTGAATTCAGTATGATATCACAAGGGTCCAGGGTGCTTAAAGCTATTCCAGCGTGTTGACATATCTACCTGGTGTCCCTGTGAAAACGAGCTTACTGGTGATACCGGAGGGAACGGGCGATCATTTGTTGCCCCAGAGGAGGGCCCACAGACTAGGCGGGAAGCACACCAACCATGGCCACAAATCCCGCCTTCTCCACCGAAGACAAGGTAAATATATCAAAAATGCTGGGGCTATTCCATACTGTTAATGTTAATATCCAATATCTTAATTTGACAATTAATTCATTAGTGACATTAATAACTGTATTCTAACTGTATTCTTTGTTCATTCACAGTTATATGAAATCGTGTATTCCACAAATATGAACACCAACTATATATATATTTTACTTTATGCATGGATAGTATATGTTTTAAATGTGATCCATAATCGTAGCATATATTATACTACGCTTTCGCTGTCAGTGTGGTATAAAGTGTTGCACTCAACACACCAGGAGAGCATTCAGCTATATGCGTTCAGGTACTGAAACACACATTGTTGGTTATAATGACGAAAACATACGGCCTGCATGCAATAGTACAAAACAGTACATTTGCTACAGTTCGCGGTACAAACATAAACGCGAACGTGTGAAGGGTTATGTAAAGTTGCGCGTCAGGCAAAATATGGATTAAATACAGTAAACCAAGGTAACTTTATCACATTGTATAATTATTAGGTACACCAGTGGCATGCTATATTGTTTTTTATATAATGACTGCACTTGTCATTTGATAAAAAACAAAATTTATTTATGTATTTAATTGGTGTTGTACTCCGGGGCATCCTGCTAAAAAAATGCACTCAATTTTAAAGTTGTTTCTAGTCATTTAGGAAAGAGGCAGGTCTACATTTATAACAGAACAATGCATGTAAGAAAAAACTATATAAACAGCTGAAAAATGAATGAATTAATAAGTCAATGGATTCATCAAAAGAAGTGAAAAAGTCTTAGTCTAATATTTAACGGGGAACAGATTAAGTTTTGAAATTGTAAAGCACGTACAGTGGTGTTGAGTTTCTTCAATTTTTCAAGTCCATCTATAAACACTCTTTCACCCAGAAAATGTAGAGATGCACAGAATGACAAACCTCGGAGAGTGGAGAGTGCATTATTGGGTCTGATGTTTTGTGAGACGCTGTAAGCATGTGGTCAGTCATACGGATTAATTGATACTAGATCTGTTAAAGAGGGAAGAATTACATAAACGAGCTCCATGCTACCATGTTTTTAGCATAAGGACTTCAGAGGCAATCCTCGCATCTGAGACAAGGGCGTTGTCGGTCTTGTCGTTCATTCCACCTGTCATTCATTGCCTGCAGTACCGTTTCCAGGTAACGCCATGCGCGACCTATAAAAGTACACATTGCGAAATATTGGCTGTCAGAGTGACCCAGTTTTGTGTAGAGGACCGCAAACAAGGCTACTGCATGTTCAATATATCCCAATATCTCAAATACTATCAAATGAACAGATAATAATTCAAATGTAACTGTATTAAAGACAGCACTTCAAAGCTTCAAAGACAGCCCTGCGTGAAGCCAAGATATGAGTTTCGTCCTTGCTGCTCTGGTTTTACTTTAAATGTTATACACATGTCGTCTAGTTAGCAAGAGATCTATGTATTGGTGATTTCCATGCCAACGAGCGGATGGCTTAGTTTTGTACAGATTAAGACTTCAGAGTGATGGGACATCGAACTGTTGCCAAGCAACGCGCCAGCATCGTTAAGTTTATCAAACAAATAGGCCTTCAGCCAAGATGCAGTAACGAGTATCATGTTGCATCAGTTGGGCCTACTTTAGATAAGTCTTGCCTGTAAAACCTATCGCTGGAGAATTGCATCCTCTGCGGTGTAGTTTATCCTCGTGCTCGTATGGCCTAAAAGCAAGAATTAAAGCAAGGAATCAATAAACCAGTGTAATAAAACTCACTGACAACAGCATTATCTTCATTTGCGATGTCGCCACGATATGGCTGAGATAATGCCCACGTGGCGTTATGCTATAATCATTCATTGATTCATTTGTGATGTCACTTTCTGGGCAGAGTACAGAATAAAGATTTAAAAACCTAAAGAAAGATTCTTTAAAAAGAGTTAAAATAATCACAAAACTGGTACCAAGACGAATTTTAATGACATCCATCATTTATTTATTTATTTATTGGTTAATTTGTTTTTCAAAGCAGATTAGTGTCTAGATTTATTAAGGCTGAGAACTGAATAAAACGACAATATCATTTATTTATTTATTTTAATGGTAGCCTATACTGTCTTGCGTTAATATTGCCGAGGGAGAAATAAAACAATAATACCAATTTATTTATTTGTTTCATTGGTGCTTTACGCCGCACCGACAACAACAACAAAGTATATAAGACAGAGTGGAACTTGAGAAACCAAAGGCTTTTACTTGTACTTCACTTTTCTGCATCGAAAGTTTGTTGAAGATTGTTTAAACTTGAGTTGAGCATATCGCAGACAGAATTAGTCACGACATTTGGGTGTTGTTAACATTTTAGTTATGAACGATGTGACGAGCTGTAATCAAGCTGCAGCATCCTTTGGTATTCAATGAAAAGTCAGCAGGACTACCATTTGATCACAACGAGTCATTGAAAGGTTGCTGGTAGAAAAAAAAGCATGCCACAGCTCTTTTATGAGTTATTGCGTGGTGTTATACTTTCGTGAACTCAGCTCTGTTTTGATAGGCATTTTCTATAAATAATAACTTGGGTAAAAGTCTGCCCTTTTTGGTTGTAGCTATCTAGACCTGTTCAGCTAAACCAGTCAGCCTATGTTTACCTAAAACGTCTATAACACAACAAGAATGCTCTAACCTCCGACACAGTGCGAAAAAGTAGCTCAAAGTCTGCGTTTTAAATATTTACTTATACTTATTGCATAAAGTATGTTTTGTTAAACGTTAATCGCGCGGGATCTCGTTGTCATGCCAGTGCGTAGGTACGAAGTTTTAATTTGCAAAAGTCGATTTATGTAAATAGCATTTTCAGTTTTTGTCATTTTTGCGCATCTACATTTTTTACCGCAATGTTTCAACACAGCAAAGGGAGTGAGTGATCGCCCAAAGAGTCACAGACAATAACTGTACGCAAGCATAAATCTACAGGGTGAAAGGTACCTTCTCTTGAGAATAACATATTGTGTTAGTTTAGCAAAGCTGTGCACGTCTAGTTACCAATTTGTATATTTTAAGAGCAGCAATAAAGAATTTTTGCCATTCTTGAAGTGGCTTTCTGGCTAGATAACATTGAACTCTCTGTATGTTAAAAACTGAGGTGTACATCAAAGCTAGATTTATATTTAACCGGTTGGGTAATGTTAATACTTATCTGTATTAAAGTCAATTCGTGACTGAGAAATGGTATGGTTTGATCAAAAGTATCATTGTCAGAAAAATCACTGTGCGAAATAACCGACACCTCGTCATAGCTGAACCTAGCCCGCTCTTCTCTGTTCCTGTGACCTTGCTGAAAATAAGCTGTTGATCACATGTGAGAAAGGTCGCTAGTAACTTACCAAAGCCCGGTGGTTTTCCCAGGCACTTTTTTTCTCCTTTTAAACATAAAATTAACCTGTATCGTATAATTGAGAAAGTCTTGATTATTCCTTCCTCGGTGTTTCAGAGTCCCAAGTGGGAAAGACGTCGGGAGATGTACCGGCCAACGGAAGACATACCATTAGGGAACGTTTCTTCCGAAACCAGTAAATTCAATAACAGACTACCGTCATTGCTGTACACCGATTGGCCGTCTACCAGCTGCGCCGCCTATCGGCTGGCCGGAAGTCGTGAAACTACGGACTCCCAGAGCCCATCTGGAAGACCCTGTCGAACCAGCGACGAAACAAAAGCAAAATCCAAGGGACACAAGGGCCCTGTCATCGCTGTGATTCTGTTGACATTCCTCCTCTTTGCTGCGGCAATTGCGATTGCTGTAACATTGACGTTGTACAACAAACCTCACAGCAGTGAGTAAACCGCCTACTTTACATAATCTTCTCAGTTGTCTTTCTGAATATGGTTTATTGTTTATTTAAACTGTTTACTTTTGCACTGATTATATTAAAGTCATAGTAAAGTGTCCACATTTTTGGAAAGGTGCCTGAAATCGGGAAATTAAAAGAACCAGTACCGATTTACATATAGCACGAGTTGCCTTATCCACTACAAACGTGATTTATTATTTTTATCAACTTTTGTTTGAAAAAGTCTCATTTGAATTCAACTACCTGCCATAATAATAATCTTTCTGAAGTGACTTTTTAATCACTAACAGTGGATAGAGTTGCAGTAGGGTGGCTGGCGATTTTACATCTACATGGTAGGTAATTGTGTTTAGATGATATTTCTTTACACCAAACTGGGTGTATATCATGGTTTTGGAGGAAAAGTCAGCTAATTGTGTAGGTAATTTGAAACTGTCCAAACGATTTAACTGTTACCAGAGTTACCTGGTTGCTGCGATAATTAACACGTGCCATTACCGACCTGGAACGCCTACGAATGTCAGTTTTCTTGCCTACGTTCTATTTCTTTTAACTAAATCGACAATGAAGAAACTGTGCTCTCACTCGCAGAAGGAAAATGACTCTGTTTTCTTTCATTTCGGATCGCCCGCTGCATTGAAAAGGTGAAACTGATCACTGAATATCTGTTATTTTTGTAGCAAAACAAGTGGAGTATGTGGGCGAAGTGGTGCTCCTGGGCAACTGGACAGATGCCTTAGCAGACAATACTACTGAGGAGTACAGGGCAAAGAGACAGACTATAGAGAATGAGGTCAGTCAGGAAATGAAATTTTTGTATAAAAATGTGCAGCTTACTTAAATTTAAATTGCTGAGTCAATGTATCACTCGTTTTCTTTACGTAATTTTGAAGTGAAGTCTTTCTGCATTAATTCTTCTATTGTCTCATTTAACAGTTGAACAAGGTCTTCCAGATCGGCAAAATGGGGAAAATTTACAAGAGCGTGGAGGTCATTGGACTTCGGTAAGATAATACTTATAACGGTCTAGATCAATTTACTATAGAAACCGTTTTGGTAGGTAGCTTTATCTCTGATTAGCAGACAGAAAATGATCACCTAATCTTGTTGGAGAAAATAAATCTACAACACAAAGGTGAAAAACTTTTAATGTACACTTTCTTGATGGAGAGTCTCTCTAAGAAGGGCCCCATTTTCACATGTCAACTGTAATTTCATTAGCCAAATGACGAAATATGTCGTCCTGGTCAGATTTTATGGTTCTATACATTACTGTCGGCACTTTAGCCTTTTCTATTTTTTACGTCCATTCTAGACAAGGCAGTGTGATTGCTGACTTCAAGATCATAATCAACATGCCCGATGATGCAGTCCAGCTTGACAATGGAACCGTATTGGTGACCTTTGAAGACTCGGAGTCAAAGGTTGAGGTCAGCGGATTAATCAAGAACTCCATCAAAGACAACGTTAATCTGGAAGTGGATACTGACCGGATCACTGTGAAAGGTAGGCTTTGTCCACTGGGTCGATTATACAAAAGTACAGAGTTCAGTGCTGCTGATATACAAAAGTTTCTGTCATGAAACCATTAAACTTTAATCACCTTTCGCGTGGTTTACACTTTATAAGACTAACCTTCCCCACACACGAGCCCTCTCCCCAGCCCCAACCCCAACGCCTTTACTAGATGGTCCACACGGTTAGAGTGATTGATTTAAAGATTAGTGTCGATCACCATGTTCCCGAACATTTAGATTCTCAACGGCAGGCATTTTGTTTATTTATTTATTTATTTATATGTTTGGTGTTTTACGCGTACTCAAGAATATTTCACTTATACAACGGCGGCCAGCATTATGGTAAGAGGATAGCGGGGGAAACCAATAGCCATCCACAGAGTGCCGTCAGACCTTCCCACGTGCGCCTGGAGAGGAAGGGGCTGTCAGTTTCAAAGATACTGGAAACAGGAATGTCCAGTGTGAAGCATAGGCCTTTGAAAGAAACCCATTAACTTATTGTGAAGCACAGATTTTGACCTGCAAGACGTTGTCGGTTTGTATGCCTAGTTAATATGACTTGAGGATGGCTATTGCCATCAAGGCCCGGGAAGCAGTTGAGACAGGAGATTGTGAAAATTTCCCGTTGCAAGCTGTGATTGGACTAATACGATCAAAGGACGTGTACATGTACCAGTCAATGTCTCGGCTTCCGTAGCTCCATATTTACAGAAAGTATAGGTATTTGGTGAAGTTTATCACTGTGAATGTAGTTTTTAGGAGACAAAAACATAATTCCAGGAAATGTTTGCTCTCGTAAAATATTATCAGTCTTATAGAAGAAAATATCTCGTGAAATCAAGTTAATCAGAAAGGTTTGTGTTGATAATATGTTTTGTAGTTGGCGTGAGTATTACGGAAACAACTGTTGGGCAGGATGTACCCACAACGGCGAATACAACGGCAGCAACGACACCTGCGACACCCGCAACAACAACAACAACAACAACAACAGCAACAAAAAGTACTCCCACCACAACAACACAGTCGTTAAAAATCACAACCACAACGAAAACAACGCCGCCGCCGATATCCACCACAATCGCACCAACCACGACGTCTACCGCACCAAGGACGATGTCTACGGAACCAACGACGACGTCCACCGCACCAGCGTTGAGATCTAACACAGTAACCTCAATGTTCACGCCGATGACTACCGAGCCTGCGCTGACATCAGCTGCACCAGCTTGGAGGTCAACAGCTGCTTCTACTGCAGATGTACCACAAACCCCAGTGTACGAAACAACTCCATTACCTACGCCTTTCGAAGATAGTGGTAAGGATTCGGCTTCAGAATTTAACAAGCCTTACTGGGTATATAACAGCCTAATTGGTTTTCAAGCCAGCTTAATGAAATCAGGGATTTGAAAGCATTTTTGTCGGTTTGTTTATGCGAACAAATGATAATCCATAAAAATAATATAAAAAAACTTCTGATGGTTCATGCTGGATTAAGAAGCCGCTGCTTTTTCGGGGTAACTGCTATTCTGACTTTTTCGCTGTGTAACTTTGTTAAAAATGCTAGCGTATTAATGAATTGTACACATTTAAACCAAAAAGACTTTTAATATGAAAATACAAGGTACCCGTTACCTGTGTTTTGTTCAGATTTCCCAGACACCGACATAATAGGCCGGGTTGTGCTGTATAATACTTGGTCAGACGAGCTGTTAAGACCATCATCGGCAGAACGCCAATCATTGGTTGAAGAATTCCGCAAAGAAGTAGGTGATATGGCAGCACGGATAAACTGTAAGATGTATTTACTGTTTTGGAGTGTTGTTTAACCTGGTACTTAAGAGTTTTTCCCTTTTAATATGGCGGTCAGTGTTTATGTGAGAAGGGGACAAGAATGGGAAAACCACGGAACTCTATGGCTTGCTGTCGAGAGGTAGCTTTTTTGTTGTGTAAGAAAACAAAGGCCTACTATTTCTGAGGTGCACCACGATCAGATGGGTTTTACCTAGCTGGAGCATGGCATACGGTGATTGTCAGTCAGGGATTCAGGAGAGCAGCACCATCCTCACTGAAGATCACTAAGATAACACAAACTATTCTTTGTGCGGGTAGACGTATCAATCCTTATTGCCCAGTTTCATGTTTTCATTTTGATATCAGGAATTTGTATGTTACAGTTACAGATTGTGGAAGTGTTTTGTGCACAGATTGAACGACCTGGCTATAGGCTACAAAGTATGGTTTAGGCTTGCCTTCTTTTTTTTATTTGTTGGAAAAAAAACATGTTTTTATTTAGACATCGAGTTTCAAGACCTTCAACAGAAATCGGAACAATAATGGGTTAAATGATAAGAAATGCTTCCCCTTAGCCTTTTTGCACAATACGTCGCACGGGTGAACAACGAAAATTGCACTGAACAAAATGCTTCCTGATATTGCGCATCAGTGTGGTGTTTCAACTGACGTTTGTCCTATCGTGTTGCAGAGGAACTCACCGTTTGTGAATTACTGGCATTAATTTCTGTCAGGGGTTAATTAAATAGAATTGCCTGATAGAATGACACTTCCAGTGCGGTTTGTATACGTAAATCTTGCACATATCGATTGACATCCCCAGTTTCTCCAATGAAACATGTTCACATACTATTAATACATCTTTTGCAGGTGTTCGGAATGCTTAATGGAACATTTCTAGAATCTAGATTTGGCAATCTGGAAGTGCTGACTGTACGGTATGTGTAAAAAGAGTACTTAGATTAGTTAGTCGATTGGTATTTTACGCTGTACTGAAGAATATTTCACTTATACGACAGCTACCAGTATTATGGTGGGAGGAAACCGGGCAGAACCCCGAAAACACCACGACCATCCGCAGATTGCTGGCAGACCTTCTTCCCTCGTACGGCCAAAGAGGAAGAAAAACAGCAGAGGCAAGTAGTTAGCCGTACATTGAGTCTTCTTTGTTGCTAACTATTCCCGATATAATTTTTCACACCAACAAACTTGGAATAATTAAAGTATGTTTAACTTTGCTTTTTTTCTTCACATTTATATACTTTCTTTGTTCTTTGGTGGTTTGTGTTATTTGTCGATTCTTTTTTTGTTCAACTGATCTTGTGATTATGGAACCGGAGGGGGGATTTTGATTGATGGCTGGTATAGGAATGTCGTATTCGGTCTTTTGATGATAATATTACCATTATGTATGAGGTTTTCCTATATATCAGTAGAACTTAGATTTATTGAAACCCACAAGTTGGCCGCTAAGCGGGACAGATTTTAATATTCACATTTCTTATCAATGGTGTAGTTTCATATTCTGCTTGTATAATGATTTTTCACGTTACAGCCCTGGGAGCATTGTTATATCCTTCAAAATGACTCTTGTTAATGTCGTCATTGTACCGGACACTCTGAAGCGAAATGACCCAAAACCCACAACTATAGCAATTACAATGTACGAACTTCACGAAGCAGTGCACAACAGATCGGCGTCTCTATCGGGAAGATACCAATGGGATTCCGTGGAAATGAAAGGTTAGAGTTTGAATTTGCTGAGCAGTCATGCTAACAGTTATTGAATAATTCATTTATATATTTTATTGTTGCTTAAAGACATAGGACAATAATTTTTCACTTATATGATGACGGCTTGATTTATAGGCGGGGGACGACTGTTGTGAATTAGGCGCTCAGCTTAAATTTAAAAGGCAAGTTGTTGGATAAAAAAACCATTATATTTTACAAAAAGAGAGAGAGATAATAATAGTGGATAAAATGCTAGCGCGTCTGATGCGTGAAATAAAGTAAATGATTCTTTTTCACAGGATTTAATTAACGTAACCATTGTAATCTGTGTTACAATTATAGACACCCATTTCATCCATCCTCTATGAAACAACTATCTTGAAGGTTCTAGAGTTCGTACATTTTCTCATTTTTTTTTTAAATTCGCATTAGGGAATTATTGTAAACGAGTTCACATCTTTAAACGTACCTGTTATTTCTTGTTGCGATTGGCCTTTAACTGGTAGAAAACTCTGCAGCTAACAGTTTGGTTGCATCCTCTTTTGTCTTTTCATTTATAAATTTACGGCTTTGCTCGTTCGAAACCTTGTTTTTGTCTTCAGGTTTCTAATTGTCAATAAATCAATATAACACTTAGAAATCAGGATGCACTCATTAACCTAACTGCAATAACAAGGTACGTTTTTTACGTCGCTTCTGGCCGCAGGATCTCAAAGCTGTTTTACACTATAGTGCTATAGACTTAGTGCTAACTTCAAAACTATTCACTGCGATGCCATCGTGATATTCAGTTGAAATGTTAAAAGCTCTTTTTAATATAATCATGTGAATAATGAAGTTCAAATCTATGTTCAGGGATAATACCGTAGCTTAACACGAAAGTCCGACTAAAGAGTAAGACGGCTTCATGAAACACGTGACATTCCTTCCTGGCATTATTTGTCCCCGTAGAGTTTACCCCTGTGCGCATGATTTTCGGAGCCCGTGGAGCAGACTGGGAATTTGGCCACGTGGAAGTGTTTTATGATGGACAAATGGCAAGATTCTGTGGGTCACTGAACAGCACTGCGACCAGGGTTATTTGTAACAGCTTAGGCTATAGGTAAGTGAACAGGCTGGATACATAAGTGAGCATTTATTGGAAGCTTAAGAAACCAGTTGAGTATTTAGTATAAAATAAAAAAAATTAAACTGAACAAGCGAAAGCTATGGGTAAAATACTTCTTATAGTATAATTTTTATTATTCATAACATACATGTATTTTGGAATTTGTGGTGATCGTTATGGACTACATAACCAGTGTTTGGGATAGTTTGGCGCCACAGAAAGCTTTTTCTCGCCCTAAACAAGCTTTTACCGCTGGAAAAACATTAATTATCAAATGTTACATATTACATAAATAATGTTCAGAAAGATTTCTGTGAGGGGTGAAGGGGGCCTCCGTGGCTCAGTTGGTTAGCGCGCTAGCGCAGCGTAATGACCCAGAATCCTCCCACCAATGTGGTCGCTGTGAGTTCAAGTCCAGCTAATGGTGGCTTCCTCTCCGGTCGTACGTGGGAAAGCCTGCCAGCAACATACGGATGCTCTGCCCGGTTTCCTCCCACAGTAATTCTGGCCGCTGTCGTATATGTGAAATATTCTTGAGTTCGGCGTAAAACACGAATCAAATAAATAAATAAATAAATAAATCAAAGAACAGTAAAAAGAAATGTGACATGTCCATAAAACACATTTACATGGAATTTAAGTGTCAAACTATCCTCCTATCTCGAGTGTTCCCATTATAAGGGTTGGTCTGCTATTGTTTACAACACTCGGACTAAGCCTGTGTTTTAACCATGCGGGCGTCCTGTTCGGTGGCACGCGGGAAGATCTAAAAACATCCTGCGGATGATCGTTGGCGCTGCCAGGTTTTCTCTCACCAAAATGCTGGTCCCCGTCGTCGTACAAGTGGAATATTCCTGAGTGTACTGTGTAAAACACCAGTCGAATCAACCAAACAAATAAATGCCAAGCTCTCTTTATTCGTGTGACCTAGATGTCGACTGTGGAATTCGCTGGTACCGTTTTGCTTTAACCAATATGTGCAGTTTCTCAGTACCTTGCCAAAAGTTGACTGTTTTCACACAATTTCCAGTTTTTCAACATTTGATGTACACCCATACAGGAATGAAGTCTTTCGGTCACAAATGGAATATTTATTTACTTATTTATATGATCAGCGTTTAACGCCGTGGTCAGGAATTTTAGAGATGGAAGAGAATACACACGACACGACACCATATGTTTATTGAAAGTGTTCTGAATTCTAGAAACGTGACATTAAACTTATTATGATTTGTTCTGAAAACAGCTTTGGGTCTGTGGGTCCAGCTGAGGCTATACCAGGCAGGAGATCAGTTTGGCTGAAAGATATAGCCTGTACTGGAGACGAACTGGATATATTAGACTGTCAACACACATACATAGAGGGAGACAGTTGTGACGTCATAGAGGACTCGGAGGTCCACTGTTCCAACTCCCGGCTTGCAGGTTTGCTTGATTTATATATTTATTTACTTGGCTGGTGTTTTACGCCGTACTCAAGAACATTTCACGTATACGCCGTCGGCCAGCATCATGTTGGGAAGAAAACCGGGCAGAACCCGGGGGAAACTGACGACCAGCTGCAGGTTGCAGGCCCACCTTCCCACGTACTGCCGGAGAGGAAGCCAGCATGAGCTGGACTTGAACTCACAGCGACCGCATTTGTGGCAGGCGCCTGGGTCATTATGCCGCGCTGAAGCCTTAATCACCTCGATGTTTGTTTTGTGGAAGTTTTTTTTTTTAAAATTCTAATACGCCACCCCCCAGTGTCATGTAAAAAAATGTTGAGTTGGTATTTTTAGCGGTATATACAGTCTTTAATAGTATCTTCCTTTTAACTCATATATCCCTATGTAAAGCCATAGATCATGTTTCGGCACAGGAAAATACTTTTCTTTCCTTCACAATTGCGAACTGCCATGGTGACGTCTTGCATTTTCTCTCCTTAAAGACAGCAAGTATACAAGTGCAGCATAAGGGTGCTGTCTTAAACTTTTAGATATATATTAAGGACATTTAGGACGACGAGGACATGTGTGGTGTCCAAAACTTGGGGTGTCTGAAAAAAAAAAGAATTATACTATAGGTGTTCTTTTTAAAATAAAATATAAGCCAACATCTAAATGTAAGTGATCTTCATCAAGTTCAGTCTTATTTCTGGGCAGTTGAACAATGCAGATGCGAAAATGGAGGACAGTGTATTCACGACGAAATGTCGGGAGATTACCAGCAATGTAAATGTCCCTATGGTTACACCGGCGATCTATGTCAGCACAGTGAGTATGATTTTGTGGAAGTCCACTATATCTAATGAAACATTCTACAACAGGTTAAAAGTGATAATTCAGCAAGTGTTAGTTGTCTGCTATAGTTTTATTAGTAGTTAATTATCTCCAACTTATTTTAATTATTTACTACATTTATTATACACGCACTCGTAGTATTGTTCGATATTTATTATTATTATTATTATTATTGTTGTTGTTGTTGTTTTCATTATTGTGCAATTTTATCACGGCTTGTATCTAATATATTTTTAGTATTGTTTTGCTGAGGAGAAGACTTCGTTGCTTTGGCTATGGGTAATCCATCGGCAAATAAATAAAGCATTAAATTAAACTGAAAGTGATAATAATTTCGTGGCAATCATCAACCGCCCTTATGTACATGAACACTTAGAATCTAAACCGTAACTAAAGTAAATTAACAAAGACGAATTTGCCCATTTGCCCATTATTACACATGTGGTCGCTGCTCTGGCTGTCATCTCCAGTCTTTTGTATTGTATATGATTATTTCTAACTTGTGCTAATTTGTTTGCTGTATATGAACAGACTACCTGACGACCAAACGGCCATGGACAACGAGAATTCCAGGTAAGATGAAATAGCTTAGGTGTATCGTTTTCGGTAACATCTACATGCGAAGCCCTGTTTTTCCTGCGTGGCAGGAATCTCAGGTATTCAGATTGGGAAACTCACAAAGCTGCTTTTAGCATTTAACAAAGGGGCTATTTGTTCTCTCTTGGATTAGTTCACACTTATAAGTACATACATCAGATAGTATGTAGTACACAAACATAGCAGGGTCACGGAGGAGAACGATGTATTTCTCGATGCGGTTTGAACACTTTTGCCTATCCTGTCAGAGTCTCCCACTACTGTGAATTTCGTTTCTCCTGTTCGTATGTCACTCCAGCTAATTTACTGCGGTTTTAAGTTAGAAGGTTTTCGGGTCGGCTAGTGAGGTGCGGTGATGTTCATCAACCTATGCACAGTTTCTTTTATCCATAAACATATCCATAATCCTGTCCGGAAAGTAATATGGTCTTTCTTTCGATTTGAAAACCCATTCAGATAGAACAAATTTAGTTTCATTAAACATTAAGTACTTCAAGCATTCTCCCTCAGTGCCGCAGTTCTATAAGTTTTTGATTTCTCACGCAAGGATTTCAGTGTCATCCGGAAGTGTTTCCATGCCACAGCGGCGCATGCGTGCCGCACCACTGGGTGTGTAATGGGCGCTACGATTGCCCGGATGGAAGTGACGAATCTCCATACCTCTGTAGTCCGAACGACACAAACTCCACGCCGGCCATGAATATCTCTGCCACAACATCGGAGGACTTGTGGCGGAGGATAACAACAGAGGATTGGAACACAACGACAGCTACAACCACAGTATCAACAACGCCTGTCACAAGTAAGTTTTCAAATAAAACGAGGGTGCATGATGCCCTATAGTATTTGTTCAGTACATATGTATACAGTTGAGACGCTGTTTAGGCATACAAGACAAATGTTACACTTTAATGTCCATCACCTAGAAATGTAATCCTTTCGGCAATATTTATTTGTTTATATGATGGGAGTTTTACTCCCAACTAGAGAATATTTCACTTATACAACGTCGGCCAGCATTATGGTGGGACGAAAACCCAGGAGAAACCCAACACGATCTGTAGGTTGCTGACGGATCTTCCCACGTATGACCGGAGAGGAAACCAGCATGACGTGTATAATTGAGACACCCTCTAGGCATACGAGCCACATATCTAATATCTATATCGCCTAACGATACAATCCTTTCGCCAACCTGGAAATCCTCCGACAGATTGCTTCTTATCGCGCACCTCCTCTACATTGACACGGTTCGTACTGTTGATCACATCACGCATCTCATGTTTCATAAATCTCAACAACAATCAATCAATCGATCAGTCTTCTGATGCACACGTTTTACCGAACACTGAGTTTTGCTGAAGACGAGCCTCTTCCGTTTTCCAGCCAGTTTCCAGTGTCCAAGCTCTCGGTTCATGTGTGGGGACGGGAGAACATGCCACCTGCTGTATCGAAAGTGCAACGGCTATTCGGATTGCACGGACGGTTCGGACGAAAGGGGATGTGGTAAGTTAATTAATGCCTAAATTAATCCGATTTCTTTACCAGTGTCCCCACTGTGGGTTAAAAACACGATAGCAGAGAGTTATTCCAGTATGACTTCATTTAAGGATTTTATGTTAACCAGCATTTACTGCATCGCGACACACTCCAGCTGCCGTACCGAAAAGGAATGAATATCTAGAATTTGTCTTAAATTTGTCAACCGAATATGTTTCTTGCAAAATGTACAATAATTTGCATCGCAATATTAGTTGCTGTGGCAAGCTTAAACGTTGAGAGAAGCTGAATTCTGGAGTTTAACGCGTCTGATAATTTTATGGAATCTGCGGACGATTATCATTGGTCGAGGCCTGGCTGATACAGATGTTTTAAGCGCGTTCTCGCTGCAACTATCATGTCCTTGACGAACGAGACCGCGTGGTCGAATCCAGCTGTTTGAGCATCGTAGAATCCGGTTGCTTGAAGATGGTACAGTCCAGCTCAGTCTTTAAAGCGTGGTACAATCAAACTATGTTGTTAAGCATGGTACAATCCCGCTCTTATGTTTGAGCATGGTATAATCCAACTCTTTGGACTTGGTAGAACTCAGTTGTTTGAGCAATCCAGCTCTGTTGTTCAAGCATGGTATAATCCAGCTGTGTTGTTTGAGCATGGTACAGTCCAGCTGTGTTGTTTGAACATGGTACAGTCCAGCTGTGTTGTTTGAGCATGGTAAAGTCCAGCCGTGTTGTTTGAGAATGATACAGTCCAGTTGTGTTGTTTGAGCGTGGTACAACCCAGCTCTGTTGTTTGAATATAGTATAATCCAGCTCAGTTGTTGGGGCATGGCATAATCCAGCTCTGTTGTTAGAGCATGGTACAATCGAGCTGATCGATGTGAGCAATAAGTACGTAAAAACAGTGTTCTGTCCCTATGTTATTACATGTTGACATGACAGTCCAATGAGATTTACGTCACAGCTTATTAAGAGCTGATCACTCCTAGCTCTCAGATTGGTCAGCCTCTTAAGAACATTGGGTGCCTTGAAATCCCCAGTCGGCAGCCAGATACTCCACACAACGAAGATAACATTCAAGAGAGAAATTTTTAACCTCTTTAATGACCAGTGTCTCAATTGTAAGCTGTCATTTTTACTTAAGCTGTAAAGGTAACCGATAAACGTTAGCGCTGAAGGTGATCTGTAGACTTTACCTCTAAATGTAAGCTTTATACTAGAGATTTGAACTTTGTTTAGAGATTTTCCTGGCATTTATGGGGTCATTGTTTCAGGCGTTCCATCCAACTCTTTGCATCCATGAAATTGCTTTTACAGTGTAAGAGAACAAGTTGAGTGCGGGGAGAGACACGAAACCCCGAAGGAAAAATGACATTATTATTTTTATTACATTTCTTTTGTAAATGTTCGGCAAACTGATTCGCCGGTTCTACCAATCAGCTGGCCTATAGTTTACTATTCGTGTACCCTGAAACATGCATTGGCAATGTATGCATGGCCATGGTAAACAGAACATGCATACGCTAATGGACAGAATGCCGATGTTAAAACAGAGTATGCCAATGTTAAAAGTGAGGAGGTATACTCAAAAAGATGCCAAAAATTCGATGGCGCGACAGGCAAGTAGACAGACACTCAAAGTGATTTATCGATGTTCCTTCTCTGCTATTTCTTTTGCCATTAAAAGTTGTTGTTTGACACGAGCTAGAACATTCCTCGGTTGAAAATAACAGCAACGTGAAGCTAACAACGCAGGCTAATTTTGCTTTGCAGTTGACAATGATGGTGCGTACGTTCGAGTGTTCACCTACAGCGAGTGGAGACCATTGTGCGGGAATGAATCTGAGGTAGACAACGATGTAGGGCAGGCAGTCTGCGTGTACATGGGATATGAGAAGCTCAGGTAAGCTGTGAGATATGTTGACTAGACAGCGTCTTCATTCAATCAACTTTGCACTGCTCAGCAACACAATCTAATTTGAATTCCCTAATCTTGAAATCAGGGCACGCGAGTCTCACGGCTTTAGATGCCTTGTGGACAAAGTGTCCATTTGTCGGTGTAACGTTATAAACCTGTAAAGACCCGTTACCCTGCACCAGCATGATATATGTCACATGTGAAAAAGCTCATCAGTAACTTGCCAAAGGCCTGTAGTTACTCCAGCCAGTCTAGTTTCCTCCATCCAAAAAACTAGCCGCCTTCGTTTAAGTTAAAAAACTTCTTGAATACTAGTATAGCGTTAAAGACGAAGCAAACAAATAAATAACGGAATAAATCTCTAAATAAGTTCTCATGTTGACGGCAAACTTTCCTTGATAGGTATGCCTGATTCAAAGTTAAATGAGGTTCCCTTTTATATATTATTAAAGGACGAAACATCAGGAACCGATATATTGACATTATGTTGTTTATTCTAGGTCGGAAAAAAATACAGTCAATGCCGTTCACAGAACTGTTCATTTTGTTCTTTTCTGGTGATCCAGTGTTAAAAAAACACAATTAAAATAACGAGCAATGTTAGGCTGAAAACCCCCTACCGGAAGCACGCAAGACGCAATGTAGCTGGCTGTGCGAATAGTAAATAGTTTTGTTAACAACACACCCTTCAGTCAGTGGTAGTAGTTTAGTTCAAGGAAACACAGTAAGTAGTAAAATGGTAAGTAATTTTGTTAACAACACACCCTTCAGTCAATCGTAGCAGTTTAGTTCAAGGAAACACAGTAAGTAGTAAAATGGTAAGTAGTTTTGTTAACAACACACCCTTCAGTCAATCGTGGCAGTTTTGTTCAAGGAAACACACCCAAAGAAAGTGTTTTAATAAAAGATATGTTTCCCGTTTATTTTCCTTATTTTCAGGTCCGTTTCCGCAGATTATGCCAACTTGGTTGACAATGGTATTGCCATTTATCCCCGCGATCGTGGATCTCACTTTCTGGGAGATTTTCTTTCTGAGTTTGTCAGGTACGTGAATTTTATGGACAGCCTCATGTCGTGGAGAGAGAAAAAAGTATAATGAATTGACTCAAACGGCGTTTGCTGAAATGCATGTTCTGCTGTCAAGAATTACTTTGTTTTGAAAGTCTACCAGTCAGGAAGGCTTTCTAAACTAACTTAGTGCTCATATATTTTCTGTAGCTGCTATTATCGTTTTTGAAAGAGAGAGAAAGAGAAATAAATGAAGAAGGGTCTTCACAGGAACAGTAGAAAATTGAATATATTTGTGTATAAAAAAGTTTTGTATCACATAGACAAGTTCAGTGGTAAGGAGAGATTAGCGGACTTACGGATTTTTGAGGCAAACAATGTCCCAAGATGGTGGTTAAGTTTTACTAATCAAGCTGTAAAGGGTTTTGGAACTGGTCCACAAACGATTGCACGCCACACCACAGGATATTGATGACGTTGTGGAACCAGTTCAAGGGGATCCCCGTTTAAATTAGATTAACAATCCGACATACGTTGAGCAAACCATGCATGAAAGGCAGCATTGTCTTCCTCCATTCGACCTGTAGGGCGAAGGTGACTCGTAACCATTATAACTGCGGTCAAAATTTAGCAAACGAAATTGTTGCTGCATTGACTCGGTTCGTCTTTTCATCTTATTTACGGCAACAATACATTGTAATATATCGTTTTTGTTCTTTCAGGAGTGAATGCGCACCTCTACGTGTGGAATGCGCCAATGAAGGTAAATTGAGATTGCTGTAGTACAACACACTGGACAGGTGAAGTTAGAGTTAATAACATCAATTGGTTCCATTGCAGTGAAAGATTCATACATGTACTTTGAAGTGGTCTCGGCCGCTGTATGGCTGCAGGTGTGCCGAAGAGGCGTTAAGGCTAATCATTCATTCGGCTGCAATATGGCTGCAATATTGTAGAAAAGACATTAAATCTAATCAGTCATCCATTCATTGATTAAAGCAATGGTCTCGTTGCAACGATTGGTGCCTGACCAATAATTGGGCAGGTTTAAATCCAACTTTAAGAAATGTGTCAGACACCGATCTAAAGGGCAGTGGTTTATGTGGGACACCGAGATTTCCCCCACTCATGACCATGACCGCCGTTGCATGAATGAAAAAAATCTCTAAAGGAGAAAACCGGGTAAATGTAACGTAACTTTTAGTGTAAAGAGTAATGTTTAACTTTTTAAAAAATCACCATCCGATAATTGTTTAGACGTTCTCTAAGAAACATATACTTCATCGCCGTAAGCTCATATAGCAGCCAGAAGACAGCCAGGTTGATTGACGTGAATCTGAATCGGGCGCTTCGCTCTCTAGAGACGAAATGTCAAGTCACGCGAATTTTCGTGTGTGTTCGACGTGCTGTTTGTGCAGCCAAAATCTGCGCACCCTGGCACCCTGCCAGCTCTTTGTTGTTGTCTGTGCACTGACAACACACAAGGCAGCAGCCAACCGTCCGTAATCAAGATGAATCCGCATCCGTATATGAGTAGGGTGATGTACATTCAAAAGGTAGAATGGTAATGATTTATCAAGAGCCCGAATCATGTCATATCCGCAAATCTGGATTTACATAATCCTGCGTTCTGATTGATCAAAATTACTTTCACAGTTACGTCCCCTTTTACATGGAGGTATTTATTATTCGCGACTGAGTGTGTGCTATGACCTACCTTAAAGTTCGCGTCAGAACTAGTGGTAGTGGAGTGCAGTGGGTATGCTCTCACCGACGATATTACGCGTCTGGGCCCGTCTCTGGTAACACGTGAATTCTCAGTTCCGACGTAATGACATTATGATAACGCCTTTACGCTGTTACATTTTCAATTTACAAAAACATGGGCAAAAATTAATGTATTTTAACCTGGGGGGTATATTCGATGACTTTAATCACCTGTCTTACCTTTGACATTCCTAAATTAAATTTTTCAGAAAATAAAAATCATCTTTTGTGGGGTATTTTCATTATTGTGTTCATCCGCCAAAGTTAAATGTAATGATTTGTCCCACAATCCGACGACGTCACAGGGGCGTCATAATGACGTGGTAAATGTCGAAACACAAAACTCTTGCATTGTTCGCTTTAGAATAGCAAATCGTAGTATCTTTTACCACGCCAAGCTTCATATTCGGTCTATGATATACTTCCAGTTACCAACTGTGGACTATCCGATGTGCCACTGGCGTCCAACTACATCCAATACGGGATCGATGCATTACGTGGCCAATGGCCATGGACTGCACATCTCAAGAGACGGGGAAGCCCTGTATGTGGGGCAACACTTATTGACCAGCGCTGGGTATTGTCCGCGTACCATTGTGTTAGGTAAGTATGAAACCCTGTATGGTCATGGGGTAGTTTGCAACTCAAGGAAGCCATCTTGGATGAAGACTTAGCGTGCTAGTACAGTATAACGACTAAAGAGCCTCTCGTCAATGCGACTCTCTCTCTACGTGCAGAGAGTCGTGGGGTTTGCCCCGTATCTGTTCGATTTCCTCCAATCAGAATACTGGTCGCCATCGTATGAGTGAAATATTTTTGATTATGGCGTAAAGCCTCAGTTAAAATAAATAAATTAACTTAATACCGTGTACCACTGGTACGTATTAGTTTTTTTTTAACAGTAACGAGCAGCACCAACAGTAGCGAGCAGGAAAGGCTTATATAAGCCATACAAGCCATACTTCCATTGGCTAAAATTATCTCGTCCGCAC
Source organism: Acanthopleura granulata (assembly GCA_016165875.1). Classification (NCBI taxonomy): domain Eukaryota; kingdom Metazoa; phylum Mollusca; class Polyplacophora; order Chitonida; family Chitonidae; genus Acanthopleura; species Acanthopleura granulata. The sequence continues at coordinate 13,535,370 of JABBOT010000013.1, forward strand.
AAGATATCATGTCGTCCCTCCTACATTTGAAATTCTCGTGTCCTTTTCACGACTATTGAATATGAGTTGAAGGAAAATCGCTCAATAAATAAGCCATAAACAATATTTGTCTGCAATATGGTAAAATAATTGGCAATAAACGTATCTTTAACACGTTCTTGAATAAGGCGTAAAACTCCAGTCATATTATTAAGGAAATTTAATGGACACACGAGGCATGGGTTCACACTCGGTCTTGTATAGGGAATGAGTAGATTTCCCCCTGAATAATTTCAATAATTAACGGGCCTTTGGTGACACACGTGTGGCCATTTAAGTTCGCTGAAGACCACATATCCTTCCGTTCACAATTTGTGCATATATGTGTGGGACACGTGGAGAAGTTCGTCTGTAACTTGGAAAAGGTCAGTAGTTCGACTCGTTTTTCTCCACGCACGAAACTCAAAGCCGTAACTGAAAAATTCTTGGGTGTTGTGATTAACAATAATGAAATAAATCAAAATAAATAATTTGCATGAATGCTTGATACATCTTGATATCATTGTGGTATACAGGTATGAAAGTTCACTGTAGCCGTACCGTGCTTAGCTGACTGATGTTGCATATGAACCGGGTTAGAATGGGGTTATGATGGGAACCTTCGGATGGTCGTGGCTTACCATAATCCTGGCCGCTGTAGTATGAATGAAATTTTCTTGGGTACGCCGAAACAAAACACCAATCAAATAAATATTAGGATGGGTGTGCAGTTTAATATGCTTTGTTGCATTCATACAGTTGAGTGTTGTGCAAATGCCTTTACCCTTACCGTTTTTATTTACTTCAGGCAATATTCTGCATCTGACTTCACCGTGGTCCTGGGGTCTCACCGTCGCTACACCAGAGAAGACTCACAGAGGGAATTCTCCGTGATTCGGATGGTTCGTCATGAGAACTACACTCGGACGAACGACCGCTCCGTCAACGACATGGTGCTCCTCCTTCTGAACGAGACGGTCACCTATTCCCACTACATCCAGCCTGTGTGTCTGCCAGGACGGGAGACCATGAGGAACGACGTGTGCTACATTGTGGGCTGGGGACGGATGGAAGGCTGTAAGTAACACACAGAAAGGGGACGCTTTAGCCCCTGGCGGTGTATTAAAAACAGACAGAATGCGACACGACACCCGGTGTAATTGTAGATTCATATTAGTGTATATATATATATATATATATATATATATATATATATATGGAATCAGTATGAAAATGAATTATCTGAGTTCTCGTAAATCAAAAGACAATGTTATTGTTTTAACCGTGAAGGTCTTACCCCCCCCCCCAAAAAAAAACAAAGCAAAAAATCCAAAAGTACATCAAATTTGGGGCATTTTTAGTTGGCTATATCATCTATAACGATAACAAAATTGACGCTTTAATGGTAGCCCATATACACTTATATATTATGAGATTTGAAATTATATAAATAAACAAATGTAAGAAAATAATATTTTCTGGGCAGATTTAAGGTGTTAGCTGTGTAGGCCAATTCACCGCCTGAAAGCCTCACCTCCTTTACAATGTAGTTCTTGGACTCGATCAAGCTCCAGTTTGAGTGAATGGCCGATGTTAAAAGACAAGGTGTGAACAACTTGACACAAGGATATACATATCGGCTCTCCTGACATAACGTTAAATCTCAGTTAAATTTTCCATCAGCGACATGGTAACGTTTAGTACAGTAGCTCAACCCCAGACATCCCGTGGCCAATTGCTTAGCTTTTGCTTACCTTGTGCAGCCCGTGAGAAAGCAGCCATAAACATCTTGACATAGGTTGATTTTCACATTCGGTGCTTCATATGCCAGCAGCTGAAAAAGGTACACCTAGGAACGTCAAGAGGCCGTCACCACTCGATGGCTCATCACTTCTGCCAGACACCTAATACTATCTAGTCAAGAATTTCAAACTTTCATCAATAAAATTAGCTTGGCAATTCCCGACAATTGCCATTATTTTGGAACTGGCAATATACCTTACCTGGAACCCGTAGTGGTTCAGGTACCTGATTCCAGGTGGGTGGTACCTTAATGACACGAATTAATGTCGTCATGAATCAAATAAATCACTGTGAAAGAGGGGCTCCCATTGTCATCCATGACCAATATATGCTGGACACAAAAGCCCATAGTAGTATCAATGAATTATTCTTGAGTACGGTGTAAAACACAAATGAAAAACATAAATCATAAGCGCATACAGCCAACCGCCATATAGTTTTAAGTGAAACATTCTTGAATATGGCGTTAACAACAGCCCAATAAATAAATAAAAAGATGCACTCTGTGTTTGTTTTAAAGCAATTTACGCCAACACGCTGCAGCAGATCCGGGTGCGAACATACTCTGGGTCGGAATGCGACGCCTTGTATCCCGGGGAGGACATTCTGGATTCCATGATGTGTGCCCGCAGATACACCCAATCTTCTAGATACTCTCCGTCGTGTTTCGTAAGTACACAGTGTAGCAGGCACTCCCTCCCCTACGTCAAAAATACCGTACGACTTATCATGCTTATATGACATAAAAGACTGCAGAACGGAGAGTAAAATCGGAACAACGACCACAGTGTAATAGTTGGCAAAGGGTCACACGTAAACAGTGATATCCGGTCTCTTGTCAGTTCACCTCATTTTGAGTTTTGTTCTAACTGTTCATGTAAATGCTTAAAGAGTAATAACTTGGAAGTCTGGAAGCAGAATGAGTGAGGTTAAAAATGCAATGTTGTTGGTAGCATCTTGTTGCCAAGAGGTCACTGTTCTGGAACAAAGAAGGAAAGAAAATAAAGCAATTACAGTTTCTACTACCTGTCCATCCAGTTGCCCATTTATATGTTACCGAATTGTAATCAAACCCATTTCAGTCCGGAATAAATGGAGACCAACACCGTGAATAAAGGAAAAACATTTTATTAGGTGTCTATTCCAGCGTTTTCCTTAGGTCTTGGTGGTCCTATTTTACCACCGTCCATAGATGATAACAAACACCACTGGAACAGGGTCTGTTGCAGTCTCGCATCAGGGGCGCCACCTAATAGGGGTGGTGACCCGGATCTCATTTATTTATTTATTTGATTGGTGTTTTACGATGTACTCAAGAATATTTCACTTATACGACGGCGGCCAGCATTATGGTGGGAGGAAACCGGGCAGGGCCCGAGGGAAACCCACGACCATCCGCAGGTTGCTGGCAACCCTTCCCACGTACGACCGGAGAGGAAGCCAGCATGAGCTGGTCTTGAACTCACAGCGGCCGCATTGGTGGGAGGCTTAGGGTCATTGTGCTGCGATAGCGCGCTAACCGACTGAGCCACGAAGGCCCCCCGATCTCATTTATGGGGGACAAACAAACCCACGCTGCAAAACTAGAAGGCACGATAACCCTCGGCAATTACACGAAAATTCCAGCCTTCCACTTACAACCTATGTAGCGTAGTTTCAAACCAAAAACTTAGAGAAATACACCCAAAAGTATAGTCTAAGAGCGGTGTTAAATCCTGGTAGGCTGCCGATTAAAGTCTGCGGTGCTGTAACAGTAGCTTAAATCTTGATGTGTTTCTTTTTTTACAAAAATGAAAAGGTATGCGTTTGAAACTTTCTGTACGATACATCATCGATGCTTAAACACACGCGGTCTTGTGCATGTTGCCTTTTCTTTCAAATCATCATCTAAGCCCTCCTGTAACTTACTCTCGTCATGTTATAGGGTGACAGTGGCGGGCCTCTCGTCTGTCTGAACAGCGCCGGCCGCTGGGACCTTCACGGCGTCGTCAGCTTTGGTCCGGAAAACTGTTACGCGTCCACTTACAGCGGCTACTCGGTCAGCTCCAGCGTGTTCAGTTACAAGCCATGGATAGAAACTATAACAGGTACAGGTGTAAACAGCTCCTTATTCGGAGGTTTAATCCGCTGACGCGAATATCTAGGACTACTAAGGGAGTCGATTAAGGCCATTGTCGTATCATTGTGCTATGGTTTCGTCTCTCAACGATGGCACGAAGCGATGCCACGATAGTGCGAAGCGATGGAAAGGTACTGTGAAGCGATGACACGATGACACAATGCGAAGGTGCGATTCTGCAAAGCGACGTTACGATGCCGAGCAATGTTTCATCGCTTCACAGTATGGTGTCGTCGCTTGGCAGTGTCGTGGTATCGCTTCGCAGTATCATGTTCTCTTTTGGCAGTGTCGCTCCATCGTTTCGTTCCATTATCGGACGATAGTCTACTGATGTGTAACTATACACACTGGAGCAGACCGAGGTCTAGGTGGTAATGGCACTTGCCTTTCAATCGCTGTGACAGGCGAAGTGCGGTTTCAAATCAGGCTTTAGGTATTCCTAAGCTTAGCTTTTATTGCTTGTGAGTCCTTGGTTACAGTAAACCTTCTACGACGCTCACATTTGTTGAAAACCGACTTGTCTTCCAGCAATATAGTGTTCAGGTGTGAACGTCGCATATGGGAAAGTTCGTTAGTAACTTTTAGTCGGTGATTTACGCCCCGCACTCCTTTGTCCTGCACCCGTGAATATGGCCCGGCGTCGTATGTACGAAAAATTCTTGAATATGTCTTTAAATTGAAATGAAATATATAAATAAATCTTATGGCTGTGAGGGTAAGTCAGATAGAGCGGACTTTGTACACGGAGTAAATTTTCTCCTTCTCACTCCATCTGGCGCCTTAGACCTTTGGAGCAGTCTAGCTTTCAATATATGACGTTCAATAACAATGAAATGTTTGAATGAAACAAACATTTCTCATTTGCATATCAGAGTGTCGATTCCATTGTGATGATGGGTCGTGCCTGTACGATGCCAGTGAGATATGTGATGGACTGGAACATTGCCCAGACGGCAGCGATGAGGTTACTTTATGTGGTAAGTGAACTGGTTTCAGGAGAAAACAATAATAACCAACGTACTGAGTATTCGTGAAGGATAAATGGGGGAGTTTCGAGTTCGAACTCTTTTATCGCTGTAGGCAAAAAGAGGGCCCACTTTACAATGTGGCCTGAATGAAATATGAGACAATTTCTTGTGATCACATTGATTATAATATGTACATTTGATTTATTTATTTATTAGCTTTGTGTTTTACGTCGTACTCAAGAATATTTCACTTATACGACGGTGACCAGCATTATGGTGTTAGGAAACCGGACAGAGCCTAAGGAAACCCACCACCATCGGCTTCTTGCTGGAAGACCTTCCTATATACTGCCGGAGATGAAGCCAGCATGAGCTGGACGGGAACCCACAGCGGGCGTGTATACAAAAAGAAAGTTTTACAAATAACCAGAGCAGAGGAACTTAGTGTTTGTGAACTTTAGAAGTTCTTAATTGATTGAAATGTATTTCTAATGTCCTAACACCAATCCTTCTGTGTGGGATGAAAGAAACAAGATCTCACTTTAAACAAACTGATTTAATATGATTTTTTAATCAAAGCAGAATTTCTTTTAGCTGATTTCAAAAGCTTCATTTTTAATTCTCTTCACATGTTCGATGTTGTTTTTCTAATGATTTAAGCTACAGCTGTTTCTTGGTTTTGTTGTTTGTCGCTATAATATGGCGGAAATTAATGCCATGGGAACTGAAACCATAATCATTCATTCAAGAGCTCGGGTATTGTGAGGTTTATTTATTTTTTTTTTGTTAGATGCGTGTGTTTTACGCCATAATTATGAATATTCCACTTGTGCAACGGCGACCAGCATCGTGGTGTGAGGAAATAGGAAAGAGCCCGTCGGAAATCACGACCATCCACAGTAAAACACCAATCAAATAAATAAATAAATAAATAAATAAATTATTATTTCAGTGGACAGCGTGACGTGTGATTTTGAACTTGGTTTCATTTGTGGCTATAAAACGAATGCTGGAAACAGTTCGCGAGGAAACTGGGAAAGAGTTTCGAAGATTTCGGTTGGTTATCCCAATAAAACGATTATCTATGATCATACCAAGAATACATCTAAAGGTGAGTGAGGGTCGGGGATCTCAGTTTTATATCAAACGGGTTTTTCCAAAACGATATTTAAAATGAGTTTTGGCAAACGGTATTTGATGGCCAACGTTTTTGATAGGGGGATAGAATAAAACCCTATCTCAGATATATTGAGAGGAGGATGAATTTCATCGGTAACGTGTAACCATTTGCCAACTATCAAACTGTCGCGGCCGTTAACACAAAGTTTGTATTCTGGTGCCATGTTTTGTATATGTACATCTAGACTTCAGAAATTTCTCATCTCTCTATTGTGAGCTTTCACAGTTGTGGTTTTGGTTACTCAGCTGAGGCATTAATGATATCATACCCTCTTTACAAACACAGAACAACAATTACGACGAAGATCCGATATTCTGATTTTCCAGGAATATTCATGAGCCTGAAGAACCACGTCAGGAGAAATATCCCCAGCGTGTTAGAATCGCCCCAAATACCAGACAGCATGCAGCCATCTTGTCTCACTTTCCACTTCCTGTCGTATCACGTTCGGGGGTTTCATGCCTTCGCTTCGAGGCAGGAACAACCGCCACTGCTACAAGTTTTGGCGGTAGACGGGTCCGAGAACACTCAGGAGGTCTGGACCATCGCTGCCTACTTCAGCCCCGGGTGGAAGAAAGGATCAGTGACATTACCAGTGGGAACCAAATTTGTGCGCTTCGTAGGACAGGGTTACGTCAACATCGATGACGTCGCACACACATCTGGTCAAGAATGTCCGCAGTCAGGTAAATCAGATGTGAAAAAAGCCAAAACACACACACACAAAACAAAAACCAAATCATGTTGCCATGTTTAAGCGTAACTGTTATTTCTTTTTGTTAATTATTGTAGAATTATTATGACAAACAGTGAGGTACCCTTCCTTTTGCAGTGGTAAACAACAGACTGTAAAGCTTTTAGTCAGAATTACTTAAAGCGGGACATGTACCGTTATAAATAGCAAGAGACGAACAATTGTATATGGTTTGAAACCTCGAAAACATTCAATCGGAGATCACTTTGAATCACATTCGTGAAGAAGAAATACCGGCGACTATCATCGCTACCTGGAATGTGACGATCTTTCAAGAAGTCATCGCACATGTAAAGTTGTGTAAAACTGTCGGAGAACACATTTACCTTTGGTGATGGGCCTGCGTGTATCAACAATGTGAAAGGTCCGAAACCAGCTATCTTTAGTTCGATAGTTGCGGGTCTATAAGATATGCGAGTAATTTGCATATGGCGGTGGTTTACTCCAAAAAACTCCGGTTTTCTTCACCCATAAGCCTGGTAGCTGCCTTAAAAGTCAGCATTCCTGAATACGGCTATTAACTAGGAAAATATAGAAAATGGAAAGCGAAAGAAGTTTAGCCATATCGTGGCGATGAAAAAATGGAGTAATTTAAATTCCTCACTCAGTGAAACATATGGACTAGGACTTACCCAACAGCGTCCCTGATCGGCACTATATACTGACTACTGTCGGCCTTGGTAATTCACTTTCCTTTTTTTCCCTCCTAGTGTGTCCACGGGGCTATTTCAGATGCCCCAGTACTAACGTCTGTATGGGCCCTGATTCATTCTGTGACGGCCAGAGACAGTGTAAAGATGACGACCTGGACGAGGATCCAGAAAAATGCGGTAATTTTAACACAGTTTTATTATTTCATAATGCTTCTTAGTAAACATATGTAGAAACATTGCTTTTCTGAGAGATATATCTATATATAATTTAAACGGGAAACATATCGAGCCGTCCTCCGGGATGTTAATGGTACATTTGGTATTGTATGTAGTTTGAAATGTAATCGTAGTGAATAGTAGAGTTGTATATATATGCAGTTTTATTGTAATATATCGCTTCCGAATATTCGAGCTCAGTAATGTCGCAGCTGTCGCAAATGAAAGTTTTAGATTGGTGATTACAGAGACTATATCGCAGCCTGTGGAGAAACAAAAAAACACTAAATGCCAAGGGGATCAAGTTTTCCTATCTTTTGGTATAGTCCAATTGTAAACTCCCAGGAAAAAAGGCAATCTCCCCAATGAACGATGTATTGTATAAAAATGGTAAAAAATTCGTCAAAATTTGTAATGCGGGTAGATTTGTGCTTCCTAATTGAATTTATTTATTTATTCGATTGGTGTTTTATGCAGTATTCAAGAATATTTCACTTATACGACGGTGGCCAGCATTATGGTAGGAGGAAACCGGGCAGAGCCCGGGGAAACCCGCTGGCATACCTTCTCACGTACTACAGGAGAAGGAGCCAGCATTAACTGGACTTGAACTCACAGCGTTCGCATTGGTGGGAGGCTCTCTGGGTTATTGCGTTGCGCTAACGCGATAACCGACTGAGCCACGGAGGCCCCCTCCTAATTGAAGATCTGAAGTCAGTGTGTTTAAAGAGAACGTACAAATCCATGGATGGGTATCCAAGAACTTAATATAACCATAAGAGGCTTGGAACATTGGAATTTCTCACCTCTAGAAAGTGATGCAGACCAGTGATACGTGTATGTGTCTGCTTGTAAAAGTCTGTTTTTTTTAACTTGATCTCTTTTATTTTTGGCCATCTGTAAATTCGCCCATTGTTACTATCGGTATTTCCATTTTTCTGTGACATGTAACACCCAAAACTTGACAAACTGCTACGTATCACATCTCCGTATTTGCCATGAAACTCAAGTTATAACACCTTTTGCGGTGTATAATGTTAGATTCCCATAAGCATGTTTTCAACACCTCGTCCCAATTGCCTCGAGTGACGTCACAATTATTATTGTAATTAACGTAGCTCACTGGATAATGGGCGGGATCAGTCCTGACTGATTAGTTTGGACAGGCATGACGAAAGTCGTTGTGGCTAACGCTCACGTGATGTAATCCTGGACAACTAACACAGCTGATTAAACCCATTCTTCATCTCTGGATTCGAAATCCGCCATGGTTTGAGCTAGTTTCTAAGTCCGGTCACTATTCAATCTTAAAATATAGATCAACATTTGTGCCTACACAGGCAAAACAATTGCTTCACAAAGCTAATTATGGACCTATTGAGGAAGTACTGCAAGAAAAATACATTTAAACCCCAGTTTGCAAAGACAGTAGAGATATAAAGTCTAACGATGAGAGAAGTTTGTGTGAGATGAATAGTTAACGCCAGAGGTAATGTAACCCCCCCCCCCCGTGCCCAGGATGCCACGCTAATTATAATAATTGTAACGTCACTCCACACCACTGAGACGAAGTGTTGAAATCAAGGTTTACATGGGAATATAATATTATACACTGCAAATACTTCGATGTGATACATATCTTTGTGTAGAGTTTTGAGTGTTACGTGTCACTGAAGAAAGGAAATATCGATAGTCACAAAGGGCGAATTTACACAAGGCCAAATGTACGCGACTAAATAAGAAGAAAAACAGTCTTTAGTACATTGTACATGTAGCATGTGTAGGCTACTGTTGTGTGTACCTATTTCAAAAACAAAGCAGCGATAGAACATAGTGAATGAAATGTTGTCTTAACCGTTAGGATTTGGTCATTTGAGAACCAGAGCGATAGGATTTCACGAAACTATTTCCAATTTCTGCTTCCTGTGGCATTTTAGGAATCTCAAAGGTTCACGCAGGTTTCGTCGAGACAAGATGCTGGTGAGGGAGTCTCGCACGCTAACGCTTGTTAAGTACGTGGTTATGCGATAGTTGTTAGATTGAATGTAGGCCTTGAGTAGTCGGATTTATCCGTTACCGTTAAATCGCGTCTTTCACCGATGTTGTTTTGGGTGAGCACCTCCCGGCCCCGCTCCATCCCGCCTATGCATAACCTGCATGGACACGAGATGCTCTTTAAATGACAGTTCGGTATATGCCCTACGTAATATTGGTTGACATTATGAAAAATGTGAAATACTGATCTAACACTCTGAATTTTGTTAATAATTCTCTCTATTTCTTTCCAGGTGCTAGTGTTGACTGTGACTTTGACGACCGCTATCAGTGTGGATACCGGGTGGATGGGAGAGGAAGCTTCCGTTGGCAGTGGATGGATAAGTTCTTCAACTCGCAGTCCGACCAGAGCAACAAAAATTTGTTGAGTTACGACTCCATGGCCGAAAACTCTGGTAAAAATATCAGTTGTACAACGCTCGGCCGTTCAGGTCCAAGCTGAACCGGTCATTGTTCCCTTGCAGTACATGACTGCTAAGCACGGTTAAGAACAAAAGGCATGGATAAATAAAAGACCAGAGAGCCGAGAATTAGTTTACACTAAGCGATTAATGTTCTTCATTAAAGCATGTTTTCTCCAAAATATATTTACAACGTGTATGTACAATTTATTTCTTGCTCGACGTTTATGTTCTTTTTCTTTTATCATTCGCAGTTTACGCCATGGCTCTTAGATACTACGTGGAGCAGTTTTCACTGGAGGTGAACACGTCAGAAATCCAATCAACACTCCTGGTGCCGAACTTCACGGCGATATCCGCTTCGTGTCTGGAATTCCACTTCGTGTCCTTTACGATATACACTTCGACATTTCTCGGCAAGCTTTCTGTCACGGATGTCACCGATGGCGGTACTATCACTGAAATCTGGTCACGCGAATACAGTCAAGGCATGAAGTGGAGACTCGGGCAAGTTAACCTCGTGCCAGGGGAACACAACCTGAGAATTCAGGCAGTGATCAACCCAAGAGTATTACACTGGGAATTCGCCATCGATGCTGTTCGTCTGCTCCCTGGCACATGTGACACTTCTGGTATGTCAATTCGTTAGATAATTTAATTTAATGCCTTATTCATTTACTGGGGATTACCCAGAGCCAAAGGCCACGAGGGGTTCTTCTCAACAAAACAATAACAAAGATAACAAAACGTAATAAAATGACACGATGATGATGATGATAATAATAATAATAATAATAATAATAATAATAATAATAATAATAATAATAATGGTAGTAGTAAAGTTGACTAAACAATACTGTGAGTGCACGTATAATAAATGTAGTATATAATTAAAGCAAATCGCAGAATTTATCCGATAAGTCCATATCATCAGATCTAAAAAGCAACACGGTGCACAAATGTTTAATACTGAAACTGTTGGAAAAGAAAATTGAGAAATGAACTCCTGGACATATAATTTGAGTAATGTCTACAAACATGTGCCCCCTGGGAATGGCGAACTCTGGGCACTCTAGAAGATAACGTAATTGCTGAATGCAATGAGTTACCTCCCTTTACGGCAGGTATGCGTCGAACCACCCAATTTGCTAGTGCATGAACCAATGTCGTGGAATTTAAGCCACCGCAGTGATTAATTATAAGAACTCCACGTCTTAAATTTCTTGGTAGGTTAATACCTTTGTGTCATTTGCATTTCGCCCTAGACTTCGAAACTTACGTCAGTGTGCCAGCCGTCAACCAAATGGACTTCCGGGTCAATAATCGCAAGACAACAATCACACGTCATGGAGGATTATTTTTCTCAGCAACTAGTCTGAAAACGTTTGGAACATTATGTATAATGTGTGAAGCATAAAAATATTAAATCGTGTTGATGACTGACTGAAATATTACGTTGTTAACCACGGTGAATGTTAAGGTAATCGATCAAATGTCAAAATATTAAATCGTGTTGATGACTGACTGAAATATTACGTTGTTAACCACGGTGAATATTAAGGTAATCGATCAAGTGTCAAAATATTGAATCCTGTTGATGACTGACTGAAATATTACGTTGTTAACCACAGCGAATATTAAGGTAGTCCATGAAGTGTCAAAATCATAAATTATTGTATTAACCACCTAGAATGTTACTTAGTATTAATTCATTTTTCATAGTGTGCGGAATGTCCAAATGCGAATTTTGTTGTGAACACTGTGGAACATGATCTTTACTAGTGTGAATATTGCGTGGTCTAAATCTGTATCCGAAATGATAATGTTAACTACCCGGAATATTATTATATATTACTTATACATCAGTGAAATCCCAGCATTTCCTTCACTGATACAAGTGTTATTTTCACAGCAGTGAAATATCACATTTTCATATTTTACACCCAGACGTCATGACGTTGAAAAAAGAAACATTTTATTTTATAAAATTCCAATCTGATCTCAGCAGAATGACGCCCTATTGCAAGTTCACCCAACTGCTGCATTCTCACGTCACGCAAGAAGATACGACGTCATATAACATGTCATATACACGACGTCACGCTCTAGGCATGTCTGTGACAACCTACCACTGGAAAAAATGGATAAAACTCTTTAAAGTGCACAAAATCATGATACTGTTACGGTACAAATACTAAATAGGCTATTGCACATTGAAATGATTATTATTTCCACCTCACACTCGAACAATTTTTATGGTATTCAACCTTCACTGTGCAGTATCCTCTAGGTCTATGTCATACTAGTGCTAGTACTAAATTCTTACATAAATGTGTTTTTCAGTTACTAGCTGCAGTCTAGATGAGTTTCAATGTTCGGAAGCTCAGTGCATATCAAGGATGGCTGTTTGTGACGGAGTGGAGAACTGTGTCAATGGGGCAGATGAATTCGAAGGATGCAAACGTGAGTCGTGGGTTTCACTTGTTTGTTTATTTCTTTGATAAGCATTTAACGACTTTATGAAGACCTTATCACTTACATCAGGGTGATGATGATTTTATGTGCATGGGACTGGAGTGTTGGGAATAAACCACCGACCTTCACCAGATAACTTACAAACTTATTGATTTCAGGGTACCATAGGGTCCCGAGAACGCTAACTCCCCAGCCACAGAGGCCGCATTCATCACACGGAATTGACTTCATAACTTGAAGCTATCTGCCCTCTCATACAAACAAAACACCTGCCAAATTTCTTTCACGATTTCTTTTTAGCAGTACTCCATTACCTGTCTTTAAAATTGTCATTTTTGATCTTGAATGTTAAAGATAAGTCTGCAAGTAAACAAGGTAAGTAAGGCTACTGATAAATGCACGCGTTTTTTTTCCTACTGGATTGGATGTAAGCAAGCGTTTGGACCAAAGATCTTGTTTATGGGTCACCGGAAGTATCACTCTAAACCAAGTGTGTACTATTGGAATGACATTACAAGAGTTAGTTAATTGGTTAATAGGTTGCTTGAAGTCATTAGTGTCTCCGTGCGTCCAACTAAATGTTGGCCACCAGCAGCAGTACACAACTCAACAGTGCAGGCAAAGGTGTAAAACAAGGCAACCAGACATAGGTGGTCTACGTACATGCAGTATAAAACAGAAGCAAAATATTACACATACATGCAATAGAGAAAAACCAGGCGGAGAGTACAAGCTGTGGGGTACATGCGGTAAAAGGCACAAGCTGTGGGGTACATGCGGTAAAAGGTACAAGCTGTGGGGTACATGCTGTGGGGTACATGCTGTGGGGTACAAGCTGTGGGGTACATGCTGTGGGGTACAAGCTGTGGGGTACATGCTGTGGGGTACATGCTGTGGGGTACATGCTGTGGGGTACATGCGGTAAAAGGTACGAGCAGGAAAACACATACAACAAGCAAGACGCGTAACCCGATACATCCGGTAAGACACAGTTTCTCGTGCATGCAAACAATTAATGTAACTAGCAGGGTTAAAACCTATGACATGCATTTAAAAAAACTTCGCAACAGCTTTGAAAACCTTTCCACGGTTTCTTGCCGCTTTAAGAACACACTCCAAGCACATTACAGGCGCTATCCTGTGTACAATTTCTCGGTGTCACATCACTTGGTTCCAAATTTGTCAACATGGCCTCGATAATTCAGCATGACGCAATCGCTATTGTTTTCCACAGCTTTGAAAAACATTCGACTGGTGGGAGGAGCTCCGTATGCAAATCAGGGGCGTGTCGAGATGTTCCGTGATGGACGTTGGCAGCCAGTGTGTACGCCGTCGGCAGGTGGTTGGGGGTTCAATGACGCGAGCGCTACCTGCAACGCCCTTGGATTCAGGTACACTAAACCACGCATAGTATCTTCTAGTTCGAATCTGGACGAACTACGTTAGCCAACAGCCCACCCTCAACCCAAGTCCACTTTTTTTCTTGACCCTTCTCCTTTTTTTTGGAGGCGGGGGGGGGGGGCATAATTTTCCTCTTAGCTGGATTTCGTTTTGTAGGGGAAGGCTTCGAAATGTATTGCCAGTATGTTTTGGTGGGTATTTGTTAAACCCTTTGCGAATGCCCTTACGGTTTCCTCCCGCCATGATTCGTATAAGTTAAATATTACGGCCTAAAACCCCAATTCAGATGAATAAATAAATAAATCTCCTGTTAAAAGATTGCCTGATGTGCTTATGAATAAATGTTTAACCTCTACACATTCTGTCACTATATACGATCGACTCGGTCATTAGATTTTACTAATTCTGTCATTATAATTGACTGATTGTGTCACTATGTATTTATTTATTTATTTATTTGATTGGTGTTTTACGCCGTACTCAAGAATATTTCACTTTCACGACGGCGGCCAGCATTATGGTGGGAGGAAACCGGACAGAGCCCGGGGGAATCCCACGACAATCCGCAGGTTGGTGGCAGACCTTCCCACGTACGACCGAAGAGGAAGCCAGTGTCACTCTATATAACCGACTCTGTCACTATATATGACTGATTATGTCACTATACATAACTGACTCGTTCACGATATATAACTGATTCCGTCACTAAATATAAGTGAGTCGGTCACTATATATGACTGATTCTGTGACTATATACATGTATAACTGACTGTCATTATATATGACTAATTCCGTCACTAAATATAACTGACTGAGTCACGATATATGACTGATTATGTCACTATATATAACTGATTCCGTCACTAAATATAAGTGACTCGGTCACTATATATGACTGATTCTGTGACTTTGCTTCCTCACAAAACAGGAGGGGACAAAACCACGTGGTCAGCGACTGGCAACCCGGGCCTGGCCCTATGACGCCAGTAATACAGGCATATTGCTTTGTTCCGAAACAGTTTCTAGACCAATGTTTTATATCCGGAAGCGTGAAAAGACCAAGCTGTGGACCCTTCAATGAAGTAGCAGCGGTGTCCTGTGAACAGAGAGGTCAGTCATATTCAACAACAAACATGTATGCAAGTGGGCTTCCGTGGCTCAGTCGGTTAGCGCTCTAGCGCAGTGCAATAAACGCAGAGACCTCCCACCAAGCCGATCGCTGCGAGTTCAAGTCCTGCTCATTCTGGATTCCTCTCCGGCCATAGGGTCGTGGGGTTCTGTTGCAGCAACGGTAGTGCTATGGTTGGCAAATGGTCACATGCAGCAGATGGAATCCAGCCTCATGTTAATTAGGGTTTTAGTCTAACGGCCCATTAACAGACTGTACGTCCTTTTAAACCACGTGGCGCGGACTGTGTATTTTTATTTTTAGTCCGTTACAAGGGAACTTGAATAGCAGAATGTTTTTTTTTCTGAGGATCATTACATGAAATTTGACGAAAGGAACATCACTCATTTAAAAGAAAGCAAATAATTAACAATAAAATTTCTGCTTTAAAATCTTTTGGAATAAATCTGTTGCCAATGGCCGTTCTACTTATCTGCCACAGAGGATTATTGCCCGAAAGCATTCACACGAAAGGGTAAACAAGGACACAGACGCACATCTGTTATCTTTCAACAATTAATTGGTTAAGCCACTATATTACTAGAGCATCAATATACCGATGTGAATTAAAACCACGCGCATTCATTTAATCAACCTGAATTTTCGAGGGCCCTCCGTGGCTCAGTCGGTTAGCGCGCTATCACAGCGCAATGACCGAAGCCTCCCACCAATGTAATCTCTGTGAATTCAAGTCCAGCTCATGCTGGCTTTCTCTCCGGCCGTACGTGGGAAGATCTGCCACCAACCTGCGGATTGTCGTGGGTTTCCCCCGGGCTCTGTCCGGTTTCCTCCAACCATATTGCTGGCCGCCTTCGCATAAGTGAAATATTCTTGAGTGCGGCCTAAAACACCAATCAAATAAATAAATAAATGAATTTTCGGGGCTTTCCTCCGGGCTGTGTCCGGTTTCCTCCCAACATACTGCTGACCGCCGTCGTATAAGTGAAATATTCTTGAGTATGGCGTGAAAACCAATCAAATAAATAAATCAATCAACTCATTCAGTCAGTCAGAGTTTACTGGGTTAGCAGAACCAAAAAAGCAATTAAATGCTTTTCTTTTCAGTTCGCTATGAATACGTGGTCAGGTTGAAACAATCCGATGTTCCATGGAAAGGACTCGTGGAGATAAATTATAGAGGCAGCTGGGGAGCAGTTTGTAATTCTGGCTGGGACGAGACTGCGGCTAATATCACTTGTAGAATGCTGGGCTACAGGTAAGGCGGAAAGACCTTTAGATAATAAACAGATCGTTTATTGGTCAACTATCTTGTCTAGTATTGTGCAAGGCCTGTTGGCCTGATGGTCCAGACAGTTGACATTTATTTGCTAACAATAAAATGCCTGACCTTCCTGTCGTTGATTCCAAACCCGGATTGGTCTCAACCAATTCTCAGCACTATAAAATCAAATCCTCTCCCAGCCCCTCAATAAAAGCAATGCTACTGAATAGCATGAATTGTTTAGATTATTCTGCGGCTAAAGTTGCCATGTATGTTATTTGCTTCCTCTCCAGTTGCAGAATGCTCGCACAGTGCCAAGTGATCCAAATCAAATTCGAACCTAACCATGCTGTTTATATCGACAACAACGTGAAGAGTTTGTTTCCTTTTCCAGTACATGCTGTGTTCGGACAGTGTATTCTAACTAGAGCATATAATGCGCTGTTGCGATTCACAAAGTATCATGTAAAACTCAGTTTTACACCCATCAAATAAATCAAATAAATGAATTAAGTGAAACTGAGCTGTTCACTTAAAACACAGATCTTTGAATATTACCTTGCATCTTATTGGAAATATAAAACTGTTCAATAACATTATGATCGATTTTGGAGAACGCGATATACAAAGTACTTCGTCTTATCGCGGCTTCAATTTCGGTGAATTCCGTGGTATAGCATATAGTGTTTAAGTTAGTTGCATGTGTTTTGCTAGGCATCGACGACAGCGGAACAGGTGACATATGATAACCCCAGTGTCAGTATACCACCGTTAAAGTTTCAGTCTTAAGTGCTCATTTAATTGGTTAAAAATGTTATATTATCGCCTTACTGAACAAACAGTAACGTGTAAACCGTGGAAACATCCTATCATATCTGAGTCTATTTTTCAGTGGAGCCGTTCAGTCCATAGGTGCCCAGCATCTTAAGGGTTTGACCTCCACGCGACCTTGGCTTAGTGGACTTCGTTGTCATGGTAACGAGAGCTACCTTCACGAGTGTCAGCACGACCCTTGGAATTCCTCTAGCTGCCCTGCATCTCAATATATCGGCGTGGAATGTATTCCTGGCGAAGGTCAGTTATTTAAAGATTTGGGCGCAACGAGTGGACAAGAAAACAAAACCCTCTCAAAGATTCAATGATGCCTTTGATGTTCCACACAGCTCTGTATTTAAACAACATTTCAGAAAACTTTCGTCCATAGACGTATTAGTAATAAAACAGCATCATAGTTAAAAGCGCATGTATATGCCTTAAATGTGTCGCATCCAAAGCACACGATGTAGTTTTGCCTAAATTTGTACATTTTTACATGCTTTTTTGAATTTGCAGTTATGCTAGTACTATTTCACTTATGATACTGAACTTCTATGACCTAGTATCCATTGAATGATATATTGTATGAAAATTGCAAGAAATATTAAAGTCTTGCTTTTATACATTTTTATTAATAGCTAAGCTAAAAGAGTTATCCTTCTTTCTAATATAATATACCAGTATTCCAGTTGCTGTTGATATTTCTCGTAAATGCGATTGTATACACCAGAATTAATACGGAATGCAGTTACTGGCCGTGGAATGATAATCGCAAAAACACAACTATACCATGCAGGCGTTTTGTGAAACCTACACGCCATTCTGGGGGCCTGTTTCATAGAACTTCGTGTGGAAAATTTCCTCCGTAAATGATGCACCTTATGGCGGCACAACACAGATAGTGTATATATACGGAGAAAAAAATGCGTGCGAAGTTTTATGAAATTGGCCCTCGGTTCGGACGCATCTCAAAATGCTGCTTTTAAACTTGTTAGTCGGTTCCCGTACTGCTAAGTGATTAAAGCACGATTTTCGATTTTGTCAATTTCGACGCGTCGACGTTAGCAAATCGAATCATATGGACGCGGCTTAAGTATTTCGTCGTGAACCAAAACATACATTACCCATAAAATAAGTTAGTTTCATAAAAGATTGCAGGGTAATTCCAAAAGGATTAAAAAAATTCTACTGTCGTGTTTTGGTCCTCCAATCCTCCTCAGAACAGGAACATTCAAGCATTCAAGCAAAATGTCGTTGAAATAGTTCGAATTAAAGCTCAGAACCAGAACTCTAGGAGGATGCTACACTTGGTTTTCTTTGTTTCTTTTCGATCGGGATGTTGCATTCGGTGTATTAAATTTGCTTCAGTTGGCGTGTTATGGTATCAAAAAAATATGACTGCCTCGCGCAATTTATTGTATTGCAGTTCTAGTTTAGTTGATCCAATTTGTGGACTAGTGCTGATGAAAAGGACACAAATTTATTTTCATACAATTTTTATATCTGGAGTGACCAATATTACGATTTTGTTGAATTCTGTAAGTTCGCAAGGTGATAATGTTGCTTGTCTACGCGTTTCTTTCTGCTTTAATTCACTGTCGTCGTCTACATGAAATCACGCTTCGCCAGCTTTTACAGACTTCAATGTTACCTTCCCTTTCTTCAGTCCAATTCCAGCTCATGCTGCCTTCCTCCCCCGTCGTACGTGTTAAGGTCTGTCGGCAATTTGTAAATGGTTTTGGATTTCCCCTCTGCTCGGGTTCCTCCGACCTTAATGCTGGCCGCCGTCGTATAAGTGAAATATTCTTGAGTGCGGCGTAAAACACCAATCAAATAAATAAATGCATGTTTCCATACTTGCATAAAATCATGCTTCGTCAGCGTTCACAGGCTTCAATGTTATCGTCCCTTTGTTTTCCAGTCGCTCTTCCGGAGTGGCCCAGACTGATGAGACTGGTGAATGGCACCGCTTCGTACGGTCGCGTGGAAGTCCTTTACGATGGTCAGTGGGGAACAATGTGTGATGATAATGTGGACAATAGCACCGCTGTGAAAATCTGCAGAGAGATTGGCTACACGTGAGTCCGGTAGAATTTCTGTTTTTCATGTTCGATTTTTAAAGTATTTGAGTGTCTTCTTAAAACACCGTGTCGTTTCATTGTCATGGTAAGGTATCTGGAATTTGAGAAATACGTCATTTTGTGTAGGACCGTCTTCTGGCAGGGCCGATGGCATAACTGGATTTTGCCCAATAACGTCACTGGGATTTTGCCAAATAAATATACGAGTGATTTCTTCAGGGCCCACAATATCTTTGTGACAATGGGAAAGGTTTCTGTATTTTGCCGATTAAGATTTCTCTATTTTGCCGAACAAAGGTGCAATAAGCGACCTCTTCAGAAACGGTAGCACATTTCAAGTAAATTTAGAGTCCTGTTTTAGGACACGAATCGTTAATGTGTGGAATTTTGAGAAATACGATGAGGAAATGTAATAAGATGATCAGTTTTATTGCTTTACATGAACATGAAAGATCTAAATGATAATACCGAGCAACAAGCATCAAGCGTTTATCTGCCAACTGAACGGCACCTTTGATCTGGTAAGTTAACTAGTCGTGCAAAAAAACGCAGCGACCCTTATTCCATTACCGATGCAATGGAAAACATGTGCAGGTGAAAACAATGAATGGTCTTGTTAACCCAGTGGAAGAGGGCCTACAATACCAGTAAAAAAAGTCTCGTTCAAGAATTTCACAGTGGGCCTATGCGCTGCGTTCCTTGACTTTGTGTGCCAGACCAGCACACTGAAAAACAAATGATTCACTTATACTTCGTTAGTATGATAATGAGCTGAATTCGCATATAGTAGTATGCCCTGCCATCGCAACGTTTGAGTTTCCATCCGGATATGCCGGAACATATCAAAATTTCAACCGAGAATGACCACGATTTGTTTCTGTTAGAAGTGAAATCATAGAATTTTGCCACCATGTTAACATCGAGGGAGGTGCATATGTAGGTTGTGAAGGCGTTTTCAGAAGTGTTAGGAAGAGAAGAATGTCTGATAGATTATATTTCAGTTATATGTGAAATAACAGATCACACTTTTACTATAATGTATTGCCAACATATAATGTCTCTGTGGCAGTATTATCCAAACAGTGCCCCAGTAGTCTCCATTTTGGAAGCAGATACTGAAGCCAATTGCATCAATTGCGCACGGGTAAAGGATATATAACTGTTGTTGCTTCCTTTCAGGAATGGTACTCTATCCGCAGACGTTCTCCCTGGGACAGGTCCCATCTGGATAGATGGCCACTACTCAACTTGCCCCAGTGAGGCTTCCCTTCTGGAGTGTCATTTCTCTTTTGACCTCGGCCTTCACGATTGTGACCACAGGGAGGATGTCGTCGTGTCCTGTTTTACAGGTAAATTAGTGCATGGGCTATGCCTCAAAACTGTTTAGTCAATACGCATGCTCTCGGACAAGACGTTACGACAAGAGAGTGGCGTCCCTTTGCGAGGCGACGTCGCCGCTTTACAGCATCTGCGGGTCAGTTTGACAAATTTATTATGGGGAGCTACATCTGTATAGGGTATAGCAAACAATTAAATGCACAATTAAGTTCTTGGGTGAGCTTGATTGTCACATGCGACCACAACAGTGACATTTTGTCGGTAGTTTTACATGGACACGAGTACTGATTTGTTAACATATTGGCAAATACACTCGTAGGTAAAATATTGTTAATATACACCCATAATGGGTGTAAATGGTTTGTCTCAGGAGGCACATCCTGTAAGTTTATACCCTTGGAAACGGTGTGAATTTACATCCTAAGAAAGGTGTATCATCCCTTGGCAAGGGTGTAGATTACCATCCTTTGGAAAAGGTGTACTTAAACACCTTTTAGAAAAGGTATGACTAGACATCTTTCGAAAATGTTGCAAAACAACACCTTTTGGAAAAGGTGCAAATTATCACCTTTCAAAAAGGTATGAATTTGAAAAAAAGTTGCAAACTAACAGACATTTACACCGTTTAGAAAGGATGCTCATTCCAATTTAATATGGTTTATATATTCACAATGTTAACAACACAAGGTCAATGAAGAAGATTATTCCGTTGCTCCATTCAATGATATGCAACTGCATTTTCTACTCCATCTTTGTCACATGCTTATTCACACATAGGCCATCATGGATGACATACTGATACAACATTGGTAGTACACCCAAATGAAGTTTACTCAAAGAGACCATACTTAAGATTTTCGGCTGAAAAAAATCTCATCTCAGTGTAATGAAACACAAAATGTTTTGCCGAAAATGGTAAAAACTGTGGCGTTTTTACCGAAATTCTGAAGTTATAGTCTCCTTAATCTCATTATAAACGTCAAATACATGTATGAGATATACACGATAAAGAAAAGACAATAAGAATTCTTCCGCAATGTTAATGTACTTTTTTCTTATATATAAATCAATATAAGTGTCACCAACGTTGAATATGTATATGTGTCTTAGAATCAATCTTTCGCGTATGTTTTTTCATTTTCAAGCAGATGCTTAACTTGTTCCATACATGTCCTAACTGCAGTTGGTCTAGAGTAAATTGGTTCCATATAAAGTTCCCAGCACCTTAAGGGTGTTGTACATTTTGGATGCACATCTCAAGTAGAACAATCAATAAGGGTACCAATAGTTTATCCAGTCCAGTGAGGAAGCCCGTGGCTTCGAACGGCGTTTCTCTCTCCACAAACATCGGGATTGTTGAAATTTCGTTTAGATTCTCTCCAACATTGTTTCGAAATGGCGTGATCACTTCATATGTCCTGTGAGGTAAAATAAATTAGACTCAGTATCTGTTCAAAATTCTAAACATGAGGAACACTATTTTTGTAAAATATTTTGATTTGATGATGACATCACCTTGTCATTTCAGTAACGTAAAATATTCTGCCTGTTACAATCTTAATCTTGTAATCACTTGCTACTGGTACAGTACTTTTGTAACCAATCTGTTCTGATCATAAGCGACATTTTGGCAAATTTTCATTCTCTGAAAACTACACAATATATGTCAGACTAGCACCTTGTTCAAACGCTTAGTAGTTGTTAAACAATACAATGTAATATCTCAACTTCCAATGAGTAACTTATATAATAAATCATTTAAACTACATGTACCGAAAAAGAAGTTCATTTTCAATTTTAAGAACAGAAATTCTTTTGGAACAGATTTAACATACTTGACACAAGCACAGCTATGGCCTAATGGCCGGTATCTAGTCAAATGACCCAAAGAACAACTGCCCTAAGTCAACTGGTTCAATGGTATAGAGTCAACTGGTCCAATTGTTCAAGACATCTGATTTCACAAAGTAAAATCTCTTTTCAGAAAAAATTATAACTAATCTAACTATTCCTAGGTGGCTCAGTCGGTTAGCGCGCTATCGCAGCACAATGACCCGAAGCCTCCCACCATTGCGGTCGCTGTGAGTTCAAATCCAGCTCCTGCTGGATTCCTCTCTGGCCGTAAGTGGGAAGGTCTACCAGAACCCGCGTTCTGCCCGGTTTCCTCCCACCATAATGCTGGTCACCGTCGTATAAGTGAAATATTCTTGAGCATGGCGTAAAACAAAAATGAAATAAATGAATAAATATTCCTAGGCGACTTTATTTGTTACGATTCACACACTTTTCTATACATTGTGCCAAGATGGTTGAGTGACCGGGTGACCGGGTGTTTGGTTACTCGCTCATGTCACTGTTGGAACAAGAGCTGGTACACTTCTTGTCGATACACCTCAGAAAATGTCTTCACATTGGTCTGATTATGAGTAATCTGATTAATAGGTAACAAAGCAATTCTGCACTTAGCGTCAGTCTTAAGGTCTAACGTTATCTCAAGGCATTCAGAACCCCTTTAAAAAACCTAAAATGATGTCAGCAAACCGGAAGTAGTGCATGCCCCATAAATCGCCTTTTTTCCAAGTTCAAAATTGAAAAACTTCTGCAGCTAAAATGGCAGGGGAGAAATGCGTGAAATTTAGGTATGTAGTAGGCCCCTCACACTAACTGTGAGAGTATATTCCATTATACCATGTGAGGACCTATTCCTTTATTTTGATAGATGGAAATGGTCTTTATTGTAGAACGCTTCTGGAAATGATTGAAAAATATATGTACATAGCCGTATTCACTAAACACTGGAATGTTATGTATAACTTTAATGTTGTGAATGAAACATTTTGGCACATGAGCAAAGAAAGCATTTATAAAGGCACTTGAACACTTTCTGGAGTGTTTTAACACTGTAAAAACTCGAAATCTAAAAGTGTATTACAACTTGCAGACAATCGTTATGTGAAGTGACATTTTGAAATGCTGGCACTCAAATTTTACACCGCTAATACTGTCCATGTATAAAGCCAATGTGCTATGTAATGTGCATACGTGACACATTTCATTGCTGATTGATTATTAGGAGTTCAAGCCATTCAGGCTCGAATCCCTTTTGTTTTCATTGGGATTATTATTATTATTCTTCTCCACAGTTTTTCTCCACAGTGTTTTCTAGAGAAAACGGCAATTCGCACGGTTAAGACACTTTAATATATTTTAGCTACAGACTTTAAGTTTGCACCTAAAGTTTTGTAATCCTTTGATAAGATGACCGCCATATTGGATTTTGATGAAAACCTTTAAACATTTTCTTCCTCAGAACGGCTGATGCGATTGAGCTGTAATTCAAACTTTAGTAGCACAAAGCCTAGGTACATTCAGGGTGATAACGAAAACTTCCTGCATTGAAAATTGTTCAAGGTCGCTATTGGGTGAATATGTCATGTGACCAAAAAATTCGTTTTTTTCAAATAATTTCTACACTTGTAATAATGATGTCCTACAAATAGTCTTACCTGAGGCACCTCTGGGTGCTGTTTCCAGATATAGAAATTTTGGGAAACCGGAAGTGACGTCATGAAAACTGAAAATAGGTATATGTCCATAACCAATAAAGCTAGTCTAACGTTATCGCAAGGCATGGAGACACATTTTACAAAACGGGAAATGACGTCAGCAAAGTAGTAGGTCAGTGCGTAATAGGCCTGAGGACTGTCTTTCGTTGGTAAAAGCTTCGGTGTCCTAGGTCACGTTATCTAGCCGCCATATTGGCTGCTACCAAGATATGAGAGGCATTATCAAAGCCCGTAATCCAACTGACCTGAAATTTTCCACATGTAACCACTGTTACCTATGAATTATTTTTGGCTGAAACAAAATGCAATACGTGAGCAAATAACCGGTACCGGAAGTGATGTCATTTGAAATCAGAAATTTTGAATTTGAGTCTTCTAAACATGCTACATGACGTTATTTAAAGTCCTGACCACGAATCTTATCTTATTTCATTGTTACGGTGGATGTTTTTGTCGAATGTCAAATTGCGATCAAAGTGTGAAAAAAGGCAATTTCCCTCCCCTCATATTTGCTTGTGACTAGACAGAAAATGGTTAAAGTTGTAAAGCTCAAGATCGATCAGTGAAAAGTGCTATACATTTTCTTTATGTTTGCTGAAAATTTTTGAGTTGTCTTAAAAAATACAGCATGTGCTGGGCTTCATGATTAGAGAAAAGACCGATTTACTATATTTGGCACATATACATCTATATGATATATAATGCATCTACAATACAATGAAAGTAGAAATGTTGAAAGCATGCTACCCGAGGTAATTTGACGTCCTAATCACGAACTGGTCATATTTATGTCCTGCGATGTATACTTTTACCGTAAATTGCTACCAGAGTGCGACAAGGCGCAATTTCCCCCCATGTCTGCGGGTCACGTGAATGAAAACTGTCACAGATATAAGCATGGAAACCTTGTAGTTCACAGGGACATGCACATGGGCCCCATTGGCTTGAACCCCGGCATCGCTCTCCCTGACAGCTATATATTTTATTGTTTTCATTTTATAAATTCAGTTTAACGGATTTTTAAATTTTTATTGCTTTTATTTTATAAATTTATTTAAACGAATTTTTAAATTTCAGGATGTTGAACTTTAATTGATATCTGAAAAAAAGTTAATTAATGTTTGTATTCCAGATATTAACAGCACACAGCAGTTCTACCATCAGGTCACCTTTTCATACACACGGTTAGCAATTTTCTCGTTGATGTTGTACTGGTTAAAAAACGTGATATATATATATTTCTCTGCGCAAACGCAGGGAGATTAAGGGGAGGGGAGCGATAATCTTCGACAACGTTTTTGGGGTTGAGACAGACTTGTTAATCCCATGGATAGCGGAATAAAACATTCATCTTTAATCTCTTAGTCTGTAAACGAGATGTTCTCACGCAACCCTTCTAATGTGCTTATTTGTCCTTTAATTATGTGTGGGCTAGTCTTCCGTTTTCATAGTTTAAAATATACCCACTTTTTGACATAACAAACGTGCAGTCACATGTTTAAGCCCATGCCGCTGGCTTGAGCATGTATTATATGTATAGGGCGTTTAGGTAGAGCACGTCCTGGCTAGAGGGCATTCGGACTGTAATTCACGTCTGTAATGTTCAGTGGTCAGTCGATCACCCAAGCATCGCGACGAAACTCGAAGATATCTAGATATAAAGTACAGAAAAGTGTGTGAATCTTACAAAATCATTAGGCCGATGGCTACATCACCTACAAATATATTTTACATTTTAGGAAATAAGCATTTTGGGGTTAAACCAGATTACATGAGCAATTGGATCAGTTGACTCTTAGAAAGTCGTAGAAAATGTGCAAGTTTAACACATACTTATTTATTCATTTGGTTGGTGTTTTACCCCCGTATATTTCACTTATACGACGGCGGCCGGCATTATGGTGGGCGGAAATCAGGCAAAGCCCGGAGGAAACCCACAACCATCCGCAGGTCGCTGGCAGACATTCCCACGTACGGCTGGAGAGGAAGCCAGCATGAGCTAGACTTGAACTCACAGCGACCGCATTGGTGGGAGGCCTGTGGGTCATTGCGCTGCGCTTGCGCGCTAACCGACTGAGCCACGGAGGCCGCTACAAGTTTAACAACCATATGTGCATATGTAGCTGGTTATCATATGTAGCTGATGTCCTAATGGCATACAACGGATTATTTTGCTTTTCCTGGTGCTTACTGCATTAACGAATACAGAGGCGTTATCACTATTCGGAATGGGCTGTAAAATATGTTTTTTTTTCGTTTTGGCAAAATATCATTAGAGCTACATTTTTTCATTTGTGTTTTGTAACTTGCTTCTATTTCTTATAGGAGTGCATAATAATGAATGCACTATTAACTAATAGTAGACAACAGAGAGCAAAAAAAGCTTACGTCTGCTGTGTTTCATCAAATGTATGGTCTCCACAAAGAGCTTCCATTTCACATCCTTGGTTTGAGAGTAGTGTAAAAACGTTTTTAATATCTTTTAAGCCCAGAAAGGAATAGATCGTTCACATTTATGTCAGTCAAAAAGCAGCAGCTCTTCAATAACCGAAAAAATACGGGGAAAAAATATGGATTTAACAAGAACAACTCCCTGCAAGCCTTCTAATATTTATATGACTCTTTTTATGTATTTGTAGAAGTAGAGTCAAGCCACAGAGACTCGAGGGGTCTGCATGGCTTATACGACTGTTTGTTCCCTTTGTATAGGACCTATGTGACTCGTAGTGCGCTCCATTGTCAGAACATATATCTAAAATTCTACTTAGTGAGTACAAAACACTGTAGGGAAGATTGTAACCGCTCAAATCTTTCTTATATGTCACTAAGCATAACACGGATTAATGCTGATGGCGTTATCACTATTCGAAAAATGATCGAAATTTAGAAATGTTGACAGTGGCATGAGAAACAAAGACGTCCCAGTAACCTTATTCTTATCAAAAGAAATGCATGTTGCCATAGTTAGGAGAAAGACAACTTAGGATATAGTGCAAGACCAACCAGAGAATGAGTCGCCATTTTTTTAACATCGATTCCAAAAATTTACATCTTAAATGGTGTAAACCTGAGAGATCCCTCCTCCATTTCGCCTATATATCACAGTAACACCCATTTAACACACTGAATACACCATTAAAATGTGTATTCATGGACTTTTTTTTAGTAAATTTTAGTAAATTTACAACCTCTCAGCACCATTTAAACCAAGATTGTACACGTAGTTCCACCGTGCCGTAAAACGGCAACTTCGTCTTGTTCTGATTGTCGTAATGATGTACATGTAAAGAGATAACTTCGTATTCTAATATCACGAT
Organism: Acanthopleura granulata; assembly: GCA_016165875.1. Taxonomy (NCBI): domain Eukaryota; kingdom Metazoa; phylum Mollusca; class Polyplacophora; order Chitonida; family Chitonidae; genus Acanthopleura; species Acanthopleura granulata. Next base: position 13,562,921 of record JABBOT010000013.1, read on the forward strand.
GCCGCCATGACAGAAGTGAAAATATCAATGAGTAATGCATTAAACACCTTCAATCCATTGGTCAATCGTTCGTACAAATGCCCATAATCTAGTACACAGCCATAGATGTGCATGAAATCTTCAGGTGTTTTTTTTTCTTCATTTTTTGGTTTTCTTCCAGCACTCTTACTGAAAGTACCAACCCTGTTTGGCGTGGTTTTCTCAGGGTTATGGTTAAGTTCATTCCACATGGAACAAATGTGTGAAAAAAAGAACCCTGCCATATGACTGTGTTAAGCTCTCTATTAATTTGGCTCCCTCAGTTGCAGACAATACAAGTGACACGCTTTTCTCCATGTTATTTTCCCCCCTTGTGCATCCACAGAATGTGAACCTGGTGAGTTTTCATGTCCGGATAACAAAACTTGTGTGAGTCCGGAACACCTCTGTGATGGAGATTGGGATTGTCCAGGAGGAGAGGACGAGGCGGCCTGTGGCAGAGGTATTTATGCAAGTGCAACTGAAGAATCGGTTGTAATAGAGATTGTCTGACAGTGTGGATCATAACTACACTCTTAGAAAAGTCCTTGTGTTTTGCCACAATAACTCCGGTATTTCTGCGAGGGTTTCTGGTAAAGTCATAATATGGGAAACACGTTATCTGTTTGAGGCCCACATATTATTTCACACGGCTAATACGGCTATTATAACCTCTGTTTTATAGTTAAAACATCTGGCAGCTTGCTGTTAGACCTATTAGCTGTAATTTTACGAAACTACTGTAACAGAGTAAATTAAACGGAGTCAGTCCAAAGGTTGTGCTGTTTTGTTCCCATATTTGGTATGTCACTGTTTCTTATTATTATTATATGTTTTTGTTCGGAAAATAAAGAGATACTTCACAAACAATTTATGAACAACGTGGAACTGACTTAATTATTTGCCTAAGCGGGAAATCAAAGTCAAAGACAAGTCAGCATTGTCCTCTATTTTCTTCATCGTTACTCTCATTCTTTATCTGAAATATTCTAGTGTGGTACTGAAAGGACAAAATAATTGTATAACTAATACTATTTCAATATCATTAACGACTATTTGACTCCAGCTCCTGAATGTGTACAATCCATCATCATGAATTGATGCATAGGACCTTCACTTAAATCATCTGAACGATCTATACTGGCCAGATTATTACATTTAGTAAGGACTGAGAGATATAGACCACTATCTCTAGCAAGTGATGTCAAGAGTTAGAATCCAGCTGTCTGTGTTTTCACACAGCTGTCTTATGTTAGCGGGTGTGCCAGGTGTTTGACAGGGTGCTTTATTTTCCTTCAGGTCTTTTCTTGCTTTAACTGTTCTGGCGTTTAAACTTTACTAAAGACTTATATGTTCACTTATACGGCGATGGTTATGTTTAATTGACGGAGTCGGAAATATACCGTCGACCTCAGCCAGCTACCTGACAAAGCTACTAACTTAAAGCCGCAGTGGAGGCTATGAACTGTACACCTCTTTGACCGGGCGATGTTGGATGAAACAGTCTGCAGACATCAGCGATGTCATAAATTCTTTTGAGCTGCTAAAAATACTCTGATTGCTATATATCAACGTTCTGTGTGAATATGTGTGTGTTACAACACGTGTGTATGTATGTAATGTGGAAACATAACAGTTACAGCATTTTTAGCAACAAAAAAGAATTTGTGACTGTGCTTCAGCCTGTTCAATTCGGTCCAAAATGTCCACCGTGGCACCTCAATCTTTATTTTCATTTTAATCACTGTAGAAATATGCCAAAAGATCATGAAGACCACATTGCTAATTAACACTGAAATAGCCTTTCAGGTGATGCGTACTTTGTTTAAATATGGTCTGTTCTTTTAAGCCTAAATCTCTTTCCTGATTCTAAGGCCAGTGCGTTATCGGGTGTGATTGGATGATCGTTTTGATATGTCGAGAACAGTATAACTTTATCGCTTTATCACTCATGTTCTTGTGTGCAATTGTCTTTTCGTCAAATACCAACACGAATTGGAATGCTTTTCTAGAGTGATATAGAATTTGTTCGAGTTAATATTATTTATGTCAAAATGACAGTTGACTCAGAATGGTTGTCTGACTCTTGTATATCCAGACCTATCCTGTGCTTCGGACAAGTTCTCGTGTTATGGAAGTACGGAATGTATTCCGATGTCGGCGAGATGTGATGGGGATTACCACTGTGCGGACGGTTCCGACGAGTTGGGATGTGGTAAGTTGACTTTTCTGGTACACACAATTTTCCAAGCGAATGGTGTAAGGGCAACATCCAACATCACATTCAGCAACAATTTTTCAAAGTGACTTGGATGTATTAAACTGAACAAAACAACATTTGAACATTACGATCATCTGAACCGTTATTTGCCAATGTCAACACTGCACTTCCAATATCTAGCATTTCAGCCAAATCGCAGCGAGTTTCCCAAGAAATTGCTTACGTAAACGTAAACAATCCTTGGGATTGTTTGAAATGATTATATTCCTGTTTTTTATTTCCAAACAGTATTTCCAGTGGGTGTTTAACGCCACACTGATAGTATTTCAGCCCGATTGTGCCGAGGTTTCCAAGTGAGTTAACTAACATGGTTAACTAATAGTTTGCAAACTAAGCGACCAAAACACATCAGACCATTCCGTATTTCAGTCATACTGCATCAAAAAGATTTAAAAATAACTGATAAAATCAACTGCTACATACATTTGTGTACTTGTATCTACGCTAACTTACTCCGTTCTCCACCATGCAGAATTTCATATTGATAAAATACGTTTTGTCTTTCTCGTCGTACAAAATCGCTATTTGTTTTAATGTGCGTGTAGTACAAGTCCACGACGACAATTCCGTGAAAGTCTTCGCCTCTAAGGAATGGCGACCATTGTGTGTGAAGCCCGGGAACCTCACAGGAATGGCCGCTATTGTTTGCAGAGTTTATAGCCGCAGGTACGAAAGCATGTCAAACAGTACTCCACTTTACATTGTAAAGGTGTATGCAGCTTTAAATCGCCCCTTATTCAACGTGAAGATATTTAAGTCTCTTAGAAGTTGCAAGAAGGACATAAATGAAAGTAGATGTGTGTATAGTTTGCAGCTTGATTCACCCTTCTTCACTCTCGAGCTTTGTTTCGCTTTGTGCTTGAAGGTTGTATTGTTATCTTCTTAATGACATGAAAAAAGCCGTTCTTTTCGGCCACACAAGCTAAATTAGAAATAATTGTTAGTTGGATACTTATTTCCAGTGAAGTGTTAACAACCTCAGTAAGCAACTTCATAGGGGAGGCTTGGCTGGCAGATGGGCCGGAAATGGCTGTGAACTCATCAGGAATTGGAGGCCTCAATTTTTCTTCAGCAAGGTACGAGTCAATTCGCAACATCATGCTAGGCGAGTTAGAGAAACACTGTTTTAGTTTGGACTAAACAGCTTAATCTGTAGGATGTCTCTTTCGTCAGTTCGTGGCTTGATCACATTCTTGAGATCTTTATTTATTTATTCATTCGATTAATGGTTTATGTCATGCTCAAGAATATTTCACTGACACGACAGCGGCCAGCATTATGGTGGGAGAGCCTGGGGGAAAACCTACGACCATCCGCAAATTGCTGGCAGACATTTCCATGTACTACCGGAGAGGAAGCCAGCATGAGCTGGCTTTGAACTCACAGGTGCGTAGGGCTTGAACAGCAAGACAAAGCGTATGTGAACTGAATCATACAAAACTGTAGGCTTCCCGTTTTCGGATCCAGTTCTGTGCTTACGGAAAATGCAGTTACGAGCGTCCGTCGTGGGTAAGCTCGTGCTGAACGACCACACCAACGACGAAACCGAGACAACATATCCTTTACAGGGACGGAATATCGCACATAATGCGAATTGCCCTTGTCTTCTTATGCAAATGAAATATAAAATGTGGCATAATACATTTTGACACTGTCATAATAAAAGCATCACAACTAAATGTTAGTGTAAAAATTAAATATTGCCAACTGATATGCCATTTGATATTTCCAGACAATTTTTATTAAACCCCAAAGCATATCAAACGTGAGGAGAAGTCATATTTAAAAAGCAAAATGAAATACTGTCTTTCATAATTTTTATAATAATACCCATTGATGTTATTCATTGCGTATCTTTTTGCTTGGACTTCCGGCAATATTGCTTTTTCCTCCTACGGTAACTAATTCTACATTTGGTTGTTACATTTGTCTTCTTTTCAAATAACCTGCATTTCACTCTGAATGCAGTGACTGTGACGCCCTGACCGTGTCCTGCAGGCCTTCACGTAAGTTTATATTTTGCAGTAACCAATACACAATTTATAAACGAGACAAGCTATATAAGTTATTTAAAAAACGTCATAAACCAGTAAAAAGGAATTAGATATTTCGTGAAACCTTCGACATGCCAGCACAGTCCGAGTATATCAGTATGTGTACATACGGTTACTGGAAAACCGAGGATAAGATACGATTGTGTATCAAGATAATATAGGCTGTTTTACCTATGCTTAACAGTTTGTTAGCTCGCTAGCGCAGCGTAATGACTCGGAAGCCTTCCACCAATGCGGTCGCTGTGAGTTCAAGCCCAGCGCATGCTAGCTTCCTCTCCGGTGGTACGTGTGAAGGTCTGCCAGCAACATGTGGTTGATCGTGGGTTTCCCCAGGGCTCTGTCCGGTTTCCTCTCACCACAATGCTGGCCGTCGTCGTAGAATTGAAATGTTCTTGAGTACGGCGTAAAACATTAATCAAATAAATATATAAATAATGTTCAACAATATATCAGCAACCCTCGGTTGAAAACAACAAAATGTTCACGCATAGCTCAGTTTCCTGTCCTTGGAAGTCAAAACTGTGAAGTCTCCTGTTCTTTCCCGATATTTGGTAAGGCGAATTCAGAGAAGACTGGTAACATACCAGTGGGTAAAATGTCTGGAATGAAAGTTGCCCGCAAAAGGAAATGTCACAGGGGGAAAATTTCCATAGGGAGGAGTTAAAACATAAATATATGTGTTCATTTCCTTGTTATTCGGCTACATGTATTTATCAGCGGGAATAGTCCGATGGGGTAAAATGTTCGTAGGGAAAATGTCCATGGGTGGATATATTCGAATTCCGTTGTATATTAGCATTAGATGAGATCGCAACCTGAGCCATTATTTCGCGGGATAAGTCTCCCGTGTATTCCTAAATTTAAAATAAAATACTAGTTTGTCTCCAGGGTGTGGAATGAGGGGAGAGTCAAGTGCTGTGGAATTATTGGAAGGCGGCAAAGTCACAAGCCAGAGAGAATGGCGGTGGCAGGTGCGAGTCTACCCTCGAAACGAACTGCTCGGGGACCTCCAGGTGTGTGACGGGATATTAGTGTCCCCAGCCTGGGTGATGATGTCACGGGGCTGTCTTATAAACCTCTTGTAAGTAGGATGTGGTAATCATATTGTGTTTTTTTTAAATATCACCTTTATGTGAAATAATTAATGGCGGCAATATTCTCAGGCTAAAAATGTTATTTCCAACCTTTGTCAAAACAGACCATTCTGTATTGCTCGTGACATGCCTCTTGGCTTTGCGGTCTCAACTATACAAAAATAATATTGCGGGAAGGACCGAAAGAGTACACACCTTGAATCAGTCTTTTTCGGATGTTGGTAAAGTAGCTAAAGCTTGAGTGCAACATTTAATGGGGGAACAATATCCATCTCATGAGATATCGTTTTCAACCATTTAATAATTGCGACTTGCGGTTGGTCTTGGGTTTCGCCAAGGCTCTGCCCAGTTTCCTCGCACCGCCGTCGTATAATTGAAATATTACGGAGTAAGGCGTAAAATATCAAATAAATAAATAAATATTTAATAATTAAAGCTAATGTTTCTCTTGAGAAGGAATACATTTGGTTCAGATCTGGTGGTTGGTGGTGGTATCTGGACCAGAAACAAGCCTAGCTGGGCTTCTTCTCTGGCAGACGTACGACTTGATGAAGAAGTCAACCCCATGGGAATTTCTACTGAGGAAGGGATAGCATTGCTTAAACTAGAGACTCCAAGGAGCGAAGTGAATAGTACTGAACCGGTGTGTCTCCCGGACGAGTATAGCCAGGTGTCACCTCGCTGTTACATGACAGGGTGGAGCCAGGACTCGTCATGTAAGTACTGCACTCGGCTTAACCGGGCATCTTTGTTGATATCCTCGTATTTTTCAAACCTGAGCCTCCGAGTGGTAAGGGTCATTGTGAGTTCAAGTCCAGCTCTGGTTGGTCTCCTCCCCGGTCATGCGTTGAAAGGTCAGCAACCTGCAGAATTCGTGGGTTTTCCCGGCACTGTGGTCGGTTTCTTCCCACCATAATATATGTAGGCCGCCGTAAGTGAAATATTTCTCGGCATTAAACGTCAATCAAATATAAACAAAAAATCAAGTGTTCAAGTTTTATTCTTCTTAATGTCACCCAAAATATATTCTCGCATTTAAAGATCCACACATTACAATCAGTTGCACTATATGTGGGATGGTCAGCGGATGTTTGTGGGTTTCCCCCGATCTTGGTTCGGTTTCCTTCCGCCATAATACTGGCCGCTGTTGCAGAATTGAAAAGTTCTTGATTACAATGTAAACCACCAGACAAATAAACAATACTATAAATAAATATACTATAATAAGTTATGATTTTTGAACAATTTTACAGACAATAGCTTGAGAGAAAAGCGAGTGCAGTTCATGGTGGAGAACTGTGAAAGGCTGAAGAAACTTATGTTAACACCTGGAGATAGGAATGACTGCATCAAGTTCATATCAGACCTCACAACGTGCACTGTAAGTTCTGCTTTTTTTTTTTATCCTTTTGTTATTTCTTGAACACTCAATTTAAATCGTGTTTCATTTCCAAACTCTTTCGTGACCATTTATAGTACAAGTATCTGTAACAGACCTTTCCGAACTGTCAATCAGAAACACGCATTTGACCAACCATTAATCAGTAATGTTGCAAAGTATGTCATCTAGATGTTACACGAAATGGTTACAAATGTTCAGTCTTTCTGTGACGCTGTTACGTCACAATTGCGTTCACCTGGAATGGAATGAAGAGAAACGTTGTCACTAGAAGAGATGGTGGGGATCAAATGTGGTGGAACTGTCCAAAGGAACGTCTCCTGCATATAGGTATTTTGCCCCAGGTGTGTTGTGTACATCTCATGGTCACCTTGGCCGAGTAGTTAATGTGCTAGCAAAAAATAATGCTGCAGGTGATCTTGCCTACAGGGGGCAACAGCCTTTTGGGCATTACCTATCACGTGACACGTGTCAGGGAATCCCCCTTAAAAGTGATATAACGGCTGCCAAGCAAACAAACACAAATGAGAAATGGAATGACTGCATAGAGTGTAGTGTGTAAACTTGCGAATTGAAATGTATGCACTGTGTAATTAGGTCGTTAAATAATTTGTAGCAAATTATAGAGGTGTGAACTGTGAGGAGCTCAGTTCCGTTACTGAGCTTATAACAACAACATTGGGCAATCGGGAGTGGTTAAATACAAATCTAACATTACTGTATTTGTGTACGCTATAAACTTGCCAACATACATTCACAACAAAGTAACCCAGACTGTGTATACTGTAGGCCTAAATGTTGGTTGACTATCTCTGTGTTGTACATGTAAGTGGGCATAGGCTAACATCACCAAACGTTATATTAAATCGACGTACCAAGAAATCAGTTGAGGACTGTCGTCATCGAGTTTTAGGAGGCAAATGCATATTTTACTCATTGCATGCATTTTTTCTTCAAATTGTAGGCCCATGTAGACTTATCCTTCCCCATGCCTCATTTGAGTTATCATCTGAAGTGGCTAGAGAATCCACCTCTTTACTTTCGCTGCTCTTACCTGACAAAAGGGATGCCTGTTATTTAAAGTTAAAGATGAAGTGTCCCAGTTCTATTTATCATTTTACTTAACTAAATAATGCATCCGTGATAGATGTGCACGTGATGTAACAAAAATGATGGGGAAAAATGCATCTGCTGAGTATTTTTAGTTTAGAAAATACAGATATATTTAACTCCAAAAATTCTGAGAGAAAATTGCACATCTCTTGTCTGATTTTGAATGGTACCATAGTGTGTCAAATATGCGTGAGGTAATTGTGGTATTTCTGGTTTCCAAACACAAGTTTAAGTCTGATCATAACACGTCTCCTCAACGAGAAGGCGGACTGAGGGGGCTCCCCCTGACAATAAGAACTCGGATAAAACATTTAAAGCCTCTCTGTAGTCCCTACCCTGAGCATCTCCTTCCCGGGAAACACTCCTGTACAGGAACGCGTCAATAAATCAGACACATGACCTCTCTGTTTCGATTTAAGCTCAGCTAGTATGTTTTAATATGCCACTTAAAACAGTGAAGAGACTCCACAGGGATTACATCCAACTGGGAGAGAATGAGCGCTGTTAATGGCTGGTCTGGTTGTTGGATTAACAACTTTGGAACATATGTCACACCACACAGGTCATTTCTTATCGCCCGTCAAAGGTTATCTCCATCTATGTATAGCCCACCGTCCTAACTCTCCTCCTTTAGCTGTTCTTCTTGGAATGATGCCACTGCTTAAACAACGCCTGGAATGGAGACATTAATACCCTGAATAGCTTTGTGCTGTATTCCAGAAAGGGTACGGATTGGCTGTCGTAATCAGTAGGCAAGATCACAAAACAGCCTACTAGAAGCAGTACAAGTAGTACAACATTACTCTCCACCATGACTGATACCGGTTTCAAACTGCAGAGAAGGAGAATCACCGTGATGGAAGTGTAAAGAAGTCCGTGATTGGAATACCCGTGCTGGCATGGAGAGAAACGTTCATTTGATACAGGTCCTCATTGCGGGCTGGGATGTAAAGCAGTTGACCAGCCCATGGACTGGAACACTTGCCTAATATATATACTCGTGGTTTTTCAGCAATTGTCTCTACATCTAATATCCATCCATTTCTGTCAGAAAACTCACAGCTAGCGAGATACACCTCCTTATCAAACACTCCACAGTAACAAGCAAGGACATGACCGTGGATTTCGATACTACTATGGCCATGCCACATTTATGATGACACTTACGCTGTACAGATTTCAGCAGACGTTTTAGTTGTAAATCACTCATAAACTGATCACACTCCTGCTTACAATCATTCAGTTCTCGTAAAATTTCCCGATGGCGCATGCCATTGATCTCATTATCAGTTTTACGCCTTAGTCCCAACCTTTCCTGCTCCTCAAGCATTCTTTGTCGTACCTCTAAAAGTGGGATTTCCCTGCCATCAACACGTACTACTTCCTCTTGCACATCACCTTTCTTGTATTTGAGCTTAGCAATTTCCTGACATGCACACGGTACACCAAAGTTATACATACCTGATTTAACGCGGTTCCTCACCTGCTGACACGCGTGTTTTACAGTCATATGGGATGGCACGCTGATATTCCCTCCAGTTCACCTGCGTTTTACATGGCGATGTCTAGAAAACCTACTTACATCAGACCCATCTTTAACTAATGCCTCTTTGACGACTTGTCCTTTAGTTTGAGATTTGGTGCTATCCAAGTAACTCCCGGTTTACCTTCTCACCTTCAGCTCCTCTGTACAACTCACTGATAACACCATGTGGATCTGCCTTACACTTGCTTCCCTAAACCAAATAAGAAAAAAACATCAGCTCATTCAGGCCTTTACTATGGCGACTTGTGAGCAAAGTGATAACTTAGTACACGTGTCTTTCAAGAGAACAATTGTCAGTTCATCTTGGACACGAGTCGTTATTTACCAATCTTCTGCGAGCAGCTGACCGCGCCCAAAAGACACGTAACCACGCCCCAAGGTAGTCAACCACGCCCACAAGGTAAATTCTGTAAGTAATGTCCCTGGACTTATATATATATATACATACCCTTTTTCAGACAGACAAGGGGCTCGGGAGTCCCATCGTCTGCCAGGACGTCAGCGGACGCTGGACCGTAGAGGGCGTGACATTCAAGCCTTCACGGTGTTACGGCGGGGACGTTGTCAACGTTGTCACCCGAATCAGAGACTTTATAGCTGCGATTGAGAGAACTACAGGTGAAAGGAAAATGCTGCACAACATTTAGAAAAAAAAACAAAACAAAACACGACGACAAAAATGAAGCAAGAGACTTCTGACAAATCACAGAAAAGTGTACCTGAGAACACGTTTACTTGGTCTAAATATTTTCTAAATGAAGAGAATCACATCCATTTATGTCGACCTTAAGATTTTGGATATTTACGAAATTTCCAGTCTGCAGTAAGCGTTGTGTACTGGTACATTGCACTAACAGATGTAAGTGGACATTCCTGACATCAAATATGCAGTTCATATGCGGTAGTTTATCTTTGTAAAAAAGCCAGTTAAGCCAGCTGTAATCCTAAGACATTGATATAATACACAAAACCCACCTTGAAATTCACACTTAAATCTGTTCAAGGAACAAAGATGAAAAGATACATGATTGTATTGGTTTGTTGTCTAACCCCATGTTCTACAGCTTTCCCACTCAAACAATGTCGGTCTTTTTCCATGGGTCGAGGAAACTGACATGCCTGTAGGAAGCCAGCAACCTTTGGCAAGTAACAAGAGAACTTTGCCACCACATGTGACTAACAGATGCGTACATGATACTGATGGAAGACAAATGTCCTTCAGCGAACCTTAGTCAGCGCAAACGCCCACACGACTGTCATCGACCACATACAGTCACCAGAAACTGTGGGAATAGTGAAACCGGGGGAATCCTACAAATTCCAGAAGATACGGTTTCCTCCACTCATAAGCCTCAGCGGCATCATATAAGTTAAACTGATGAGTAAGGCGTCCAGCACCAGTACTAGCAATGAAAGAAAAAAAATGGGAATATCTGAAAATAATGAGTACCAGCCATACAAGTACTCTTACTTATTCGAACAGGAATTTCCGAATGGTCGTCCGTGGTTGTTGGTTCCCCACGGGCTTTGCCTGGTTTCCTCCCACCATAATGCCGGCTGTTGTATAAGTGAAATATTCTTGAGTAGGGAGTAAAACACCAGTCAAATAAATGGATTTGATGTATTTGTTTACTTGATTGATTTTTTTACGCCGTGCTCAACAATGTTTGACTATACGACGGTAGCCAACATTATGGTGGGAGAAAACCGGGCAGAGCCCGGGGGAAACCCACGACCATCCGCAGGTTGCTGGCAAACCTTCCCACGTACGGCCGGAGAGGAAGCCAGCATGAACTAAACTTGGACTCACAGCGACCGCATTGGTGGGAGGCTTCTGGGTCATTACACTGCGCTGGCGCGCTAACCGACTGAGCAACGGAGGCCCCTCAAATAAACACATATATAAATATTCCCTGACCTACACCTCTTGTACGACCTTGATGACAATACGCGCTCGACGACGCTTTTTGGGGCGTTTTAACAGTGTAACCTTCGTTGAGCACCACTTATCTTCCACCAAGGCACTCATACCTGTATCTGTGCGTCACACGCCCGAAAGTTCATCAGTGACTTGCCAAAGATCGTTAGTTTTTACACTTTGGTTTCCACCACCCATCAGACAGGACTGCCTTTGCATTAGTGACAAATCCGTCAGAATGGTGCTAAACAAGAATAAAATAAATAAATAAATAAATAAATAGACATTGTAATTGTCAATGTATTCTTGCCAGCTTGCCCCTTCCCCTGCTCAGATGGAAGCTGTGTGTACAGTTTGGACCGGGTCTGTGACGGTGAGCAGACCTGCTCTGATGACGAGGAGGAGGACATGTGCTGTAAGTGTGCAGATGGTTAGAATGGATGGGTATATTACAGAACCGCGGGGTTACAGAAGCTTGAAGTGTGCAGGGTAATCATGCTGTTAGTGTACAGGTGGTTAGAATGGATGGAAATATCTTAGAACGGTGGGGTCACAGGTACTTGGAGTGTGCAGGGTAATCATGCTGTGAGTGTGCAGATGGTTAGAGTAGATGGAGATATCTTAGAACGGTGACGTCACAGAAAATTAGAAGGTACAAGGTAATCCTGGTGTAAGTGTGCAGATGATTGGAGTGGTTTTGTGTATCAGAGAGCGGTGGGTCAGGTAAAATTGGATTGTGCAGGGTAATCATGCTGTAAGTGTGCAGATGGTTAGAGTGGATGGGTATACCTTAGAACGATGAGGTCACAGAAAATTGGAGTGCTGGGTAACCATGCTGTGAGCGTGCAGATGGTTAGAGTAGATTGGGATATCAAAGAACGGTGGAGTCGCAGAAAATTGGAGTGTGCAAGGTAATCACGGTGTAAGTGTGCAGATGATTGGACTGGATGGGTAAATCATAGAACGGTGACGTCACAGAAATTATGACCAATATAGTTACCTGGAAGTAGAAATGGTTAACACTTTCCAGTGACGTCCATACAAGTGTGTTATATCAGACGCGTCACATCTGGTATACAATTTATATCATACACAGTGCTCTGTCATAGGAGGCAAGCGAAGTTGCAAATGTCTCACAGTTACGCTGTTTACTGTCATTTTTCACGTAAACGAAGCTGTGATTCTGCACAATGATAAGTTTATACAGCCCTCTGGTGCCACCACACACTTGGGTGAATGGAAATTTTTTATTTATTTATTTATTAGATTGGTATCTTACGCGGTAATCAAGAATATTTCACTTATACGACGGCTATCCGGAGGAAACCGGAGAGAGCCAGGGAGAAACCCTCGGCCATCGGCAGGTTGGTGGCAGACCTTCCCACATACGACTGGAGGGGAAGCCAGAGTGAGCTGGAGTTGAAGTCACAGCTACCAGATACCTGGGAGACTTCTGAATCATTGCGCTGCGATAGCGCGCTAACTAACTGAGCCACGGAGGCCCCGAATGGAAATTAGACACATAATGTCTTAGATATTTCTTCTTAGCTACGATGTTTTTTTTTTTTATGTCAGCATGTTATAATGTATACTCATTTCATCAGAGGATGAATTTCCTTGCTTTTTTTTCATCCAGACGGAGTGTCCTGCAATTTCGACTACGGTAATATCTGCGGATACGAAGTTTCTCCACATGGCATCACTTGGATGAAATTCCAAGGTGGAGTGACGGGCCCTACCGTTGGTGCGACCGCTGGTATGGTATAGTTCCGCTGCGGAGAGTCTTAATTGGGCAAAACCACAGTCTGTTTATAAGCAGACAATTCAGTTTGCTAATATACTTTCCTTCTACAAAATTATTTGCCTTAAGTCAGAAACTTGTTTCACAAATATTTTCTTTGTTCCTTTACTTTGTTGGAGAAGGAACATGTTATAATGACTACGAGCAGTTTTTGACAAAAATATGACTTAGATGTAACGGTATTTTTTTTTCTTTATTTCCTTCGCTTCTTATAATTTTATCAAAATAATCTATCACCCAAACACAGGCGGTTGGACGCCGTGTATAATATAATGCTCTTATGAAAAGCAGGAGGATGATCCTTATCAATCTGGATGAATAGCATTTTGTCCCACATCACCAACTACATCAGCTAGAAACTTTGTACGGTATAATATCAGTGCGGATCATTTTCCGCCTAAAGTAATCCTAGGCGACGAAGCCGACATCCGTATACCAGCATTCAACCAAAATGTGCGTTCTGGGTCAATAATCGCAAAACCAGTTTCCAAAGACGACAAATAACACAAATCACTAAAGTATTAGGACAATATATTAGATATAAAAGTTAGGACGGATTCATGCAAAGGGAGCCAGTCAGCAGTTTCCAATGGTGAGGAAAAGACGCAATGAATGCTCTTGGCGGATGAATAAAATCAGTTTGAAAATCGCGTACCATTTTAATATATATGGCGGCGATAGTCAAATATTATCTCAGATGACGTTCTGAAGGCAACCTGCTGACGTACGCCCATTACGTATTCACTGCAAATGTACAACTTGACATGAATCCGATTCACCGATGGACCTGGAATGGTTCCCTTTTCCGAGTTGAACAACGTCATTCCTAGAGATAGAGATACATCCGAGCAATAGATCACTTTTACCTGTGTTTTTCATAACTTTCTTCCACATATCCATGACGGTTGAAGTAACTTGTTCCAGGTGGTTATATCGAAGCTGTGGCCCTCGTAAACGAAACTGCGGCGCCCAAAGGAGGTTTGCTTAAGTCCCCAGCGATGACGTCACCACTGTCAGGTTGTCTCGTCTTCCAGTACCTCATGACTGGTTCGTCAGCTGTGGAGCTAGACATCATCGGTATGTCCTCCAATGACAATATCACCATACTTTTGAGGCTGCGAGGGGACTTCGGAGTGTCATGGAGGAAAGCGTCAGTCAGCTTGGATTCGTCCTCTTATCACAGTGTTGCGTTCTTTGCGCGGGGTGTTGATGGTGTCTCGCACGTTGCTCTGGATGATATTCAGTATCCTGCTGATGACTGTGAACCGGGTGAGAAATTGTTTACTTACTCAGGTGGTATTTAATTACTTTTACTTGTCTTTTTACTGGGGGGAAGTGGTGCTGTTATTGAGACAAGCTTTTAAGACGCTTGACCGAGACGGTTAGTACAAGCAAGGTGCAGGTTCAATCCCGGCTCTGGGTAGACATTTCGTTAATTCCCTTCCTGTCACTCCTCGTTGGTCCATGGAGACAGCAAGCTGTCAACGATGCCAGTACAGTTTCTCGTACCGCCTCAACTTCACTGAAAACCAAAGATGTACTTATCTGCGCGGAAAGTTTGTCAATATCTTGCCAAAGTTTGCATGCTTTACTTTGCGTTCTCCAGCTTCCTTAACGCATAAAACTGTATGTCACAAAGACAAACCAACAAACATACGGATAAATTTCGTATTCTGAGCTGGATGAGAACTGTCAAGATTCCTACGTCATATTTACCGATTATTTGTAACGAAATGTTTCTTTCGAAATACTTCCAGCTTTCGTGGGCTTCAGTTGTAATAATTGGAACTATTTTCTTTAACATTTGGTGTTCAGTGTTGGCCAGCCAATGTGCTCTTCATTCCCATATAACAATTAGAATTACATGAAGAAAGTAGCAGAAACCTCAGCGGCGCTGAACATATTTTGTCTAGGGCTTTGCAATCATCCGATGTGAAAAAATAATGATAATGAAATGTTTACTCGCATAATGGTGTCAGCTTGCACATAAATGCATTTTTGTACTTCAGGGTGTGATGTTAAGGACTACCAATGCGGCATCACGTGCCTTGACCAGGCGAGTGTGTGTGACGGACACGTCCATTGTTTGGGAGGGGAGGATGAGGTTAACTGCACAGGTAACGCAAAGCTCTTCCCGTTGTGCGAAATAAGCTGACATAGGATATAAATGCACAAAAGATGGTACGAAAGTTCCATGCGAAAGATGGTGCGAAATGGCCTTTCAGATGACGTGGACTTGCTTTAAGTGTTGCCTCTCCACATTTAAATAAGGTATTTATCATCTGAAGGGCCACTTCGTATAGATTGCAATATTTTTTTCATGAATTTTTTACAGTGAATAAAAGACAAAAATATTACGATTTTACGGTGGACATTTGTTGCCTTTATGTACAGGGTACGGCACAGTGACCACACAGATCCGTTGTTGTGAAATCCCGATACAGAGTAGCACTCCTGGCATATTCATAAGAAATGTTGAAAAATAGCAATCAACGGATGTTTTACAGCTAAAAAGCAAACGATGATGTCACTGTGCTTCAGCTTGTTCAACATAGTTGAGAAAGTCCACCGTGTGCCTCAGTCTTTATTCATATTTTATTCTTCGTACAAAAAATCTAAAAAAAAAGTCATGAAGACAACATTTGGAATCAGCACGAAATGGCCTTTTGTATGATGTATACTAAGTTTGAAGGTGGTCTGGTTCATTAAGGTAGGTTTGACACATATTATTTACTTGAATGAGTTCGTCCAAGTTAAGTCCAATGGCAAATCCTTGGTTGATTTCACTCATTGGAAGGATGTATCTTGCAATTATCTTCTCGATGTAAATAACGGTCGTTATTTTAGGTTCAGGGTACCAAATGACGTGACGAAATAAATGCACGTTTTGACTTTCAGGAGAGGCTGATTGCGATTTTGAGGAGAGCATGTGCGGTTATGAGAACGATACTCAGAACAGCACCGACATCTGGGAGTGGACTAAAAACAGTGGCAGATACCCTTATGACGGCCCGCAGTACGATCACACCTACAAACCATCAAACGGTACGTACCACGATGTACATGTAGCACAATAGTGTGCCTGTATGTATAGTGTATCACGTGTATTTACCAGTCAGACAAAAGTGTCAGACAAGCTTCAACGGTCTCTGTAGAGCAACACCTACAACCACCAAACCGTACGTACCACGATAACATGTGCATCGTCTGGGAACCGAGTTTAGCTTCGAGATGTCTCGTTACGACCACACGTACGAACCATCAAAGGGTATGTACCACCCATATGTACTTGCCAGAAATCAGAATTAGCTTCTGGCCACCCCGGTACGACCACACCTACAAACCATCAGATGGTACCTATCACGATAACTCGTGCACAGTGTGTCACGCATGTGTACATGCAATAAATTCGAACGTCTGCATATTTCCAGACAACTGAGTATAATTATGCGAATGAAATATCCAAGCAACAATAATACTTAATACTCAAAGCCTCCTCAATGGTTTCTCAGAACGTGTGGGAAACTTTCCCCGTGCTGGGGCCAATATTAATGATGTATCGATTATGGACCAATATGAATGTCGATTTATCACCAAGCCATTAAAAGATCGCATATATTTTTTTACTGTATTTCAAGAAAGAATATCCACAAAATGAACACAACATTTCATTGATGACTGATATCGTAAGTATTGTTTACATGTGTAAATCAAGATGCATTTCCAATGAAATAAGGATTGCAAGTATTAAGCAGAGTGTGAAGCATGTTAATCACCGATATATAGTGTATCAGTAGCATATTAAACCACTTTTAGTACTAGAACTAGACATTTTTATTTTGATTTATGCATTTTGGGGTGATGTGGGGGAAGGGGCATGAATTGTACCGCTGTCTGTCATATTATAGATACTGACGTGAAGCAAAGACAAAAAACATGTCAGTGGAGTTAACCATTTTCTAAAACAACACGTTAACAACACGCGCAACATCTGTTTTGTGACACTTTCATAATGATATTATACGACTGGATAGTTTTTTGAGATAAAAAAAATGTTATTACTTGTGTCCTTTTTTCATTTTTGCAACAGGTTCGTACATTTTCTCCAAAGTGGATAGAGGTCAAACTGGTACCTTGCTGTCTCCACGCTTCACAAGATACGAGACAACGTGTATGGAATTTTATTTCTATCAGTGGATGTCGATATTCAGTGGCAGTGGTAACCTAGAAGTAAGGGACCGTCTACAAAATCCATCGGCTGTTTTGTTTCGGTGCCTTGAGCGACCTCCGGCAAAATGGCACCTTGGTCAAGTGACCCTAAGACCGGGCGCACATCAAATCGTGTTCACGAATTATATGCGCATGGCATTAGATGACATCAGGGTGATTCCAGGAGAGTGCGTGTCGTCAGGTAACTTAAAGGAAAAGAAAACAAAAACGATGCCAACATCAGGTGAAAGAGCGTGAAAATTTATTTGCAAATGTAGTGTTTAATATTTATTTTGATTTTCTCTTTCAAGAGATAAGAGTATTTGTTTTGTCTGGTGGTTATTTGGGACAACCTCTGTGTACATAGGCTTTGCATAATAATGTTCGAAATAAGGATGTGATTCAAGCCTAATAAATGTATCCGAATGTTAAAGAGTTGTTTACATTCAAACATATGCTTTTAATCTGAATTATGATAATATTTATGAATGGATCAAAAATATAAATATGATCAAAGTCCAGGTTGAACACATTGTCAGATGAAAGGACCAAATTCTTGTGCAAATGTGTTTATTAAACATGTGTAACAGAGTCATTTATAACATTATTGCACAGAGACAATATATACCAAAGGTTGCCCTAAATAACCACCATATAAAAATATTTTCAAATACATGTACTCTCTTCTCCTGAAAGAGAAAACCAAAATAAACATTAAAGACAATATTTGGATATAAATTTTCATATTCTTTCATCAGATTTTTGCATGGGTTTTTATGTTTTCTTCTCCTTCAACATTTCTGCCTTATACAGGTTTAAGTTGGATGAAAGATGGTGTTAAAAATGCTTATCACGAAATTCCAGTTGTGTCGTCTAAGACGTGTCCAAATGTCGTGTGATCATTGTTTACCATGAAAAGTTTTGAAATGCTGGAATAGTCTGATAATTCTTTTTCTCATCTTTTTCTTTTTGTCATTCTTTGATCATTCTTTTTATCCTCGACTGTTTTAATACAGCACACTTTGCACTCGGGCATTTACTGAAGCACTCATCGATATAGATTGTAACGATCTGACGTTATAATATAACTCCAGAGTTGCCCTTTTACATACATCCATTTCATTGGTGTTTAACGCTCGGCTGGTAGTTAGGTTCTTTTAAGAATCGGTGCATATAAATATCTGTTGTTTTGGCCTTTACCATGGCAACATGGAGTTGGCCTAGTAATTGGTTAAGATTTGATTTATTTGTTTCATTGCTGCTGTTCGCCGTACTGAAGAATATTTCCCTGGCTTATACGACGCTGACCACCGTTACGGTGAGAGGAAACTAGTTAACGACCAAGGGTAATTCACAACCATCCGCAGGTTGCTGGCAGACTTTCCCACGTACGACCAGGGAGGAAGCCAACCAGAGGCTATCACTGCGTTGCACTAGCACGCTAACACCCTCGGCCACAAAGGCCCGAACTGGTGAAGAGAATTCACTTTTTAAAAGACAGTCCTACAACATCACGTCAGTCGTCTCTTAAGTCACTGTGTTGCTTGGCTTGTCAAATATGTATCCCAACAATTTGTCTTTATAGTATGATCAAAACCATGTTTACACGTAATAAATTTCGAAAGCCTTTTGCCACAATCAGAATGACAGCACTTCGCATTTGTGGTCTATCTGGCAGTAGTAGAAAATTGCTTTAAAATTCTTAGATTCGGATTTCTACCATAATGTAATGAGTTTCATTCAAATCACGGTATAACCTTTTCCGTAACTTGTCTGACATACAGGCAGACAGAGTGACAGACAAATGTCGACAGAATAGTGACCGCCATGGGTGGAGGTAATTAACTGCTGACATGGGTGAGCATCTCTTTGGTACATGATGACGGCGAAACCAGCTACTTTACAGTTAGCAGGTGTGAATTTACCTACTACATTTCCTAGTTAAGTTTTTGGTAATGAACCACTTTCCCTTTCAGTGATATCGTGCAATGGAGGTGAATACAAGTGTGACGGCACCTCGTTGTGTTTGAACAAGGACTTCGTGTGTGATGGCAAACACGATTGTCCGCAGGGCGAGGACGAAAGGAACTGTCAAAACTCTGCAGGTAAGTTTAAGAACCATTGGAATGCGCAAGAAACGTTTATCATTGCAATGGGCATTGAAAAGTGCTGGAAGCATTGGAATTGCAAGCAATGTTTTTCAGTACATTGAGATTTGAAAAATCCAAGAGGCATTGAACAGTGCAACAAGGGTTTACGATGTAATTGGTATTGAAACGAGCAGAAAGCATCGGTAAGTGCAGGAATATTTTATTGTATAATAGACGCTGGAAAATGCAGGAAGCATTGGCATATACAAGGGGCATTGGTAACAGCAAGATCTCAATAGTGGAACACACGTTCATCAATGCT
This sequence comes from Acanthopleura granulata, assembly GCA_016165875.1. Classification (NCBI taxonomy): domain Eukaryota; kingdom Metazoa; phylum Mollusca; class Polyplacophora; order Chitonida; family Chitonidae; genus Acanthopleura; species Acanthopleura granulata. The sequence continues at coordinate 13,582,766 of JABBOT010000013.1, forward strand.
GTGAACTTTGATAAATAAGTGCTGTGTGGTTTAAGCGATAATCATGGAGACTGAAAAGTTTACCAGAAAATTCTTACATTTTAACCACTGGCACCAACAGCAGGCCATTTAATTCTTACACTTGTCTGTTTTTAATTCAGTTAAAAAAACAACAAATGGGACAACGAATGACGATGAAAGGATATATAAACCACTCGCTAAACGGAGGGATGGATTTTTTTTGGCCTGGATACAGGCTTTGCATTATGCACTCCGTTTTTCTAAATAAGCCTTTTGGGAGTTCTGGAAGGTTTTACCCAAAGGTGTTGGTAACTGGGGATAAAGGGACTCACTTGTTCGCCAGCTGGGGGTTGGGGGTTGGGTTAGGTTGTGTGTGTGTGCTTAGTAAACACACGTGTGACTTGTAAGTCCACTCATATATTATGAATGGGGAAGGTGGTACACGTATACACTCAGCAAAATTTAAACGTTTACACAGCTTTTTAAGGGTACATGTACTTATATGTGTGACACCTGACGTGCGTCAGCTTTCATGATATACACGTGATGAATGGTGAAGTGTCTCTTCAAGATCGTTTTCATGTGTAATAATATAATACAGACAGATTGTCAAGTCTGTAAGTCACGTTCATACCGAGACGTTAAGTTCCGAGAACCGCTATTTCCAGTTAATACATTCTCTCGAGATAAAGCAAGAAGATTGTCTACCCGAGTTTGGCATCATCGGTTTGTCATCGTAATATAATGATGTTGGTGGTAAAAACAGATCACTGTGGATTCCCGAAAGTGCGGTGAACACCAAAAATGATAAGCAATTGAAAGTTACGCTTCCGACAACTGTTATCAGAAGTCAGGTCATTCACACCTGGTCGTGATATATATATATATATATATATATATATATATATATATATATATATATAACACCTCGTTCATAAGGTAGCCAACTGTGTGAAATGCATGGTTAGCTAACATTAACACGACAGCATAATTTGCTCTGGACACCAGAGCCTCTCCCCCTCTCTTCTGCCGCCTAGCCCTTAAAATGAAAAGACAGCAAGGAGTTTTCGAAAGAAGGATGGAAACAGATGTAAACGACCAAAGCCATTTGGTTGCTAACTCCTTGGTAACTTTGTAAGTCAACTTTTGGTGTGGAATTTTTACGAGACCATCGAATGTAGCATGTGACAAAAACCTGAAACACGACGACATGTCATTCACTCCCATCAATCAAATTGCTGAAAGACTGGACGTATTTCATATGACGTCAGCGAAAACAGTTGCCTCTTCGGATCATAGAAATAACTCGGGCCTGGCATTGCGGCGCGTTCGAATTTCTCAGTGTGTGCGGTTTTGTTTACTTTTAATTGCGATGTCTTGGTTATGCAACATGACAAAAATTAAAAAAAATATTCCTGCTAGTCTTTATGTTTGATATTTTTTTCTTCTACACCAATCAGGCGACAATATCTGGTATAACTGATTACTGTGTAATATAATACAAACATGCTTCTAATTGTTTTAACCACTCCAGCTCATTCATCTTATGCTGGATATTCAACGCATAAACAGTTGGTTTAGTGCTGTCTTTTGGCTCTTAACGGCTGTTGTTTTGTTTCTCCCGTCAGACGCCGTCCGCCTCCTCCCACAGTCTAATCAGCCGCCATGGGAGGGGCGTGTCCAGCTGTATCATCAGCGCACGTGGCGAGCTGTGTGCAGCCAAAACAGCTGGATTGATACCAACTCGGATGTGCTCTGTAACGAATTAGGTTTCAGGTGAGGCTGAAGAAAAAAAAGCAGCACTTACTTCCAAAACTCAAATATTTACTTATTTATTTCATTGGTGTTTTTTTGCTGTGCTCAAAAATATTTGAGCACGGCATAAACCCACGAACATGTGCAGATTGCTGGCGAACCTTCCCACGTACGCCCGGAGAGGAAGCCTGAGCCGAACTTCAACTCACAGCGACCGCATTGGTGAGAGACCCCTGGATCATTACGCCGCGCTAGCGCGCTAACCTCTTAGGTCAAGGAGTCCCCCTCCCTCCCTAAATCAGCCTTAAAACCTAATGACGTCATCGATTGTTTATGGCAGGAATTGCTGGTAAATGCCCGGTTCATAAATGTACTCCGTTGTTAAGTTGGGTAAAGGAGTTTTCGGGTTGTCTATACACAATCTGGTACACGACAGTTAATCTGTGGCATGTTAACAAAGACATCTGAGCTGCTTACAAAACTCCAGTCAAATAAATAGATCATTAAATGAACATCTAGTCCATCCTTGCATATGACAGGGACTTGGTCGACGTTGTCACGTGATCTCAGCGGCTTAATGTATTTAAAATTATATAGCATAAGTAATTAAGATAATTGATGTAGATCAAGGTGGAATATTTGAACGCGATATCTATGATTAACGCCACTGAATTTTTTTGTAATGTAACGGAACTATAATGATTAACCTGCTAAGGGGGCACAGTGGCCCTACCAGGAGCCTCTCACCAATCCGCCAGCAACCAACGGCTAGCCTTGGGCATCCCCCGGATTCAGCTTGGTTTTCATTGGCCACATTGCTGGCCTGCGTGGAATACAAGAAATATTCTCGCACACGGCGTTAACACCAATCAAATTAAAAAATAAATAAATAAATAAACTGTTCATTTCTACAGTTGGCATGATAACTTTTGGGCGAACTGGGAACGTAGTACACCTGCATTTGATAAATAATTAAGTAAGTAAATAATAAGCTGTGTCACGCGTTTCTTTTTACATTGAATGATGTACGTACCACCCAACTGTTGGGTCATGATTAGATAATTACTTGAGACATTCCCAGAAACATGCATTGATATATACCATAGAGGATTTCCTAGGCCAATCAATGAATACTTTCTTATTCGTATCATTTTGCATTTTATTTAACCAGTGGTATCGGATCGAGGTACACAAAGTATTACAGCCCTTACAGCGTGTGGAAGTCCAACATACTGTGCAGAGGTTCTGAAGAAAGCTTACTTGACTGCTCCTCACCGTACTGGGGATATCGTTACTGTAATTACGGCGACAACATTGCTGTATCCTGTTCGCCGCGTAAGTATATTCATAACTTTACTGTTCGTCACACTGGTAGGGATATCGTTACTGTAGGTACGACAACAACATTACGGTATCCTGTTCGTCGCGTAAGTGTATTCATCTATTTACTGTCCGTCACAATGGTAGGATATCGTTCCTGTAGTTATGACAACAACATTACTGCATCCTGTTTGCTACGTAAACATGTTCATCACTTTAGTGTCCGTCACAATGGTAGGATATCTTTACTGTAGGTACGACAACAACATTACTGCATCCTGTTCGCCACAGAAGTATATTCATCGTTACTGTAGTTACGACGACAATGTTGCTACATTCTGTTTTCCGCATGAGTACGTTCATCACTTTACTGTCCGTCACAGTGGAAGGATATCGTTACTGTAGTTACCACGACAACGTTGCTGCATCCTTTTTGCCACTTAAGTATTCTCGTGATCTCATTATCCGTCACAACGGAGGGGATATCGTTACTGTGGCTACAGCGATAACATTGCTGTATCCTCTTTGCTGTGTGGGTATATTCTTTACGCAAATGTCCATCTAACCAGTGGGCTGTTGCCGAGGGTAAAAGTGCTCGCCTGTCAATCGCCGAGACATACAAGCTGTGGGTTCAAACCCGTCCAGGACGAGATGTTTTACTTTTCTAAACCTGCAATGCTCGTGGCACCTTGGTGACAACAAACGACCGCCCACAACCATGTTGTCATTTGCGCGGACCGACGTTCGTTCAAGACCCTCTTGTCTTCCGCCAGTATGGTGTGCATCATATATTTTATTCCTATATTTAATTATTTTATTTGATTGGAGGTTTACGCCGTTCTCAGAATATTTGACTTATACAGGCAGAGTTGTTTTGCGCAGCGCAATGACCAAGGAACCTCTCACCAATGCGGTCGCTGTGAGTTCAAGTCCAGCTCACGCTGACTTCCTCTCCGGCCGCATGTGGGAAGATCAGCCAACAACTTACGTATGGTCATGGGTTTTCCTGGCTTCTGTCCGGTTGCCCCTCATCGCAATGCTGGCCACCTTCGTATAAGTGAAATTTTTCTTGAGTGCGGCGTAAAACAAAAATCAGTTAAAATAAATAAATATCTTATACGATGAACCCATAAGAAGGCCATGCATTTGATGTGTTATTGCGATGGAAAGACAAATCGTCCTTATATACCAATCCAGCAGGGCCCACTTCTAATTCTGTCTACATTAGTTTAATTTTGGAGTTCATGTCTCTTCCGCCACGATTTAGGCGCGTGATAGAATAAAAAGGGTTAGACTGTATGATATGCTAGAGATGAATGGCCTGTTACAAAGAACTCAAGATTTTTATACTGCAAAACCTCTCCTGAATTGATAAATCGATACTTACGTTCTACGAATACTTCTTTTTTCCTGTGTGGAAGCTGCTAAATGTAACAATTAATATCAGTATTAATGCTTTGTGATACTTTTGATCTTTAAATTACAATCAACATCACTGCATTTTTTCTTTAATTCCGCTTGAACTACGGTGCTATTTTGTTGTATTTTGCATGAGCTCCATGCTGTAGTCTTTTATGTTGTATGGTATCAAAACAACATAATGTTTATGCCAGGAACATAATATATTGCAGACAACCCAAATAACCCTCTTTCACACTACATTCGATTGTTTGGCGGAGAGAAACCAAACGAAGGCCGCTTGGAGGTCAAACTGAAGGGCCAATGGGGAACAGTTTGTGACGACGACTTTGGTGAAGCAGAAGCCCTCGCCGCCTGTAGGTCTTTGGGATACAGGTACGGCGATGTTCTGTACATGGTGACTTCCCTTTATTCTCCGGGTGCGTCTGGATCACGGAATCTCAGGATTCTTCTGCTTCCGTTGTGTTCTGTGTCAAGTCGCCAATAAGTGATAGACGATATCCAGTCATTTTTGTAGTATTTTGCTATGATATAGCCGAAATAAAAGTCATGTAGTAATAATCCCAAACTATTCATTCATTTCAGTGAGGCGTAATGACCCAGGTACCTCCCCTCCATGAGGTCGCTGTAAGTTTAAGTCTAGCACTTGCTGGCTTCCTCTCCGGCCATACTTGGGTCTGCCAGAAAACTGCAGATAAGCGTGGGGGTTCCCTCTGTCAACTTTCCTCCCACCATAATGCTGGCGCTTTTGTATAAGTGAAATATTACCACCAATGAAATAAATAAATAAATAAATATTAATTCAATCTGATGTTGTAGTGCATGAAGTTAACCTGGAGACCGATTGGTTCGTGAAACGCGTGGAAAAGTACCACGTCATTATTACTGTCCAAAAGCCGATGGTTTACCCCGTTCACTTCGATTCTTTTTCCAACCATAATAACCTATACTATACCTAAAAAAAGACGGAGACCGGAGTGTTGTAACCTCTTGTTTTTTCTATTATGTTTGTTATATAACGATATACTGAAGAGTTTTTTGATAAAATACGGTGGAAGCTTTGGACTTTTGGCAAGTGTTCCTGACCAAATTCCCCGTGTCTGTCACGAGGTTATGCATATAGAAAGTGATCTTCAGCAAGCACTTGACTTAGCAAATGGCGACACAGGTGTCAATGAAAGCGAGGAACGACAAAAATTCTGTGCCCAAGGCTGTATTTGAACCCGCGACTCGTGTTTCCTACAGATTGAAAAAAAGCAAGCGACTTCAACCACTTGACCACAGCCCACTCTATTCACAGCAATCTGATGTCTTGCTGTAGTTTAACACCTGTTATAGTCATCCTCTGTCATCGTTTGTCCACAGAGGGAGTGCTATGGTCCTGCCCACTTCCAATCCAGGTTCGGGAATCATATGGCTGGACAACTTCTCCTGTAACAATGGCGTTGAGGACCTGTTTCAGTGTGACATCCGGTCGCTCAATGCGCATGACTGTAATCACTACGAAGATGTGTGGATCGCCTGTTTCCAGGGTACGTGAGCACCATAAGAGGTTTCATATATTATTAAAAAAATATAGGATATTCTTTATAAATGGGCAACAACTATGGCTACAGAAAAAAATGTGTCGAAAAGCGCCTGACAACCATACGCAGGAAAGCGTAAATCGTGCTTAGATGCTTAGATTGGGCATCATGTCTTTGACTGGAAGGCGACATCACAGAAGATCATTGTCGTTTCCGTAGAAATACATGCAATATCCACCTAGTACTTATGGATGCTTGTAGTTTTGGGTTTTACGTCGTACTCAACAATTCATCTATTATATGGTCACGAGGAGTCCTTAGGTTGTATATTTATATAATCTGTGTCTCCTTTAGGCAGGGCGTGTCCATGCCTCTAAAGTACTGACGCCAAAGTACTGCGTCAAAATACTGCGTCAAGCGAGGCAGCAACAAGTACCATTTTTAAAGTCTAGTATGTTTAGTATGGTAGTTTAGTATGGCCCGATCAAGGACTGATCCCGGATCTCCCCACCCCATATCCAGCGCATAAAATGTTGTATATTTATGCTGTTTGCTACCTTCAGACTGTGGGACCGGGTACTCGGTGTGTGGTGACCACTTCACGTGTATTAACTCAGATTATCTGTGTGACGGGGAGAGTGACTGTCCCGACGCTAGTGATGAACTCAACTGCAGTAAGTAACGTTGTATAACAGCAATCAGGATATGTACCGTACACTCAAGTTGCGGAAAATAAAAAAAGAAGCGTTATTTAAGCTAGCTTCCGGGTGTCCGATAGCTGAGGAAAATGAAATTTGGGGATCATAAATTCTACGATAATCTTAAAGACTTTGTCTAGTGTGTTGAAAATTTTCAACGTTCGAAGTGTCATATTTACTTGTCATAAGATTATATTCAGAATTTGGGTACTTTATGCGAAGGCTACCTGTGATTTCAGACACCTGTGAAGCTGACGAGTTTACCTGTAAGAATTACACCTGTGTACAGGCGAACAGACGGTGTGACGGCGTGAATGACTGCGAAGATGAGTCCGACGAATCGAACTGCCGTATGTATTTTCACTGCCCCTTGTCGTATTTGTTATTATATTAAAGCGTGGGACGAACTGAATTGCCATAAGTCAGTGCATTCCACAGGAAAGGCAATACATGGGATACAAATGATTTTGACCGCGCTTGCAAGACGCAATCGGAAAGCACCGCAAATCAGCGTGTTGCAACTGCAAAGGAAAACACTGAAAGTAAACCATTTCATATTGTGCATTCAATTTTCCCATTTGTTGTTCATTTCTGTGCTTGAGTGCACGTCCATGGTCTTTGTTTGAAAATTTACCATCTCGGTGATTACGAGCAGGCCTGTGTTATTTAACGAAATCAGTAAGCATATGCTTATGTGTTTTTACAGTACGATTCACAGACGAAAACTACGTTGAAGTTACCGACAGCACAGGATCATGGACCACAGTTTGTGCTCTTGACAGCTCACGTGACCGGGTGGCGGAGAGCGCATGTGAGGTACTGGGATACAGGTTAGTTCATAATATTCATAAGAAAACTTATAAACCTTATATTTTGCTGTGCAACATAAACCAGCTTGTTTTGTGTTCATAATTGTTTGTTACCTACAAGTCGGTATATAAATATTGGCAAAATATAATATTACCTGCAACACTATTTATTTTTTATTCCAACATACATGTAAACACAGTTTTTCTGTTTTCGAATGAAAATTTGTTTTTGGACGTGGGAAATTAATTATCGCGTGTCCTGATATTCAGCAACGGTTGTTTCCCTGTACCACAATGGTATAAGTGTTGGCATACATTTCGCACTGTATTTTACTTATGTCTGTGTTATCTCTTTGTTGGCTTAGCTCTGTGAACCGTGATCGTACTGAGGTTAGTGATGTCACTGTTAACGGGCTACTTCCGGTTACTTCTTTCGGAAGGGGAATTTTTGCCGGATATGGATTTTCAGGACCTCAGTAAGTGGACATTAACAAAAATAATTTTTACCAAAAATAAAAGGAAAAAAATTTCCCTCATTCTCTACTATTACGTTTAGTCTTTTCCTATGAAGTAAGAAATTGTTAAACCATGGTTAACAAAAATTTGAACAGATGTTTTGGATGTTATGGATGCTGCGCAAACGGCCTCACAGACATCGTCCAACGCATGTTGTCACCCGTTCAAATTCACGAGCAGACAGATCGGGAGAATTTACAAATTCATTGTCAAAGGTCTCGTTTGACCCAGCACTGTGTGTGTGCTAAAGCGATTAAAAGGCTCCCGTGTTATGATTCTTAATAACTTGCTATTGGTGAAATAATGATACAAGGGGAATTTCTGCAATTTGTTACATCTCCACTGATTTTTATCTTCTTGTCAGACTCTGCAATCCGCTCATTCTCCAGTGTGCAGACCTAAGTAAGTAATCAACCAAGTGCATTTTATCACCGTGGATTAAGATGAACATAGAGTTTGGGCTTTTTTTATAATTCTTGTTAAAAAATTTTGGACGAAAATTTTTGACAAAATATATCTGTGGAACGTGGCACCCATCCTAGACAAATTAGCATGCATAATAATATTTTTTCTCATCAGCGTAGAGACGGTAGTTCATCTCCTGTTATGTGATGGAAAATAATGTTACGTAGCCATTAGCCTGTTAGGGTGAGATGTTCTATACTGGTATGTGACAGAATATTTGATATGTTTGAACACATATCTCACAAATATGGTAGAGGATACATATGTGTTTCAATTCGTGTGTTCCTTTATATATAGTTAGCGTCCAGTGTAATAGTCCAAAGAGATGCCCAAGTAAACTGTTGGGGGTGTTCTAGTTAGGTATATGAGGAATTAAGGTGGCTATTAATTTGCAATTAATTTTATACCTCAGAGATGTATTTCTAAAAAGATTTCCTTATTTACTCATTATTTGAGTAGAAAAACCGCGACAGTTTGTTTGGGTGTCTCTCTTGTAGCCTACGGAGTAAGCTGCTCGGTCTACGCTTGTGTATTTAAGGGCGCTAACTATACATGTATGGCCATGTAGATGTTTGATGTGTTGATATACTTGTTCATGTGTGGGAGTACAAGTGCCAAATAGTATAACTAGTTCTACTGTTGTGTGGCAGTATACATGTATAAATGTTAACGCTTTTGTGGTTTTGTATATGTTGACAAATGTGGCACTTACTATTACGCAGAAACAAGGTGTCGCCTACCCGCCATAGCCAATCGTGCAACGTCATTTGCCGTTGTTATAGCGTGATTGGTCCTTATGGGCTGGTCACACCAGTGTTTCCGCATAATCGTAGGCGCCCCCTGGTGTCTGTAATGAACGTCTGTCCGAGGCGCCGGACTTTTCAGCTCTGAGTCTTTGTGCAATAATGTTCTTATGTCCATTCGAATCTTGTTGTCGTTGTCAGAATGTGGCATGCCTGCACAGTCTGATGAAGGCCTGTACCAGAGCAGGGAACATCTCCGGAGCGGCAAGTTGGCTCAACCCTCGGAGTGGCCCTGGCAAGTTCTTGTCCAACCCAGCCCTGGGGTCACGTGTGACGGTGTCCTCATCGACGAACACTGGGTGCTGACTCCTACGGCATGTGTAGAGTAAGTGTCGTAAACAAAAGAAATGTGCAATATTTTATAATATTACAAATAGGATGTTTGTAGTAGATATCACAAATACCAGGATAAGAAGAGTGAAGCTCACAACAGACCTGTCCGATCTGTCAACCAGGAAAACGCATTTGACCAATCATAATCATCAATGTTGCAAGTAGATTAACCGGATTTCCCACAAATGGTTGCAAAATTGTTCAGTATTTCAGTGATGTCGCATGTTGTCACGAGTCCAAGTGGTACAAAATCTGATGTGGTGGATCTATTCATTCACCGTTGATGTATGAAACACTGTATTACGACAAAAGGATGAATATTGTTTGTTAGAGTTTCCTTAACATCGCAGTCAAGAATATCTGTGATTGTAATGGGTACAGTTTTGTCGGTTGAGGAGCATAGGGTTAAATAATAATCCTATTCTCGCGAGAACACCCATGGACGAGACTAAGATGACAATTTTGAATGTCGCTGATTACAAGAAAAGACAACAAAAAGTATAATCAAACTTATTTCAGAAGAGGGGCATGAACAGGCCTAAACGGGCATGTTTGGTAACTCTATAAATCACCTTTTAATCTAGAATTCTTACGCGGCCATGGGATACGCCATTTTAGAAAAATTGGAAACACGATTTAACGTCATCTGTACCCTACGCTCTTCATTATTAGGGGAGAGACACTCTTTGTGTGCAAAGTACGGTTCCCTTTATTATTAATTTAAATTAAAATTAAACGAAAATTTAAAAAAATCAAAGAATTAAAAAAGAGGTAAAATTAAAGCTCAAAAGCAAAGCTGCTAAATTGTGTTATTCCATTTCACCAAAATCAATTTTAGGGAAGTATAGACAGTTAAAATAAAGCGCTGTCCCTTGCATTGCGCGATTTTACTCCCTGTGTCTGTTTCTCATGACCACAGCCATGTTCACAGAAGCATATTGTTACTGCACTATTACTACTGCGTCTAGTGGTATGCAACGCTTCACAAAATCACTAGCGAGTAAGCACTGAACATAGCCTCCGAAATATTTAACGCCGTTTTTGTTTTTTTGGTTTTGTTGTTTGTTTACAGAAACCATTTTGGGGACACTCCTGATGACATCAGGACGATGCGAGTTCGATTAGGGAAGGATGATTTAAGTGCAGACACGAAACAAACAGAAATACAACGAGGTGTTTTCAAAAAGGTCAACAATCCGGTGTACCCCAGCGTTACCTTACTGCTTATGTCTGAACCCGCGGAAGTCACACGTCACATCCGGCCTGTTTGTCTCCCAGAATCCTCTGCGCGGATTTCAAACCAGTGTGTGACGACCGGATGGGAAAGAACTGAACTAGGTAATTGTAGTGTATATGGTATTAAACTGAAGAGAAATAGTCGAGTTGCGAGAGTGAAACTGTTCCCTGTGGTGTAAATTTTATTTTACACTCACTGATAATGTTCTCTAATTTCATTAATAAATTTGTTTTTGTTCATTCATCATTAAATGATAACATAACATTCAGCATTAAAAATACTTTGACTTATTTAAATATTGACCTTCATGGGTTTCGCAGAATGGTACGTTTGATTTATTCGAATGTGCTAACGCGTTACTTCTTGTAGGATACCTCTTCTTTTCACGGACAGTTTAGAAGTCTGAAAATAATGATTAGAAGTTACCGCATCAGTGAAGATGATATACACAATAGTTGTGATTTACCCCGCACATATTAGAACAGATTCCTGTGATTTTGTATGTTTTTTTTTGCGAAGTTTATTTCGTATTGTTTTTTTTTTGCAGCTGGAGATGTCCCAAATCCTTTAAGAGAAGCAAAAACAAGACTGAGAGATCTTAGCGTGTGCGATCACATTTCTACTCACATAGGCTCGGCTGACCTGTTGTGCGCTGAGCATGACGTCATGAACTTGAATGTGTCTCAGTGTGGGGTATTTATTTATTTATTTATATATTTGTCTATTTTTTTTTATTAAATCCGTTTGGTAATCCATTGTAGGTGTAAGAACATCAATATAGCCATACTGGTAATATTCCATATACCGACTTTGGATTACATAAAATGCATTTTAGGCCAGAACACTGTATCGAGTTACAGAAATAAATTGTCTCGGTATGTGCTGAACAGGAAAAGTAAAATATCATATGACTTAAATAGTAAACAAAAGTGTGAAATCTTGAATATGTTTGTATCGAATTAAGTGCATTGATATAGTTTGTTCGGAAACTATCACATTTAATTTACATGTACCTAGTTATTACTGCATGTATCTGTCAAAGGAAAGGCAATGATATCCTTAAGACATAGGCGAAAGAGAAAGACATATGTCAGTATGCAACCTTGGCCAGGAAATTCTGAAGCTCTCACTGTTAATTGGGCACTGATAACAGTAAGCTATTAACGACGTCCGGGTGGTCATTTGTGCCGGTTAAAACAATCTGCTCTCCCCAATATGGCGTGCAAGCCTTTGTGTAACACGTGGAAAATTTCGTCTCTAACTTGGTAAGAGCTATGATTTACTCTGGGCAGTCTGGATTTCCCTTTTCATAAACTGATCACCATCGTATAATTATAAATTCTTTAGTATGGCATTAAGCAACAATCAATCATTGAACTGAACGAAATGCATCTTCTTGGCAGACGTCTCTTCACCCTACAGGTGGTTACAGAAACCATAGGTTGTCAGCCCCAAAATCACATCCTGGATTTTCAGAAATTCTCAAATAACTATTCAAAGTATTTTGTGCTATATGTATTCTCGTAGGAGTGGAGTGCAGGAATTCTTGTGTGCAGAAAGCCTGACAATCCTCACCAATGGGAGATCGCGGGGATACAAGCTCAATCCTTCACTCAACCACCTTGCAACCAAGACGTCTTCATGCGCATCTCAGCCTTTGCAGACTGGATAAAGAACGTAACAGGTAAATAAGATGAAATAATAAATGAATTTTTAAAAGCCCCTCAGAAGGAGAGAGAAACCCGGTTTCCTCATACCATAATGCTGGCCGCCGTCGTATAAGTGAAAAATTCTTGAGTACGGCGTAAAACACCAATCAAATAAATAAATAAATAAATAAATAAATAAATTGTGCCGTTACAAAGTAAGCTGATATAGGTATTTTGAATGTCAGGGAATTTCGTGCCTGTGTTGATGTTCTGGTCAATTTGTTTTTTGTTGTTTTTTTTTGGTGAAAATGGACTTCACTGCCAGTTTGGAATATTCCTGTATTCATATTCTCTGTTGCACGTGTTTTTCAGAGTGTCCGTTCTCCTGTGGTGGAAAGTGCGTGTACAACCCAGCTCTAATGTGTAATGACATAAACGACTGCCCCGGCGGGGAGGACGAGGGAGCAATCTGTGGTGAGCGTCACAGGGTGTAAGAGAAGAGCTTATACATGCATATAGGCTATATGATTAGAGATGAGGTATTCTTTGTCACCCAGAATAAATGCACATCGCTGATGGATCCAAAGGAACAGCAGAGCCGCTACAGTTTGGCACCAGCGCCGGCGCAAAAAATAAGGAGGGGGAAAACCATGTGATAAACCAGGGAGACAGTAGACAGAAACATGTGAAAATAAACATGGAAATCAAAAACAAAAATTACAAAAAATAGGTGATACATGTAGACATGGGGAAGGTGAAAAATAAACATTTTAAGTAAACTGTATAATAAAGAAGGGAAACTATATGGAATAGGAACTAATGATAGGCATGATGTAAATTGGTTATAAATTAGATAATGTACCTGAAAGAAACTAGGTAATACGGAATCTGAATAATAATAATTTTGATGGAAACTGAACTTGTCATTTACATCATTTTGCAAAGCGACACACATGAAAATATAAATTATTTTCCTTTCGAAACTGTGTGCCTTTTTCCACGTGTCTAGCCACGGTTTCATGCACCATTCTTTGTCTGAATACAACATAGGAGGACGTGAACTCAGACAGTATGCCGTTCATTATCAGAAACGTTAACCCTCCTCCTACAGGCCTGACTGCTGTCATATAGGCGAAACTTTATTAAACACCTGTCAAACAATCATCCAGTCAGTTAGTGTAGGTTTATGCAACCACCATTGTACGTTCTGTTCTTTGTCCCCAGAGGCTTCCGTCAGCTGTAGCTTTGACTACCCTAACCTGTGTGGATACTGGAACGCGTCTTCGGTGGCCACGTCAGTGTGGAGCTGGGGGTCCTTCAGCACCAGGTTAACCAAGATGGACGCTCGTAACTACATCTTCCCTCTGGACAGGACTGGGTCCGAACACGGTAAGCCTCTTGTATTGTAGGATTCACTTCCTGTAAGCTTTGTCTTACTGTTTAACCCCAGCTCATGCTGGCTTTCTCTCCGGCCGTGTGGGGGCAAGATCTGCTAGCAACCACCGGATTGTTGTGAGTTTCCACCGTGTTCTAGTCTGTTTCCTCTGACTATAATGCACGCCGCCGTTGTATGAGTGAAATACTCCTGCGGACGCAGTAAAACATCGATCAAATAATTAAATAAATATACCCTGTATAAGATTGAAACACTTGTTGCAGGCCAAATGTAAAATGACACAGAATGTTGTTTACAAGGAGACTATTTGCAGAGATACCAGCAATGAAGCATGGTCACAAGATACGTTTCAAGGCGACGCGATGGCACTAAACCACACCACGTCGTCATCAGTTAGCCTATAGTCACTTGACATTGTCATCCACGCCGATTGGTTGATGTGGATGATGACAACATTACGAGATCTGAATCTTAATTGTTTTCCTTAGCTTATAGTTCTAACTAAGCTAAGAGAAAAGTTTGGGTCAACAGGCTAAAATAGTCTGAGTTTCCCAGTAGAGCTAATTCAACTCAGAAAATGGAGTCATATGACCAGATTGGCTGAGTCATTGAAGACTCGTCTTGTTCTTTCACTGACTCATAGATGGTCCATAAGCCCTTTGCTTTCTCTGGTAAGTGGACCAAACAAACCAGAGGAGTGTTTAATGACTTGGTCATTCTAGTCATATCGCTCTTTTTTCTGAGTGGAATTTTTTGGAGAATTCAAATTTTTTGGTCTGTTGACCCAAAATTTTCTCTCAGTGTAGCGTTTAAAAATATACTCTAGACTGTTTGACCCACATCGAGTCGGTTTATAGCTGGTTGAAACCGCACAGAACCACCGTGCATCACCAAGTACATGTGCATGTTAAACTCCTCGGAGCACCAACGATACCTGGATTTTAAGCCGCGACTTTTTTTGCGGAGGCTACTATATAGTCTCCTCGGCACGCGAGGGTCTATCCTAAACAACACTCTGCACGTTGTCGTTCTTACTTACCTATATATTTCTCCAGGTTTCTACATGTATGTTCATAAATACTACGCTGGTGTCGGTCCGACCATCGCAGTGAGCCCGGAGTTTCCAACATCGATAACGGGCATGTCCTGTCTTCGGTTCTACACGCTTTTGGTGTCTGCGAGCCCTTACCTGAAAAAACTAACCGTTGTTGTTGAACACGAAGATGTGGAGTCCTCTGTACTGACCCTGACTGGATCTCCGACCCACAGATGGGCCTCACACACTGTCCAGCTCCCAGAAGCGTCCGTCCGGTTACGGTTCCTGGCAATCAATCTGACGGCGTCGGATTTTGTCGCCATTGACGATGTTCGCGTTACAGAAGGGGAGTGTGATTATTCAAGTAAGTGTGGAGTGTTGTAGACGTTCAAAAGAACAAATCACTTTGAAATAAAGTGGACATCATCTTAAAGGCCATTTCCATCGGATTCCATATATCTGCATTTAAAGCTGGTATCATCCTTTAAGGGAGCAAGAGGATGCATGATTATCACTCTCAGATTGTATGGATTTCTTTAGATGCCTTGCCATACTTTTCTTGTTTAAGTGGGAATGTTGACTATTTGTCCTTGTCTGGTAATGCCTCCTTAACTAGTCCTACAAATAGCAGACATTTCTGCAAAGACATGCTATCCAGAATTGGTGTCTCAGTTAGGCCTGAGAGTAAATATTTGACCTAACATTCGATTTGATTTGAGCTGATGGATGTTGCAATGGTAGAAAATCTTCCGTCATAGCGTATATCTGGATTAGTTGCACGAATTCAAACGGGAACATGAAAACAGAGGTTTTCTTTCTTCTTCTTTTATTAAAGAAAAATGAAAGCATTGAACATGCTCAAATATCCAAAATGTATATATTTTAGCTAAACTGGTCTGATCGAATTTTCGCGGGGCCGACAGGGCGGAAAGGCCGATAACAAAGGGGGAATCCCCGTGAGGTCACGGTGACGGCCCCATGCGTCCCACACGTGCTGGCGGCATGGCTTTCTTTTGATCTCACATCAGTGGACTCATTCACCGTCTTTGTATATACAGATATAGATAATGCGGCTGTTTGAGTTCTATATTATTTATTTACAGGATGTGATGCCCATGAGTTCCGGTGTCTGTCAGATAATGTGTGTATCCTGCTGTCAAAGCGTTGTGACAAAGTGGTGAATTGCGCGGATGAAAGCGATGAGATCGACTGTGGTAAGTTATTGTACTAATATATCTTAACATATCCAAGAATATTCATTTAGTTTGAAGCACTGATGGGACGTTGAAGAACACAATCTGAAGGACTAATTTGTGTGAAACAGAGAAACACAGGGATAGTGCAAACCTTCACCATTGCTGCACGAAAGTGTGCAGATTCCCATGCAAAACAGAAAAAGTGTGGAGATCCCCATGCAGAACAGACAAAGTGTGCAGATCCCCATGCAGAACAGACAAAGTAACAATACGCTGTACTTGTCTCATATCCCGCAATGATGAAAAATCATTTGAAATATTCGTATATTTGCTGATAGACAAATCGACGGACAGGCAGACCAGCAACGTTGGCAAAAATATCACTTCAGTGGCGGGAACAACCAGCAATGGCGCCAATGGCATATGCCGCCAACGTTTTCTTACTTGGTTTGCTATTTTGATGCAAAAATGTTGGGCCTAGATTTTATACCTCCTCAGCTCTTTTAGGGGTATAAACATTTCTTAACGTCTGTAATTTTCTAGGGCTGCTTTCACAAAACTGCGTAAATCATTTTCTCCTAACTTCTCTCATAAATGACGTCTCCTCATGGTATTATAACCAAAACAACTTCTTCAACGAAAAAATTTAAGAGTATTATGACTTGCGAAGTTTTATTAAAGTGGGTCCTGCTTATTATTAACTATGAAAGACATGTTTGGTCACATTTTCAGAGGGTTCCGTGGACTGCGACTTCGAGGATGGTCCATATATGTGTGGCTATAGGAACGAGTCGGGTTTCAGAAATTGGTACTGGGGTGAAGCTCGTCGGTCGCGAATGGAGCGGGGGACACCGAATGAAGACCACACCCTGAAAGGCCAGCATGGTGAGAATCATATGCTGATTTTTTATGGAATAAATTTGTTTCTTTGGTCTTTAACCTAGCTTTCAACATTATTTCAGACACATCGCGGCGGTTTTTCCGTGCCAGTAACCTGCAAATGGTCACTGGGTTTTGCCCCGGGTCCATAATGCTGGCCACTTTTAATATAAGTGAAATGTTATTGAGCACTATATAAAAGACGAATAAAATCGATGTGGCTATATCTACAACCCTTTTCCCTTGAGATCACTGAGTTCAAAGCCGAGCTCGTGCTGGCTTCCCCTCCGGTCGCACGTACATGGGAATGGCTCTGTCCGTTGTCCTTTCGCCATAATGTTGGCCGCCGTCGTAGAAGTGAAATTTTATATTAGATCCTTTGTATTTATTTGTTATATCACTCCACGTCTTTTCATGTGTGTTTCCCGGCAGGTCATTACGCCTGGATGGGAGGGTTTAGGTCCTCAGGAAGATCAGCCATGATCTCCGTACCTTTTTCTCTTGAGAAAGAACATTGCCTGCATTTTTATTACGCTGTATCTGATAGAGGCGTTAACATATCAGATGCTCTCGAAGTGTTTTTGATTGGGGACAGCAAGAGCGACCGGATATGGAGCTCGGGCGCTCAGCTAGGAAAAAGATGGCGGCTGGCGATGGTAAATCTAACGCAACCGTCGTCCAAAACGTGGTACCGTCTGGTGTTCCAGTCAGAACAAAATGGATTCTACAGAGATCAGACCGTGGCATTGGACGACATTAAACTGAGAAATGGATCGTGTGGATCAAATGGTAAGACATCGAATAACCGGAATGAACCACACGGCTATGAGCTGTATTGTAGAAACACTTAAACAAGTTGGCCCATACGTATGCTCCTTTGTTCTTTTCTGCAATGCATCACTGTTTCTGTAGAAAGGTGCTCATAAAGCAAATAAGTAATTTACAACCATTGCAGTGTAACAGCAGGGAAGGATGTTTTTTTTTACGCACCTGGGAACCAACTTGTGCTAGAGAGAAATGTAGTACGATCACGCGACCATATGAAGGGTCTATTTTTGTGTACTACAAGATGTTCAGTATATTGCGCCCTGGGGCCAGTTTTACCAACCTATCGCAACACGACGTCAAAGTTATTGACCATGGTGACGCATTACTTCACATTATGTTGTCATGAATTTTACGCCAGGCCTAATTTGCGACTGCTTCGTAAATCAGTTAACAGATGGATAAGTTTACGTATAAAAATATGCCCATACCTTCGAAACAAATATAATTTGTTAGATATTTGTTAAATAACAACGTACATGTATGTTTTGATTGTTTCACTATACAGAATTTATTGAAGATGGGAAAAGGGTGGGAGATGCAATTTAATTTCATATATAAACCTAAGAGAAATATTAAAAATTGAATGAAATCAATTTATGCGTAATGGAACGAAACACAGGTTTAATTTATGAACCACAGGTCCAGTATGTGGATTCCATGAGTTCAGGTGCGATTCCGGACTTTGCATTCCCAATGAGAGACAGTGCGATGACAACAACGACTGTGGCGATAGCTCAGACGAATCACGAGGATGTGGTGGGTATAAGCAGTGGGATAATGTAGATGGTACATTTTGAAATACTTGGTTATTATCCCACTTTTCTACGACGGATCGTGAGATATAATTTTGGGTCTGTCTGCCCGACTGCTTCAAATATGGTCTGATTATGATAAATATTTAAATAAATATCATTGATTTTCTGCGAAGGAAAGTGAGATATAAATTTGGGTCTGTGTGCCCAACCGCTTCAAATATGGTCTGATTATGATAAATATTTGTGGCCCACTTTTATTTTCTCGTTTATTTTCGAAAACCAGGTTGCTCTATGCCTGACTTTAGCGTATTTATTGTCCAGTGGGTTTTATTACAACTATCATTACGCATGTAAGGTATTGTTAAATATCTCCAATATATCTAATGATGAGTATGTTATCTTTAATGTGCCTGCATGATTTTAGAAAACGTTATTCCAGTACCGTTGGTAAAGAAAATCTCAAGCAGATTCCTCTAAGGCTTGTGAAAATGCCTAATGTTTGTTACCGGAAGGTGAAATTATGGCACATTTTATCTTCATGTAACATTTACGAGGTGGTCAATTTTTTTACTTTATATATCGTTACTATAAGCTATAAAATCGTGTTTCAAATTTTGACTTAAGCCAAAAATGGCTTTGAGGAACCGACCCTTTAAGTATCTTGCATACATCAATGTTATAAACGGCATACTGAATAGCGGTTCGACGCTTTCCTTTGTGTATGTAGTCGTCCATACATCTATCCTCAATTACAATCTCGTACAGCCACATAATCACAATAAACTCATACCATGATGTTTTAGGAAGTGACACTTTTTATGCATTCCTCCACAGAATCCCCGATCAACCCAGTTCGTCTGGTGGGTGGGGGGTCCCCTAATCAGGGGCGTGTAGAGATTTATCATGACGGCCGCTGGGGCTCCGTGTGTGCAGTTGGGTGGGACTACCGAGAGACACTGGTCGTGTGCAAAATGCTGAATTTGAAGTAAGTTTCCGGGCGTGCTGACTTAGGAGAAACTGCAACAATATTTTTTTTCTTTTGATCGATGATGTTCGTAACCCAGTCTGGAATTGCCAAAACAGTGTCCACAGTTTTAGCACCTGTGTACAAAAATCTGTCCAGTAAACCAGATAGTTGAGGACCGTCTTTAATTAACCAGTACTAGCCCCTTAATGATTCAGTGTGTTTTGTCAGATGTTGAGCCATGGCCGTAGATATGAATAAATGAATGTCCATGGTTGTTTTACCAGGTTTATAGTTTTTTGCAGGATCATTTCTACATGTGAAGTATATATGTTTCCGTAAGAAAGCGACTTGGGTGTCCCGTTAAAGGAAAAGACCACCATTAAATAAAATACGTATCATCTGAAAGTTTCCAAATGTGGTCTTAATGATTTCACGCAATGTTTCACTGTGAACAAAGTGCGAGAGAAAAACTTATTATTGAATATGGGGAAGCATGGTGACCTTTAGTCTTTCTTAAACTATAGTTGTGACGTCAAACTATTGTTTGAACCCAAAATTATTTTTCAAGAATCCGCTCTTAAATTGGCGGTATCACCCCTAGTAGAATACTAGGGATAAGTTTGTGTAATCTTATGTGTGGAAGGATGGGTGTGGGTTTCGATCCCATGAGCATTCGTTTACCTCACGGAGCTTTTCAGGAAAGCTTAAGTTCCACCTGTTTTTAGCAGACTATAATTGTAACAGCCTTCGGTAGTATAATTAGTCCCAGGATGCTCAGATGTTGGAATTTGCATTTGAAATGACGCGGTGGATCAATTTTCACGTCTGAGACTTATCCTATTGTCCATAATGTGCGTCGATGCGATCTGAGTTTTATACCGGCCCAGTCGGTCAAGAAACATGTCTAATATAAGCCTAAAACTGTAATAAATCTGCTTTCTCGAAACCTTGGTGAGTACATAGCATTTTCTTCAGCATATCTAATTTATTCCGGCCTCCGTTGCCCAGCTAAAGCAAATTCAAAACGCTCAAGGACCAGGTTTCAAGCTATAGACAGACACTAGATGTGCTAAATAACATATTGTATAGTCATATAAATTTTCCAGGGAGGAGTTTTATAACAATTTAGAGGCCTCCGTGACTCAATCGGTTAGCGCGTTATCGCAGCACAATGACCCGAAGCCTCCCACCAATCCGGTCGCTGTGAGTTCAAGACCAGGTCATGCTGGCTTCCTCTCCGGCCGTACGTGGGAAGGTCTGCCAGCAACCTGCGGATGGTCGTGGGTTTCTCCACAGCTCTGCCCGATTTCCTCCCACCATAATGCTGGCCACCGTCGTGTAGGTGAAATATTCTTGAGTACAGCGTAAAACACCAATCAATTAAGTAAATAAATATAACAGTTTAGGCCCATGTTGCGCTTGTTTCTCGGGCGTAGAGTGTCGGTTCAAGAACCAAACAGCATCGTCGAACTGTAGAGTATACCACAGGTCTCAGACGTTGAAATTGAGCAAAGGCTTGATTTCTAATGCAAATTCCAACGGCTAAGCAACATCGGACTATAGTTTAATCAACTTTATATTTTCATTTACACAGCAAGACTTCAAATCCAAAGTGGGCGATATTAATCCATGTAAATGAAAAACGATATTTCAAATTTTATGATTAACATATTAAATGTGCGATTTATTCAAACATGAAATCTGACATAATCAAACAAGGAAACTTAAGTTTTTCCCTCTGTCCAAAATATTTCATTTCTATGGCTGCACAATACAGCTGGAGGACAACAAGCGTAATACAAACAAGGTATAGCAAATTCCTGAGGGACCCTGGGAACCCTCGCACCAAGACCTGGATCTGAACCCGATTAGTAAAGTGATATTTTACCATTGCCTGCAGAGAAATTCTGATCACAACTAGTGTGTTATGTATTTATTTATTTGGTGTTTTACGCGATACTTAAGAATATTTCGCCTACACCACAGCGACCAGCATTTTGATGGGATGAAACTAGGCAGAGCCCGGTTGTCACCTACGACCATCTGCAGTATTACATGTAACCACTGTAAACACCATGAGATGAATAATAAAAACAAAAAGACAGGTAAGTCCATTGTAACATATCCACCCAGCTGTATGCAGTAAGAGGTAAAGCCATTGTAATAGATCCCAGTTGTATTCATGAAGAGGTAAATCCATTGTTGTAGATACCAGCTGTATTCAGAAAGAGATAAATCCATTGTAATAGATCACAGCTGTATTCAGGAAGGGGTAAACCCATTGTAGTGGATACCAGCTGTATTCAGAAAGGGATAAATCCATTGTAAAAGGTCCGAGCTGTATTCAGGAAGGAGTAAGCCCATTGTAAAAGACCCCAGCTGTATTCAGAAAGGGATAAGCCCATTGTAATAGATCCCAGCTGTATTCAGGAAGGGATAAATCCATTGCAATGTAGCTAAGGCTCTGTTCAAGACCGCTTATGACCCTGAAGATGAACAGGTTTTATCTTCAAGCAAATCTTGGTTCACTACTTGCTTATATTATAAATCGCAACATGAATTTCCCGGAATGACGAATACAGGATACGAGATGATCCTTCGAGTTGTAAGTTCTGGCAAGCTTTTGGCTTTCCTATGAAAGAAATGGATTCCATATAAGATATAAACCAAAGCAGTCTACCGAATCCGTTGTGTTTCAAATTGAGTTATGAAGAACACGGTAACATCAGTTTCTCGTGTATACAGCGGGTAGCATGTGTGTGTCTTCTTATAGCTCATGTCAAAAGTAGAACAGAAGCACGTTTTCCTATAAAAGTCTCCCATGTCATACAATCAGCATAAAGGGGGAAGTGTTAATCTGTCCGTGAAATTAAAGGCTATTCCAACTAAGAGAATTATTTGCACAGACTATTGCTTCCATTGGTGCAGCAAACCAAAGACACGTACTTGTGCATACAGGACAAAGCACAGGAGCCACCATGTACAGTGCGTGCTTAGAAATCGAGTGCACATACATTTGAATAACAGTACGCACAAAGACTGTACAATCGTGGAGAAATAATGTATGGCCCAGCCCATGTTACACTATCGTTTAAGACAGAGATGAAACCTCGCACCTGTACATTCTTAGAAAGTAGATATTATAAGCGCTGGGATAGCGCTTCAGATACTCTTCTTCCCCTCTCCGAAGACACGCCCACGCTCACAGGTCCATTGCCCTATGCTTCCTTGAACCTTTATGGTCACGGCACATGTGTAAAGAGCGGAAGAATTCACTTTGTTTGCTACACCATGATTTGAAGTCAGGATCTCTGCAGCTGAAGCCCAGAGCTCTACCAACTGAGCTAAAGGGAAATTCCCACTAGCTACAGCTAGTACTAGCACTGGAATGTTGCTCCAGTGACAAAAATATGCATACAGAGAACTATCCGACAAATGGCCTATGTACATAACTATTTCAAGCTGAAATATGCGGGATAATCTGATGTTATAAAAACGTTTTTCTCGGTCGGAAATGTCCGTAATGGCTTTTTAAAACCAGATGTCTGATAGTTCTCATTCATTTTGTTCCGGTTGTTTCTCAGAGTGAAATTTTTATTTTTCAGCACCACTAATGCCAGAGCGACTCGCGGAGGTTACTTCAACTCTGGCCCGCCCTTCTGGCTTCAGAACCTGGAGTGTAACTATGACGACAGGTGGCTCGGCAGGTGTAACCAAAGGGGCGCTAGGTGGACATCCACCTGCGCAACATATGCCGCCGTCGGTGTCCAGTGTGGAGACACCAGCTGTAAGTTTCCATCCAGTGTATGGTAGACGAACGGTTCACACCCGGGTTTCGCTTCAGTATTAGTTTGTGGGAGATCTTCCCACAAAGACCTGACTTCAATTCACCTTCGTGTGAAAGTTTCACATCAGCTGCGAAATGGAAAATGTATTAGTGAGGTCATATGTGAAAATGCACAATAAATAATAAAAGGAATTAAACGTTGTCAAGCTTTAAAAAATGGGGATTTTGATAGGCATCAAAGTGAAATTAAGACATGCCATATCAAGTCCAGCACAAAGGCCAGTTTGAATTGGTACGGTGCTCTATGGTGGTAATGACTGCGTATTGTATTAATTTTTTGTTTAATGTTTTCTAAATATTTGTCAGTATGGTCCCTACTTAAACGCTTTGATAGGAAAGACAGTTAATCAGTTTTCTCGAGAAAGTATTGTTTTTTTTTTCACAAAGGAAATGTGTTATTCAGAAAGAAACTATTTTGTCTTGTGGAAAATACTTTTGTAGGAAAGTATTTCATCCGCGGTGAAAATAGTTTTCAGCCACTGTTAAAATATTTAACCCAACCATGGACGACGGTGGAAATGAAGTATTATTTTGTGTGCAAAAAATATGTTTTTTGAAACATCCATCAATAAACTTTATCAAAAAACTGTTTAATACTTACAATTATGTATGTAGAAAATAGAGAGACGATTCAAATGAAATTGCTTGAGGCACACTTCAATATTAAAGCCGACGTACATTTCACATAATCTGGAAAAGAAGATATGGCAGAGATTGGGGCGATGTGGTTGTGTAAATTTCTACTCCCATGTCCCCAAACCAACGTGTTTCAGATGGAGTAGAGAACAATGTCCGTTTAGTGAAGGAAAATCGCACTGGCGACGGTGGTTGGGAGGGCCGACTTGAAATTTACCACAACTCCGACTGGGGGTCGGTCTGCGACGAAGGCTTTGATCTTGTCGACGCTGAAGTGGTCTGCAGCATGATGGGATACGGGTGAGTGTCACGTGTCCAAATGGTATGTCCAAATCGTAACATCTTGCGTTACCTGGTGTTCAACCGACTGTCCAAACTGTAAGGGAACAGTCAACAGGGCAAAATGCAAGACCTCCAATATCTCAGTTAAAAAAAATGGTTCTCCTTCAACATGACTTGCGCACAGATGTTTCCATTCTCTCCAATGTAAACTAGCCTACGTGAGGAAACCAATCAATCAGTTCATATTTGATACATTTCACTACATAGCCTGTTGTCTCCTATGCGCACTGTACGCTTTCATTAATAATTGTTTTGAAATGCTGTTTTACGCAGTTATTTTCTGTTTGTTTTTGTTGTTTAACCTCATACTCAGTGGTGTTTATCATTTTTAAAATGGGTGTCAGTCTTATGATGGTAGGCCAAATCGGAGTGATCGGTGTAAACCAATGACCTTTGACAAGTTACTGAGGAACTTTCCCCACGTGATGTATACATAAATGGACATTATTTGGTGAAAAACGAGTTTTGTTCAGCGAGAGTTACACAGATTGCGGAAACGACTACTCGAACGTTCTGTACCGCGATCACGCAAAGATCAAGAGCCAGGAAATCCACAAATGTAATGCCCAAGGCCAAGGTCGAATCCGTATACCCAGTCCTCTAGCGTTGGAAAAGACATATATATTTTACCCACTCAGCCACAACCCACTCCAGGCATGCTGCATGCACGAAGTTCGTTTAATCAGTATCAAGTTTAGCCCAGGCTGGATTCTTCTCCGGCCGTACGTGGGAAGGCCTGCCAGCAACCTGCGGATGGTCGTGGGTTCCCCCGGGTTCTGCCCGGTTTCTTCCCATCATAATGTTGCCGCAGTATGAATGCAATGTTTTTGAGTACGGCGTTAAACACCAATCAAATAAGTAAATAAATTTAATCAGTAAACATCTTTCATTTTGCCATATATACACACTAAAAACATACGTTTCGATACACCACTTATATTTGCACGCCATGAAAGTACGGCTTTTGCTTCACTTTTGAAACATGTTTGCATGTTTGTCATATTTGGCAACACGCACCTGGTCTACAGAAGGTGATGGTTTAATATTTCTAATATGAATTTTGCAACATGTCAAAACCCTATATAGAAACGATGTAATGTAGTTCAAGTCAACATTAAAACGAAAACCAATCCCGATAACCATAATCTGTATGCGTTTTAGTAGGTCTAGACTATGTATTAAATTTACAGTGTTAATTAAATTTGACCATTTATGGGCCTCCTTTTTCTTTTATTTTCAATTCTCGGAACGAAAGAATGTCCACAATACATGTAACTGTTTCTCATTTACCAATTTCTAAAAAAAAAAGCGAATATGACTTGATAGCTACAAAACGTCACACGATTTGTTTTGAAACAACTTCAAGACACCTGCATTTAAAAACAAAGCGCGAGTGCTTTGGATAGGAACATGGTGTACACGTGTAACGTGTTCAATATTTTTACAGAGTATATATATTTAGACAATTAGGCTTTTGGTAGACAAAGAATGAAAATAAAACACACTGGCCTCGGACAGCAGATTTTTGATTGTCCCGATCACACTATTTCAGTCACTTCTTTTTCTTCAAGTTGCAATATCAACGTCCATCTTCTAAATGAACGTTCTCCAGTATGGCGTTAAACAGACATCCAATAAATATGAAAGAGCCCTGATTTTTATCAGGCATTTGTGTATCACTTGCCAACCTGCAAAGGGCATACCAGATCAATAATCGCAGGAACAGTTTCTAAAAGACATAAACTGAGGCAGAAATGATAAAAAAAAATCAGGTGGATTGGTGTGAACAAGAGTTACCATTGATGACCAAGAAAACACCGGGAATGTCTTACGATGGCATAAGTTTAATCGCTTTCAAAATCATGTATCATCCTATCTCTATATATAAAGACCGTGAGTGAGTCCGCTGATGTGATATCGTGGGAAATCCCGAAGTCACGTGGGTTTGCCGATGACGTCACCATGACGTCACGGGGATTCCGACTTTGTTCTCGGCCTTTCGGCCCTGTCGGCCACGCGAAACTTTTTTCTTTAATCATATAAGAAGAAAGAAAACCTCTGTTTTCATGTTCCTTTTGAATTCGTGCGAAGCGTGGGAAGCAATTAGTTGTCTATTAATTTTCGTTAATCACAATAACATTTTGGAATGTAAAAGCACGGCATTTGACTGGGCTGTCGAACACTTTCCTCAATCACCGGTTTATTTTCGTAAGTTATAACCTTGTCGTTAATTAACCAAACTTTTGTTTCAATTGCAGTCCTTCAGCTGAGCTGTTGCCGAGAGGGTCGTTTGCTGGGGTCGTGAACTATGACCCAATCTGGATGAGTGACGTGGCATGCGTGGGAGACGAGGAGAGGTTAGAGAATTGCTCGTTCCCCGGCTGGAGAGTGCATAACTGTACCCACGACCAAGACGTGGGGGTGAGGTGCTTGGGAGGTCCTGTGCTCTCGGGTACGTGTAATGCTAATCTCATTAAATTCCTTAGTTCTGGCTGTGCTACGCCACTGGGATCAGACACTGAGCCATTGTTTGTCGTGTTTTGAGGAATTCTGGGAGCATTTGAAGAATATGTAATGTTTAGCCAATCAGTGCGCTCTTATTAGAACCGTTCGGTTAATACATGGATTGTGTCATTCTTTCAGTTCTAAACCCCAGCAAAATCGCTCTTGTAATTTCGCGTATACGCTGGCATTCATCACGATTAACACCAGCTGGCCTCATCGCCATGTTTACACTGCCATCAGATATCGCTGGTCTGTTAAAGGTATAAAAACACTAAAAAATTTCCTTACTATTTATGTCGTAATTTCACAAAGAACACCCACATAAAACTGTATTCCATAATTTGTTTTGGTCCAAATGACACATATTGTCAAATAACCAGACGCCTGGCCTACAACATATTCAAATATCATCCGGGGTTGACCACAACTTTCTCAAACTAAATCAGCTGGAATGCAGGTACTAGCGTCCTATCCCCATAGAAACAGGGTGTAGGGGGCACTTGCTCATTGGATAATATTTTTCTCTGTTTAATTGTAGCCACAAGTAATGGACTTTTTTTCAACCATTGTTTGTCATAGTTTATACCTGCAAAATTACCTGGCAGTACTTCAACACACTTCAGAGATACAGCCAATCCCTACCCGTCCGTACCATTTTCTGTGCCTCTGAATCTTGGGTACAAAAACCAATTAGTGTTTTTATACCTATAGCGATCACCGGCCATGTCCGGAATTTCTGTCTCAGATCGAGCAGCAGTCCACTGGTTGGGTAAGTGAATGAGCCCCCAGAAAACATTCAGAACTGGAAGTGATTCAGATCGTGTTAGCATACAGCGACTACCCGATCCGACTTTAGTGAGACTGGTGTAATGCTGACATCAGTTCCGTTAAATGCGATGTGGTGTGTCCCTTGATCTACCAGGATGTCGAGTTTAAAGGTGGAAGACAAAAAAGGACTATGCAAGATTAGGTGAAATACCATTCATGGGCTTGTCCTTTCTATTTTATGTTAATAAATAGTAATTCGAAAGTAAAGAAACAGGAAAATGTGCTTTTAGTTACAGTTTTAAATGGTTTTTTGCTTTATCTTTATTTTGTTTTTCTCATTAAATCCCCATCTGTAGTTGCATTTTGGTTTGGTTTTTACAGCAAATGATTCGGCCCCTGCCACCGAGCGGGTTCGATTAGTCGACGGAGCCAACGAGAACGAGGGTCGTGTGGAGATCCTAATGATGGGCGAATGGGGAACGATATGCGATGACAATGTCACGGACTCAGAGGCAACTGTGATCTGCCAGACTTTGGGTTACAGGTATGACCCCTAAGGCTACGTGAAACGTGCTTGATATATGACATTCACATGCGTGTATTTGTATTCACATGCACTATTAGAGGGGCCCTTATTTTTACCAGACCAAGTTCGGTATTTCCACGACGGTTTTACAACTACTGTACCTACCCATAATACGAGAAAATCATGATGAAATTGACGTATTATTTCACATGATATTACGGCTGTGACTACCCAGTAGGGACGCTTCAAGAAATTGTTAGATACTCATGTCCGTCCTAATTACCTGGTCATTTTCATTCCAATCAATCCATGATCATTTCAAAGGTGTATAAATACTTACTTATTGCAGGTAGCAACGCTTTTTGTTATTACTATTTCTTGACATATACTTTATTGAGTTGAAGGTCTCTGATAACTGCACACCCCGAAGAAATACGGGTTTGGCGTGAGGGACGTAAAAACTTCATTCAAGGAAATAACTTGCTTCACTGAATGGGTAAAATCATTTGTAGAATGCCAGCACGTTGTCAGTGGCTGTGTCACTATGGGGGGATCAGTCTTGCCAAATGCCCCAGTGGGCGTTGAGACTGAATATCTCTTGACGTCGTTGTTATTCTCTCCGTCTCTTGGAACCTGCATGTTGAAAGCTAAACTTATGAATATTTTGCGGCGTGGAGGTCCATCCCACGGCCATTACAACCGTTACTGTACGGTGAAAACACCTTGTTTCCACTTACTTTACCCGAAATCACAGGATGTTCTATAACAGTGTGCCTTATATGGCTTTTGCCCAAATAGTACATTTTTACAGACAAGTGCTTGTCAAAATCTATAACCTTCGGTGCTGAAACTTACATGCTTCCTATAGGGTATCATCCTACCGTTCAAATCCCAAAACACCTTTCTAAACTGAACAGAAGCCTCATAATCAGTAAAAATGAGCAACTTAGTCACGGGCCAAATTTGAGGCCATTTAAAGAGTATTCCATGAAGAAATTCTAAGGTATAACAACTGTATCTGTTAATCTGTGGATAACGATATCGTAAACGTGTGTGATTGAATATGGACAACATAGAAAACAGCCTTTATCGTCGCTTGTTATGACGTTAGAGAACAATCAAGTAAATGCATAATAAATGCATAATTTGATCAGCAAGAGAAATGTCAGCAAATTTGGTGGCAAGATGAAATCACAGGAAACGAGTGTATAACAATAGCGTAGCTTCGACTCTCTTGTTGTCGAAGGTAGATAAAGTCCTGTAAGTCATGTTACTTGTCAAAAATATAAGGCAACTTTTGTTGCCATTACTTCACCGATCACATGTCTCACCGTATTCTGGGGGTATAAATGACACCTCTGTCCTGCTATGGGTTCTTTAGTTCACAAAAGTTTAATTCCTCAGTTTTCTCCATTATTCGTCTACTCTGAATTCCTTTTTATGAAACTTTTACTATGGTTCCATGCTCTAGTGAAGGCAACCAAAAACAGGTGTCAGACATTTTGGACAGGTCGCGTGGTAGAGTAGGACTTTTTATACCTTCAGCGATTAAAGAGTTCGAACTCCAAACTCCCCTATTGTAAGAAGTAATTGGCAGCTTGTTACAAATGTTTATTACTTTCCCCCCGCGATATTTACTGCTGAAAAGTGATTTTCTGTCAGTGTGGCAACAATAAATTAAGGAATATCTGTGCTTCGATTTTCTTTACAACTATTTATTTAATCACAATCAAACTTGTTTAGTGGATTGCTGATGATCCCCGAGTGGGTTCCATTGGCTTCTCGGTGGCAACTGGAGGAGGTAATGTGCACTGACGTGTCCTTCCATTGGCCACTGGATAAGACCAAACCGAGTCTGATGTCGGTGGAATCGGTAACATATACATGCATTGCAGTCTCTTAAGGTATAAAAACACTAAAAAAATTCCTTACTATATCGTAATTTCACCAAGAAAACCCACATAAAACTGTATTCCATAATTTTTGTTGGCTCAAATGACACATACTGTCGAATATCCAGACGGCTGGCCTACAACATATCCAAATATCATCAGGGGTTGACAACAATTTTCTCCAAATAAATCAGCTGGAATGCAGGTACTATCGCTATAGAAACAAGGTGTAGAGGACACTTGCTCATTGGACAATATTTTTCTCCCTTTAATTATAGCCACAAGTAATGGACTTTTTTTCAACCATTATTTGTCATAGTTTATATCTGCAAAATTACCTGGCAGTACTTCAACACACTTCAGAGATACAGCCAATCCCTATCCGTCCGTACCGTTTTCTGTGCGCCTGAATCTTGGGTACAAAATCTAATTAGTGTTTTCATACATTAACTCACACGACTTGACGCGATCTTCGGAACATAGTGAAGTTGCACTGAATTTGCCATGGAACGCACCCAAGCAAGTGTAGTCTCGAGCATTCCAAACATTTGCATACTGGGTAGTTATGACGTCACAAAATGGGACTGAAATACATGAAATACATGTAATGAAAGATTTAAACTAGCTATTTTCAAGAAGAGTTCATGCATTTACATATGTGTGACCGCCAATTTTAATTGTTTTCAGCGGACGAGGAGAGTTACTTCCCCTTCCGCAGCCAGGTGATGGACCAATATGGATGGACGACCTGCAATGCGAAAGGGCTTCGCTGTTTGACTGCACTTCGTCACGTGACCATAACTGCGACCATTTAGAAGACCTAGCTGTTCGTTGTTATAATGGTGAATTATTAGTATTTTTTCTGTATTTGTCTATCAACCTTTTTGTTTTGCCACATGTCACGTTCAATTTCATTTTGATGAAATTATATTTCTTTATTTGTTTGTAAAGTGTTTTATGTGGTACTCCGAAGAATATTTCATTTATACGACTGCGGGACAAGACTGTGGTGGGAGTGAATCTCATTTAGTACATGTATCGGTTTATTACTGGTCATATATTTTAAATTTATCATCTCTGCAGATCGGTATACAATGACATCATCAGTCGCCCCCTACTTCCGGTTGAATGGTGGAACGACCTATGGGGAGGGATTTTTACAGTATCAGACACGGGACGGGTGGTATCCTGTTTGTGATATCACCGAAAGGAATGTAAATTTGATCTGTTCCATGTTTGGATACACGTAAGTCGTGTGTTTTCCTCTGTATCATAATGGTGCCATATCAATACACTTTAATTTGCTATGATTCCACAACTAAGATGGCCTAATATTGCATTTGGACTATGTTCAAAATAGTCAATGAAATTCTCGTCCAGTCCAATTTAACTAGCGCCCAGCGGACAGCATTGTCAGTGACCATCATTTAAAAGTTATGAATACAACGACAACAACAACAACAGGCACCTGGAGCCAGTTTTGCAAAGCTGTTGCATCCCTGCATCAAGTACAGTTACCACGATGACGTATCTCTTCGCAGTATATTGTCTGTGACAGCTTTAATTGGCCTTTCCTTCCCTCAGTGTATAAAGAGAAAGAAAGAAAAAAAAAAAAGAAAACAGTTCACTTGAAAACCATGGGTGTAAACCATGCAATCAAAATTTACTGACGACACCATTACGTCATCATGTCTATGGCGTCTTTGGGAGGTATTAAAAGTTCCACTACCAAACTGTCCGGTTGTTGGCAGTTAAGGCGACACAAACGGGATTTTACGAGACGAGATTCGAGTCCTTGCATACCTCAATAATTATTGAGTAGCTAGTGCAATGACACCCCCCCCCCATGCGGTCCCTGTGAATTCAAGACCAGCTCATGCTGGTTTCCTCTCCTTCGTACGTGGGATGGTCTGCCAGCAACCGGTGGATTTTTTGTGGGTTTTCACCGGGCTCTGCCGGGTTTCGTCCCACCGAAATGCCGGCCGCCGTCGTATAAGTGAAATATTTTTGAGTACGGCGTAAAACACCAGTTAATACAGCGTAAAACACTAATGAAATAAATAACAAAATAAATAAATAAATAAGCAATAGAGAAATACATGTTGTTCCGTGACTGCTTTTATTTGTGAAAAGAATAACTCCTTTATCGGATGATTCAGCGAGTGCCCATTTACAATTATTTAACAAATATAAACAGGTAATTCTAACTGGTTTGTAATTTACAGTGGTTTCGGAATGAAAGCTGACTGGATTGCTAAGCCACTGGGACAAACGAATGACTGTTACAGTGTGTTAGATTGCATCGGTAGTGGATGTATAGTGGGGCAAGAACCGAGGACATCTGCAGACCAGCATAATGGACTAAGCTGTTCGAATGGCAGTAAGTACGATGCATGTACTCATATCAACTAAACGTGTTTGACGTAATAACCCATGTGGCTCTCACCAATGGAATCGCTGTGAATTCAAGCCCAGCTCACCGTGGCTTCCTCTCCGCCGCACGTGGGAAGGGCCCGCCAGCAACCTGCGGATAGTTGTGGTTTTCCCACGGGCCCTGCCTGGTTTCTTAGCTCCCACCATTATGCTGGCCGCCGTGGTGGAAGTGAAATATTCTTGGGTACGGCATAAAACACTCGTTAAATAAATAAACAAATAAATAAATAAATAAATAAATAAACAAACAAATAAATAAACAAACAAACAAACAAACAAACAAACAAACAAACAAACAAACAAACAAACAAACAAATAAATAAATAAATAAATAAATAAATAAATTAATTAATTAATTAATTAATTAATTCGGGCAGCAGGACTATGACTCAGACGGAGCCTGTTAAAAATGCGGTCAAGGCCCGGCTCAGCCAGACCCTGCGCTTCACTGTGGCACTAACCTGTAGTCTACCATTAGCCACAGGGGCAATGCTTGGTGAACTCACGTTAAGCATACCTTTTGGCTGGAAATCCATTGTCTTCTTATCCCATTGTCTTATCTAATCGTAGCAAATTCCACACAAGTCTTGATGCATATCCAGAAGGCCCGCCATCTCCCTAGTAAAGGCCGGAGTAGTCTCCCTTGTGGCGAAACAGTGCATTCTGGGATCCTAATTTCCTAATGGTCTGTCGGGACGTGTGTGTGGAATTTGTTACGATTAGAGGCTTGAATAAAATACTGTGGAGCCAAAAAAAAAAGAATAGGACTGGGGTAGGACTTGGATGGCCCTTAACGGAGTGTTAAAGGTGCGACAACAAAAATATCCTCTATGGGGATTATGACTTGCTAGGTAACTCGTATAAATCACATTTTAACCCAGAAAATCTTTGAGGCTATGGGGCACGCCATGTTACAGAATCCGTACACAATTTGTGTTGGGGGGGGGGGGGCGGGGGCTCCGTGGCTCAGTCGATTAGCGCGCTATCGCAGCACAATGACCCGGTCGCTGTGAGTTCAAGACCAGCTCACGCTGGCTTCCTCTCCGGCCGTACGTGGGAAGGTCTGCCAGCATCCTGCGGATGGTCGTGGGTTTCCTTCCGGCTCTGTCCGGTTTCCTCAAACCATAATGCTGGCCGCCGTCGTATAAGTGAAATATTCTTGAGTACAGCGTAAGACACTATTCAAATAAATTAAAAAATAAAATTTTTGTTCGGGACCACCCATGTGGCCTAGAGGTTGGGGCGTTCGCCTCGATGTCGGGAGATTGGATGTCAGGCCCGGGTCGAATCATACCAAAGACTTAGCTAGAGATAGGAAGCAGGGCTGGTCGGTCAGGTGTCAGTATAATGTGACTGGGTGGAGTGTCATGTCCGGTTTCTTCGGCGTTATATTCGTGGCGGCAGCACTTTTGGCGGCATGGATTAACCCTGCCACAAGAAGACACATTATATACAAACACCAGAAGGACTCTTCGCCATCATATGACTGAAATATTGTTAAGTACGACATAAAACCCCAAGCACTCACTCACTCTTTTCGCTGATTGGTTTTAACATTTAACATTAACATTTTAAGTCTTTGAATTGGTTCCTGGTGTTTTTTTTTGTTTCATTTATTTCTACCAGCGTGTCCGGCTGGTTTCGTGGAGTGTGCGAACCAGAACTCACAGGGGCAACGGGTGTGTATAAAAGAAGATTATTTTTGCGACGGAAATCCGGACTGTCCGCTCAGTACCGACGAGACCAACTGCAGTAAGTGTGATCTCTATGGAGAAGTGTATTTATTTTATAAAATCATAATAAAGTTATTTACATTTAATTGGTGGTAAGTTTTTAACGCCATACCGAATTTTGAACCTTAAGAGTGGAGGGAATCTTGAGTCCCCCTTGTAAACCATCAATCTTCGACCCGACAAATTCCATTACTTCAAACCGCAGCCAAAGAAATGACCTTTGGATTCGAATATGGGGCCTCTGCTGTCAAGCCTGATAATGGCAGCGAGCCGGCTTTTTTAACTGCCCCAGCCAACCAGGAAAGCTGTGGTATTGTAGAAATATGGAGGTTGGAATATTGGCGTCACGAACCAAAGAATAATAAAGGCAAAACATCTTTTTTATATCATACGACGAGGCACGGACGGAAAAGTCTGGATGAATGGACATTCTTGCTACAAGTACGTTGTGTGCCTGAATGTTTTTTCTTATGCCCGCAATGGACGTTATCTTTGTTTATGTGCTAATCGGATTGAAATTCCCGCTTTCATGAAGCGTACTTAGTGCTAATTAGCCCTTAGCTCATATGTCTCCAACACATGTTAAGATAATTAAAGGATTACTGGTTTTCTTCCACCATATTGTTGGCTGTCATCGGATGACCGAAAGAAGCCCGCAAACAGGTGCCTGACATTTTTGAAAACTCCTCTTTGTTGGAAGTGGTATAACCAAAGTGAACTTTGTTCTTTACTATAAAACATGACAAACATGATAAAACTGTGACCAAAGGGGTGTTGTCCAAAAGTCTTAGGCAGCTATTTGTACGATGGCGAAAATAAATAAATAAAATAAATAATAAATAAATAAATAAACTTACCTGTGCGCTTCATGAAACCAAGGACGCGAATTCTTTGGAGGATTTTGACACTTTTGACAGATGGGAGGAAAATGTAGAGTACTGTTCTTTTATCTTTAGTGGATGCAATCTCTACACGTAGTTGTGCGCCTTCTCAGTGCCTTCAACTTTGTGTGTGTGTTTTCAACTCACCTGCATTGTGCCGCAATTTATCTGATTTTGTTCTGATTTTCGCCAACAGGTATTGAGTTTTTGAAAGAAAGAATATTTTGAATTCTAAGATTCTTAATTGAAACAATCTCCTTCAGAATTTCTAAAGCCATATAAATAAGGCTTTAATTTATCATTTGTGGATGTTAATGTATTTTGCCACCTGTCGAAAGCTATTTTCATTTAGACTTGTTTCGTTCCAAAGGTGATATTTGAATGGACTTTGGTTGATCTTTTTATCTCCCCAGGTCGATGCGGAAGTGATGAAATCAGTTGTGACGTCAGCACGTGTCTGCCTCAAACTTCTCGCTGTGACGGAACTCCGCAGTGCGCAGACGGCTCCGACGAGTTCAAGTGCTGTGAGTAACAAGTTACAGTTAAACCAGATATGTTAAGTTCACATTCATCCCCTCTTGTGCGCAGTTTGCTTCTTGGCTCCAAGAAACATAAAATTCGTGTACCGGGAAATTAAGCGTTATGGCAGACATGTGATTAGGTGTCAGTCCTGTCATTTCGAAGAAAATTTAAGACGATGACAAGTGTGATTTTGCATTACATGAACTGTATGTTCTTTATTGTGCCGGTTGTAAGTACTTTGGAAATTATACACCACTTTTCTTAAAACTGATTCCACCGTGTCAGACAATAATGTCCATTAATGAACAAACCCTGAGTCAAATGCCACCTCTTGGCACCTTGATTAAATGGCACTTCTTGACATCTTGGTAAATGACAGCTCTTGACATCTTGGTAAATGGCAGCTCTTGATATCTTGGTGAATGGTACCTAATGACATCTTGGTAATTGACAGGTCTTGACATCTTGGTTAATTGACAGCTGTTGACATATTGGTATGGTATCTTGGCTTAGGCACAAATACCCCGTTTACACAACATGGCGACGTTTGAGCCTCCAGTCGGGCTCAAAGGAGGCCGACTGGTTGCCTAGGTCGTTCAAAGATGGTACACAGAATGTTCAGACATCGCTACGGACCCCATGGACCTCATGGACGGCTTAAATTTTTGAACATGTTCAAAGCAGTCTCACAAAGGTCGCCAAAGAGGCTGATTGCTCAAAGGTGGCTCAAGTGAGACAGAAGGGAGGCACAATCATTGCCGTTTTTGTAGAATGGATGCACATTGGTCGGCCAATTGTCGATATATAATACTAGTAAATGCGTTCTCGTGCAAACTTCACCCTCAATCCTAAGCCAACAAGTCAGTTCTTCTGCCTCCCCTCTGCCTTCCTTCAGCTACCTATAGTGCTTTTTCGCGCGGCAAACGAACAGAATGCGAAGTACTTCAAGTCTGCAAATAGGGGCCTGATATTTTCGAAAACACCCTTGTGGTGAAAGTGGCATGACCTAAGAGATCTTGTTCCAATATGTATAGCATGGGTAACATGGTCGTGCCATTTCATCCAAAGGGGTGTTTCCAGAAAATATTAAGCACCTGTTTGCAGGCTTTTACTTATAGATTTGAAATGACTTTTACAATCCTCCTACCAGCCATGGGGAAAATCGTCTGAAGCCTCAAAGAGGTTAGATTAGTGCATACAGATTTTAAAAATCGCCGAAAGATGTATTTGGTAATGCAGGTAGAAATATTTTGTGAAAGAAAATGTTTATTTGATTTTTAGTTTGGTTTTGACGTATCACATTTTATTTCGTTTTTTTATTGAATCCCATATTTCTGACTTCAGAAAGTCTCTGGTGTTCATTTATATATGGTTTAAGAACACTGGCTAATTCCATCGAGAGAGCACGACGTTTAGTAACCAGAGTTTGCAATCTTCATTTCCAGTATATCGATCTGTTGACGACATGAAAGCTGGTTTAGTGTTCGTGGAGGTGAACAGAGAGTCCTACCCTGTGTGCTTTGGGGATCACCTTACCAGCTCACGTCCCGGGTCAAGCACATTGGCCGACCAAATCTGTGAATACCTCGGACAAGGGTAAACTAATATCTTTTTTCACTGTAACAGACGTTGTCTGTCATTTTCGGACCACGGAAGAATTTCCTAGACCTTCGTTCTGATGTTTTGTCAGTAAATATACATTACCTGTGTTGTAGCCCAATAAAGGTGGCGTCTTGTACTTTGAAATGTGTGGCTACAAAGTTTTATCAAATAGGCCTCAGTAGTGAAATCCAATTA
Organism: Acanthopleura granulata; assembly: GCA_016165875.1. NCBI lineage: Eukaryota > Metazoa > Mollusca > Polyplacophora > Chitonida > Chitonidae > Acanthopleura > Acanthopleura granulata. The sequence goes on from JABBOT010000013.1 coordinate 13,620,235, forward strand.
TAATCATTTGCTCTGTGGTGGCATATACTGCTACAAACATGTAGTGGGGTGAGCTTCCAAGGAACTGATATAGAGGGTTAAAACCTTTAACGAAAAGGTTGGCTTTTAATTAATTAATTATTTATTTATTTACATAAATGTTCATTTGGGTGGGATGGCATGAATTTACATTGTCACACTTATGGTATGCAATCTTACATATTTTTTTCATGCAAAATACATGGAAACTATGTGGCATTCGTGTCTCCCTCAGAGATTCAGTCCAGGAGCCGTTGTATTGTGTCACAGTCCTAAACATGTCACGAAAAGGACTCTTTGAAACAGTGAGGGTCATATTATCTGAGTGACTAGGTCGATGTATCATGTTGAAAAGAAAAGTGCATCATTCCACGAGCTATGTTCATTTCAGGAGGCTCCACAGAGTGATATCCACCGGCCGTCAGATAACGGGAATACGGCTATCGTCATTGGACTGGTCGATGGCCCAAGCTAGATCTCAACCATCTCTGTGAGTAGATTTAGCCGTAACGGATGGTGCTCTTCTTTTTCTCTTTCTTTAGAACTGATTCGGAATCGAGACAAATAACGTATACATAGCGATACTGACCTATATCCTGAATGCGGAATGCGACTTTATTGACACACCCCGTCGTCTTGTAATATTGCCTTTATATATATATATATTTTTTTTTTATATATTGTCTTTATATAAAACCTTTTGTAAAAATTGGCAATGCCATATTCTCCTGTTTGATGACAAAGCTAGAAGCTAGAGCAGTACAATAACCCATAGAAATATATAGCCAATGAGGAAGCTGAATATTGTGCCAGGACGTTTTTCGTTATTCGAAGTTTTTCGTAATTCGGGTCCCACATGACCTGGTCGCATTATAGAATTTGTCATTAAATTTGTATAAACAGATATACTGATTTCTTCATTGACTGAATTACAATCGTATTTCCTTATACAACCCTGCTCGATTGTTACTCAGACAATCAATCAATCAATTATTCGGGACCCGAATCACAGAAAACGTGCTAGAACATTATTAGACATTAGAATAACGAAAAACGAAAGTGGTGCTAACCTCAGTCCGCTATAATGATTCAAATCCGATCGTAAGTGTTAAGGCCTGTCAACAACCAACGGGTAATCGGGGGCTTCATGGGCCATTCCCCACCACCATAATGCTGACCACCTTGGCGAGAGGCTCCTCGGCTTATCAGCTAGGGTAGCACGCCAACTCCTCGTCCGCGCAGGTACGGATGAATCGTCCAAAAAAGTTGGACAAATTGTTCAAGGTATAGTCATATTGTCCAAGTTATAGTGTCAAATCGTTGAAGCTGTAATCAACCTCGAATCGAAATGGCTCAAGATGTACATGTTGAATATTCCTGGAGCAAATATTTTACAAGCCTTCAGCAAAACCAACAGATATTGTTAACCTATTGATGTGAGGTATATATTTTATAGATCCTCTATAGGTATTTTCTATAAAATTTGAACCTAAATAATGAACCGAGAATAAATTCAGCACTTGGGTGACACTTGAGAAGTAAATCTACCAAGGGTGCTCCACTTATAACATGGACTTGTTTTTAGTTCCACATCAAGGACGATTTGACTGTATTTGACGGTATATGGGACGAGTTGACCAACTTCCTTGGACGATTTGTTTTGGACGTTTTTGTTCTTGGAAGATTTGACATGTGCCCCTCAACCACCCTCTCAACCCCAGCATGACGTACAATTCGAAGTCATGTGTTATAGCTCATTTGCTCGATGTGATTTTTATTTCAGATGCGAGTCAGCTCAGCTGTTCTGCCAGTATGAAGGTAAACCCCTGGTTGAAAAATTTGTTACTAAAGGTAATGTAGAGTACTAGGACGATGGAGGTAAAAGAGGAACTGAACGTTTGTGAACTTAAAGAATTATTGAAGCGAAGAGGTGTTATTTGCGTTTCAAGAACTTCCAGGTAGAGTCCAGACTTTTCCAGGCTTTCGTGGCCCAGCGGCTTAGTGCGCCAGCGCAGCGTAATGACCCAGAAGCCTCTCAACAATGCAGCTGCTGTGAGTTCAAGTCGAAGTCATGCAGGCTCCCTCACCAGTCGTTTGTGGGAGGACCCGCCAACAACCTGTGGATGGTCGTGGGTTTCCCTCGGGCTCAGCCAGGTTTTCTCCCACCATAATGATGGCCGCCGCTGTATAAGCGGAATATTTTTGCGTAAAACACCAATCAAATCAAGTGAAATCAGATCCAAAGTTTTCAGATATATTCACACTTTTAGGCATTCTTACATTGTAAAAAAAGGTGTTTCCTGCAAAACAAAGTCTTTCAATTATATAGAAAAATGAATATATGGTCTTTACATGTATGCTACATCTGTACATTTTTAGCCTGTGGAATACGCCCATTGAAAGACCCTGAATTTTATTCATCGGCCCTGAACATGTCTAACCAAATCACGCCATCTCCACGGCCTTCAGTGATGGAGGAGTGGCCCTGGCACGTGGATATCACCAAGTTCGACATAAGTCGGTGTTCAGGAGTGTTCATCTCCCCTGAATGGGTCCTGGTGGATGCTGGGTGTTTAAGGAGTCCTATGTAAGTCACCCTGTATTTATGCACCAGGTGTGTATGGAAAGTCCTACGAGAACATGACATTCGTAAATAAACAGCAAGGCGGCACATTTCTGGCCTAAACAAGTGAGTTCCAAGAACTTGTGTTGTAACGCTCCTTTATTGTCCACCAGTGATACCTAAATGTCGGATTTGACTTTCAGATCCAAGCTGTGTGAAAATACATCATTGTCTGGTTTTATCCTGCAGAAAAGTTAGGCCTAGCCGAATTTTTTATCATGCTGGACTTTATACTATTAGGTGTACTAATATCGGTACAATACGGACTTTGCCGCCTTTCCCATGCAAAAGTAGTAACAATATGGAGTTTTCAGCACTTCTTAGTGCAATCTAAGTACATGATGGACAATACGCAGTTTTCATTTGCTAATATACGTAAAATACAGACTTTGCAGTCTTTCATATGCTTATATACAATGTATTCATAGTATCGACTTTTCAGCACTGCGTATGATAATTCAGATGCAGTATGAACTTTTTAGAACTGGGTGATAACATAGGTACACCATCAACTTTGCAGTTCTTGGGCCCTAATATAGGTAAAATATAGACTGTTTATTACTTTTTTGTGAAATGTAGGTACAAATTGGACCTTTATCCGTGATAATGTAGGTACACAGCTACAGTTGTCTGGAAGCAAATATAGATACAATATGAATATTTCTGTACTCCGTGTGTTAATATTCCATGTGTTAATGTAAGGAGAGCATAGAGTTTTCATTATTCCATGTGTGAACATAGGTACAGTATGGAGTTTTCAATATTCCATGTGTTAACATAGGTACAGTATGGAGTTTTCAATATTCCACGTGTTAATGTAGGTACAGTATGGAGTTTTCAATATTCCATGTGTTAACATAGGTACAGTATGGAGTTTTCAATATTCCATGTGTTAACATAGGTACAGTATGGAGTTTTCAATATTCCATTTGTTAATGTAGGAACAATATGGAGTTTTAAATATTCCACGTGTTAATGTAGGTACAACATAGACTGTTCTGTATCCCGTGTGTTAATGTAGGTAAAGTGTGGATTTTTAAGTATTCTGTGTGTCAGTGTATTTACAGTTCATTACGGAATTTTCAGTTTTCGAGTTCTAATTTAGGTAAATATATCGACTTCTCAGTTTTATATGTGCTAAGTTATGTGCAGTGTTAGCTTCGCAGTATTACGTGCGTTGACCTAAGTTTATGGACGTTGCAATGTTACGTCTTCTGATGAAGGCTCAGTAATTTTACACCTGTGGGTATATAATGCTGTTTCTATTTTTTCAGGGCCTGGGCTCAAGGACCTGATCAAAGCATAAATGTAACCTTACCGCCGTTTAATTACATGTACCAAAGTGATGTCGATAGGCAGCCTGTATTTTATTGGGCTGCGAATTTCCGTGTTGTGCACACCATTCCCGTTCCCAGCGAAGGTAATAGAGAGATGCTTCTCGTGCTGGTTGACTATGGCGACGGAACAGATCGTCACAATTTTCCAGCATGCCTGCCACGCGAAGCACAAACGGAACCTACCGAGTCGCGGATATGTTATATACTGGGAGATCGAGACATGCTTGAAGGTGAATATGTGTGTGTGGAATGAAAGTAATTAAATATCTCCAATGTGGATTTTTTCGTTTATAAATAACATAGGTTAGCATACAGCATATAGTGTTATGATGTACAAATTGAAAAATGAACACAAATAATACTTCTGGGGCATCGACTGTGTCCTAATGAATTCATAGTAATTAAGTATGACTCATATGAGCCTTTCCGTTTAAATGCAACATAGAAAATTATAATGTACAGTTTGAAAAACGAGCATAAGTCACACTTCTGGGACTTTGAGGTCTGTCTTACTAATTTCGGGAAGGGTTCTTCTGTAAGTGTAGTTAATATTTTTGGCTTTAGCGAGGATTTTTCTATACTGTGTCTACATTCTGGATGTAGGAAATATTTAGTCAGCGCCTCTCCAGTCGTACGTGGGAAGTTCTACCAGCACGCTGCGGATAGTTGTGAGTTTTTCCCGGGCTCTGATGGTTTTACTCCCATCATAATGCTGGCGGCCATCATATAAGAGAAATATTCTCGAGTACGGCGTAAAACTCCAATCAATAAGTCAGTAAACAAATTGTCTTGCATTATTGTTTTGCATTATTGTTTTACTCTTGAGATGAAGATGATGTCTCTAATGAAGGGTAGGCCTATGTTTGACAGTTTACTCCAACAAGACTTATATAACTGAGTTATATTTAACTGATGCACTACATTTGATTTATTTATTTGAGTGGGGTTTTACGCCGTGCCCAAAAATATTTCACCTACACGACGGCGGCCAGCATTATGGTGGGAGGAAACCGGGCACAGCCCGGAGGAAACTCACAACCGTCCGCAGGTTGCTTAATGTACTACATTTCACGCTTGTATTAATTTTGTCATCTCACTTAACGTGATAAAACCTGGTACTCAGCGAACTACAAACACTTCACGTTTATAATAATATTGTAATATCATTCTTGCCATAAAATCTTCCAAATGTTGCACATGCATTTTAAATAAGCTTACATTGTCATAACCATGTCATGCTGGCTTCCTCTCGGTCCGTGCGTGGGAAGGGTCTGCCAGCAACCTGAGGGTGGCCTTGGGTTTCCTCAGGGCTCTGTCCGGTTTCCTCCCACCATAATGTTGGCCGCCGTCGTATAAGTGAAATATTCTTGAGTACGGCGTAAAACACCAATCAAATCAATCCAATCATAACCATGACCAGGTTCATACTTCAGCTGTCACCTGCAATGCAGACTCATAAGATGCATACTCCACTGTTGGACACTATGGAACCAAGTTTCGTTATCAAATCGCAATCTTTCAGCTGCCACCCTCACTACACAGAGGGAAATTGCTGTCCCATTCTTGAAGAACCTGACTTACCACAGAAACGAGGTGGACCCTAACAGCAAGGTACTGTACGACAGCACCCTACCAATCCTAGACGTCGTCGCGTTTGTCAAAACCGCTTCAGACGAAAACACCGCATCCAGTCTTAAAAGCGAAAATGGTGCAAATCCGGAAGAACTGCGATCACCTTTCGTCCTCAAAGTTTACGGAAAGGCTTCAGATGATTGGGAATGTAGAATTAATTACATAATATCATTCTAGGCTAAGACGGGCTGCTGGGTGGGAAGTTTACATGAACCTGGGACATTTTGAGTTTAAACCATATATCGAAATGATAACATTAAAACACTTTCCAACCGCAATGATTCAACTGTGCTGCTCTTCACACAGGCTAAAAAAGTATTAACTGCAGTGTAATGGAAAATGAGTATCATTTCATTTTGACTTGTCCTCTGAACTGAGCACAAAGTATATAGATACTTATGTTTACAATTATCTTATTACTGAGAAGTTTACTGACTTATTGACTTGTTGCAGTGTTGCTATTATAAAGAGATTGTCTATGTTTACAGACAAGGCCTTTAACGTGAAGAATATGTACGCCTTGGCATGATTGTTTCCCCCCTTTCCCCCTTTTCAACGACTGTTTGCCATGTAATTGCCTGATAGCTAACTATATTATATGTAATATGCTTATGGATCAATTGGCCCAATGCAATATAGATCGATCTCTTTATCATGCCACTTCAAGACATTATATAGCAAGCCTGCAAATAGGTGCCTGACATTTTTGGAAACATCCCTTTGGACAAAGTCGTACGACCATGTTGTCGTTGTGTTTTATTACTGGACAAAGGTCGCTTGGAGCACTTTCACCAAACGGAGGTTTTCAAAAGTGTCAGGCACCTGTTTGCAGGCTCGTATACACGTGTGAACATCGCATCTTCATGATTTATTTTCCCGATTGCCACACATATCTATCTAAAGGTATACAATCTGTACGTTTTTCTTCGAGTGTTTCACTGGATCGATGAGATACCACGCTCTTGCCGTGGTCTTATGTGGTGTGATACACATCAGACCGCTATTATCACGAGGTTTTGCTCAGGGATCCGGCAGCACGTTTCGATAAACCATCGGAACTAGGTAACATCATACACCACACACCTTCTTTAGGCCTGGGACGTGTTTCACAAAGTCCGTTTTAACTTTTATGCACAACAGATTATTTGAGGCTGAATGATCAGACCCTTACAGCAGAGAATCGGTGGGTTAAAGTTTTCATGATTTGTTGCATGTATTTAAGATTTTCAGTTGGACTCAGTTGTGGACTGTGGCCCCGAAATCACTTTGTGAAACAGGTCACTTTTCACAGCCAATTCTATTATTGGGGAAATTGGAATGTTTCACGAAGTTGTTGTCTTAAACATGGGGGTAGCTAGGGATGAGTAGCATATGCTTCAACGCTCATACGTTCAGGGAAGTTTTAAGACTTGTAATTGTCTCAAACTGTTCAAACTCTGATTATAAAGAGCCCATTGGTCCACCTCAACACACAAGGGTTGTGGGAAGTTCTAAGACTTGTATCTATGACTGTTTCAACTGTGATTATATGCTCATTGGTCCACCTCAACACACAATTGTTCTGGGAAGTTCTAAGATTTCTATCTGGGACTTATTCGACTGTGATTATATGGCTTATTGGTCCCCCGCCCAACACACCAGGGTTCTGTGAAGTATTAAGATTTATATCTGTGTCTGTTTCATCTGTGGTTATATGGCTCATTGGTCCCTCTCAACAGACAAGGGTTCCGGGAAGTTTTAAGATTTATACCTGTGACTGTTTCATCTGTGATTATATGGCTTATCGTTCCGCCTCAAAACACAATGGTTCTGGGAAGTTCTAAGATTTGTATCTGTCTCTGTTTAAACTGTGATTATAGAGCTTACTGGTCTGCCCCAACACACAAGGGTTCTGTGTATTAAGGTTTGTATCTGTTTCATCTGTGATTATATGGCTTATTGATCCGCCTGAACAGACAAGAGTTATGGGAAGTTTTAAGCCTTGCAATTTTATCTGTTCCAACTGGAATTACATAGCGTGTTTGTGCCTCAACACACGGGTTTTAGCAATTGTTATTACTTGCATTCCCGTCTCTTCAACTGAGCTAATACAACCTATTGGTCTGCCTCAAAACACATGGGGGTCTACGAAGTTTTACCTTTTCTATATTTGTCTGGATGTGTATCACGTATTGCTATGCCTAATCACAAATGTACTCTAAGAAGTACTGACACTTTTTAATTGTCTCTGTCTCAGCTGCTGTTATACAGCATACTAGTGTGCCTTAACACACGTGGGTTCTGGGAAGTTGTAGGACTTGAACACTTCAACGAAGATATTCGGTTTACCGAGACTTTTACCGACGTGTCGTCTTTAACGCGTGACATCAGAGAGATCATGGGTAAGTCAATGATTTCCTTACTTTATTTATACGATTGGAATTTAACCCAGTGCTGAACAACATTCATGACGCTGGTCAGTTCAGCGCTGAAGGAAACCAGACAGAAACTAGACAAAACACAACCATACCGCCAAGTACTTTAACAAGGTTACTTAATTGCTAGTGCAACACAATGACTCAGGAGCCTCACACCAAAGTGGGTGATTTCAAATAGAGCTCGGTAGTCTGTCACAGTCTGTCTGTTGTATCAGAAATTCAACTTTTTGTCCGAAGCAAAATTCAGCCAGCTAGTATGTTCGCTTCTAATTTCCAAATAACATCAATTGTGGGAATGTGAATGAATGAGTTACTTCCTCTTGTTTTACACATCGTCGGGCGTATCTGTCACATCGTGGCTATAAACAACATGTTAATGTGTTGCAGTGTTTTACATAATGTCTAGAGGTGTTGTAAAGGTATGTTGGATCCATAAGTTCCAAAATTTACCTTAAAAATGAAACACACATGAAGTAATATTGTCCGTGGGTTCTATCATCATCTTTGATCCATACTGTGGATCCAAGTCGAGATATTTTCATCCTCTTGTGTTGAAATCTGGGCATGTTCTCCAAGTTCTCCACACCGATAACCTCAGCAGTTTTACACTTTTAACTGTGTTGAACAATTGTGTACTTACAGAGCAGGAGTGTATTTTCAAGTGTACCACCACTGGCCGTTGTTTGTATGACTACCGATTCCTCTGTGATGGGGAGTCCCATTGTGCTGACGGTAGTGATGAAGCCGATACACTCTGTGGTAAGGCACGTTACATAACCTTATGATGGAGCCTCGTGTGTTTAAATATCACCTATAAATATCTGCTTTGTTCAAAGGCGGATGATTAATTTAACACAATGTCATTTTGATCCAAGCTGCACACTGAGAAGGTCAGAATGTCAATAATAATTAAATGAGCAGAGATATTTTTATCGATCATGACACCCGGTCCGGCACAATGGACATTCCTTGCCCACCTTGACGAAACTATGCATTTCATTTTAGAGATTATCACGTAACTGACGTAGTTTTCATTCATGCCAGCCCGTGACATATTTTTCATGTTATTCTAAGGTAATAACACCTTTGGAAAAATTTGATTGGCTGAGAGCGTGAGGAAAAAATAAAATCCTACGCGTTACGTCACCTCACCTCAACCTACATGCACATTTTTTACTACGAGAAACAACGTACATAAGATATATTCCTTAGAAACATTAAAATTTTTCACTGAACTATTTATATTGTTGCGGAGGGATTTGTTCTCTGTTGAAGTAGTGAGGCGGGACATGCACGTGCTGCCTGTTCTTCCGTGAAATTTATCCAGAAGTGATGTGATTTTTTGCTGTTGTTTTCTCGTAAATTTCACAATCCAGTTTTGTGATAAACGGAATCTCAGACTTGTGGTCTTCGCATATGAAAGTGATGAGACTCGTTGATTAAATTTTGTGTTCGTTGCCGGCTAAAATTCGCAACAAACCCCAAATTTACTCAACTCATTTCATAACTTTCATATGCGATGACCACTTGTATGAGATCCTCCATTATTAGTACGGAGATTTTGGTTTCAGTATCGTATATGATATTGAGGTACGTCGAGTTACATGTACATGTTCTAATGATGACGTTGCCTGAACAATTCAGAAATACATGACATCGTGCTGTTACATGCACGTCTGGTTGAGGAAATTTCATGCGCGAGTACAACGGTACTAGTAATTTGGTTGAAAAAAAAATGCATGAGATCGTGGCTAGTCAAGTGCACCATATTTCCGGTACTAGTAATCTGGTTTATACAATGCGTGACATTCTGGTAAAACAGACTTAGCGAATTCCTTGGACCCTTTGTTTTGGATCATTTCCATGGTACGTGTAATTTAGTGTCAGAAATCCATAATACTATGGTATGTCACACCACATGTTCCTACTGTTGACCTACACGGACATGTCACTAATGCCTGCACTAATTCAACGATACGAATAAAGTGGCTTCAGACAGCCAAAAGATGCTGGCATGACCACAATATTTCATGGAAAAAAGGAAAATTTTGTCAATTGGAAAATTCTCTCTACTCTATAATACCCTGAGTGGGGTATTATATACAATAGCCAGGTATAAAAGTATTCTGCTTTAACTCTTCCGAAAAATATACCTATTGGCGGATTTATGCTGTTGTCTGTACTTTAGTGACATTGCCTAACTGTGCATTTGCATATGGTAAGTGTGTACAGCGAGTAGAACCCGTGCTGTTGTTGTTGGCTGTATTTTAGTTACCTGCCCTAACTCTACATTTGAGTACGGTATATCTGTACAGCGGGTAGAACCCATGCTGTTGTTGTTGACTGTATTTTAGATATCTCCCTTAACCTAGCCAAAATGTCCATTTGAGCATGGTATATGTACAACGAGTGTAACTCGGGTTGTTGTTGTCTCTATTTTAGTAGCCTCGCCAAAGTGTTCATTTGAGTACGGTATCTGTATAGCGAGTGTAGCACATCTTGTTGTTGTCTGTATTTTAGTTATCTCTCCTAAGTGTACATTTGAGTACGGCATGTGTGGATACAGCAACGTCCGTCCCTGGAATCGGACCCATCATGAGCCCTGGAGGCTGATCCGAGCCCGGCCTGACTCTGATGATCCTAACGTGCCACTCACGGATCACTCCACTAACTCAGATCGAGGTACGGCTTCAATTCGGAGTGGTACAAATTTCTTTAGTTTAGTATTAGTATATATTTTTCAGACAGATCATGTGTATCTTAATACATGTACCTCACAAAGGCGTACCATTGTTACATCTTGAACACTTACTTAAGCAATGAGAATAATAAAACCCTAAAGGTCGGATTTCACCGGTAACGTGGACCATTTACCAGTCATCACACTGCCCACGCCGCTCTGGTTTTGCTGTCTTTAATCTTTTATATTTATATATTTTATTTTTTTTTATTGTTGTTTTAACACCATTCTTTTCGCTTGTACGACGGCAGTCAGTTTCATTGGTGGTGAGTAACAGACATCCACACAATATTGGTGGACTACAAGTAGTCTTTAAAGAAGGTTTGCCTCTCTGGCCGTACATGGGAAGATCTACCAGCATCCTGTGGATGGTCGTGGGTTTCCCACGGGCTGTGCTCGGTTTCCTCCCACCATAATGTTGGCCCCCGTCGTATGAGTGAATATTCTAGAGTACTGCGTAAAACACCGATCAAATAAATAAATAAAATCAAAGAACGTTTGACTTCAACAACTTTGCAAGTGATGTTAATCGCAAATTCTGTGTCCAGAGCCGGGTTTGAACCCGCACGTTGTGTGTCCTTGTGTGATTCTTGTGTAATGTAAGGACCTCCTATCACAATACCATGAAGCTCTTCATTGTCTTCAGTCTCACAATTTACCAAGTTATTTTGAATAAACCCTATACACATTGGATATTTCTTTTGATTTCAAACCAACCGTAATGCAAGCAATAGTATTAAGCAAACCATGCGTAAGACAATTACGTGCTGTACATGTGTAGCAAATATTATCCACATGTCAGCCAAACCATCCATATGAAAATAGCTTTTGGACCGTGCAAAAGGATCGTTAACTGGATTGTGTTTTAATTAGTATAGTTTTTAATAAGTTTAGACACATTGTAGAAAAGTGTATTATGTTTGTGGATAGTATTATCAGTTATCGCTCATATAAGTTCTGTTGTATTCAAGTTGCCCAGGATGTCTTATTGGCTTGTGACTGTTATTTACATCATACAGGTTATGTCCTTGGTGTTGGGAGTGACCGTTACAGCATAGCTCACCTGGCCTCACCTGTCTTACCCGAGGTTGACGAGGAACAATGTCTGAGGTTTTACTGGCACGTTCGTGGACAAGGCCATGTAGGCAAGTGTCGTTTGCTGTTCACCTGGTGGGCTCACATTTCCATCGTCGCATCCACAAAGACTACAGGTTACAGGATTTATTCCGGATGACATTTCAATGCTGTTGTTTACATTTTTGTTCATGCCATTGACTTGAGCAAAGGTGTTAATCTCCACAGCGCAGTCGTTAACTTGAAACAGTTGTTAGTCAAGCTTAGAGTCATTAATTTGAATCAGTCGTTGGTCATCAGTGCAGCCATTAACTTGAATAAGGTGTAGTCACTAAGACTAGTCATTGAAAAGGCTGTTTACTAGCCACACCGACAGGTGTTAGTGACTACACCGGCATGTCGCTAGGAGGCAGCTTTTCATCCTTGGGTAAGTTTATTGTATTGTTATGATCAGTATTCAGTTTCTAAATGCCACTTATTAAGGAAGTCAAGAACGACAAAAGCTTTCCCCAAAACTGAATTTTTGAGTCCCTTACATCAACTCCACTGATACCGTCGGGTTTCGTAATAGTTTTTCCGGGTTAGTCCTTCACAAATGACATTACCAATACGATCCCAACCCCCAGTGGCTCGGTCGAGCAATGAAGTCACGAGGTCCGTGGAGTACCGGGTGATTTGTCATGATTCCATTATCACAACCGCCCCCAACCCTCTCCCGCGAGCTCTGTCAACATTGATCAGCACGACGCGCCAAACTTCTTTTTACATATTGTCAGCACCAGAATCTGTTCACAACATCAAGTTGGGTTTTATCTGCGAATGAGTATGGGAGTAATTGCATAAGTTACATTTTCCGCGAACAATAGTCCTTTTCAAGCTGAGTAAAAGCACAACTTTCTCTGATATCACGCTAAAACGCTTGTGAAGAACTGACTGTACACAGTTGAAATGACGTACATTACAGAAAAGAACAAAGAGTTTGCAACACGTGTTATGTCGCCCCAATACTTTCCTGGTTTGAGATTTAAATCCAACCGTAAGACACCTTTATCCATCCGCAGTGGTATCTGCAATGGAGCAGTTTATTTAACAGATGATCGAACTATTTTTCATATATTTTGTTGCAATGTATTAAACTATCGGGCCATAGTTGCATCCCGGTAAATTGTCCTTTCCTTCCACGCAGGGGGGTCCGGGAACTCAACAAACCCGGATGCAGAAGACAGTTTCACTTCGTACAACACTAGAACCAACACTATTACCCTTTATGTCAAGGTGAACGATGAAACTCGGCCTCTGGTGCAGTTTAAATCTTCACATTTTGGTGTGACTCAAAGTTTCCAAACCCAGGGTGCTGAGTTCCAAAGGGTGTTCGCCAATCTACCGCCGAACGTGGAGACATTCTACTTGACGTTCTTCTCTGGCCATAGCAACGAGTTCATTGCCACTTACATCGACGACATAGAGTTGAGCCCTGGTCGATGTTGGGAAGGTAAGGGATTAAATGTTAATTGGAATGACTGTCCTGTTTGGTTAAGTAAAGCTGTAATTTTGAACACCAACTGGAATCCTATTGATTTATTGGTAGCCTCTGCGCGGATTAGGCTGTAGTCTTACCCAAGCGCTAAGCCCTTTGTGTAAGCGTTTGCTTTAATTTTGGATTTATTTGATTAGTGTTTTACTGAAAAATATTTCACTCAGCCGACGGCATTATGGTGCCGGGCAGGGCTCGGGGAAATCAGTCAACTTGCCACTTATGCTTTGAGGCTTTTAACTCCAGCCAGCTGTCTAAAATCTTACTGTAGATGCAGTTAGATAACAATAAACCCAACCATTTCCTGCTGGAAGCGTGCGCATTTACCCAACTATAGCTGGATGCCTCTACTGTAAATGTTTAGCTGAAGGATGGCTATATTTATTTAACAGACATTCGGGTTGATACAGTTTTGCGTGTAAATAAACTAATGACTACTTAAGCCAAGCGGGTGTCTATAAACTGATTATAATCTGACTATGAAATCTTTGTGGAATGACAGCAAATGTAAGCCCATATAGGTGTTGTAAGGATATCAGTAAGAAGATACCTTTTTTACCGAGAGGAAAAACTGCAGTCAAATAGCTTGCTCAATTTTCGGACAGCGATAAACTTCGACATTCAAGAACTGCACAAGTTGTGCAGTGAATCGCTTTAATCTGACATCCGCAATTCTTAGGCATGTATGATTACCATGTAAGACGTTGTAATATGGGCTGTTTATCTGATTGTTTGAGAGATAAAATGGCACGAAACTAATTTTTAAGCCGTGTAAATGATACTAATATTTATCTTCCAAGGTGACCTTCTTCATGTTCTTAGGCTTTTCAAAAACTAGCCCAGTGCTTTGCTGTTTTGTGTTTGAATCATGATGGCTCGTTAACAGAGCGTAATATTTAACAAATGGTATAAAAACTATGGTGTTTTTATTTACCAGATATGTTTTTTTTATTGTTAAGCCTCGGTTAACTGCACATTCGACGAACCCGGCCTGTGTGGATACGGTACAACAGACGACAGCTCTCTCTGGGAAGTGGTGAACCAGGTGGCTAAACAGAACTCGTCAGGAAGCCACTTTGTAACAGAGCTTGTTGGTGAGAAAAGTTTCCACAATCATTAAAACACAGAAATGTTATACCCCCTACGCGTATGTTATATTCGATGTAAAGTAAGCAGCAAGAAGTTGGCATTGCAATGTTAACGAGTAAACAAGTGCAAATATGAAATCTTCCAGATAGGTGTTCGTTTGACTGATTAGGTTCAACGTTTTTCACTTTACCGTGTCTCCTTTTATCATACCGGTTCCAGTGCTCACATTTTCATAACACCGCCTCGCTGGAAACACGTAACCCAGTGCTTCTCGAAAGAACTTTTTTCTAGGATCCTATACAGACATACAAATATATTCCTAATCCAAAGCAAAATGACCTCGGCATTATTTCAACGATATTGTGAAGCATAAAAAGGTTTCGCTACAGAAAACATGCAACTTCTCCCTTTTTGTCACAAAGCAGATCGCCACCTTGCGTTGACAACAAAGAGCAGCAACAAAAGCTATATCTTCAGCCCATTAATCAAACAGGATCAACTGGTCGGCTGTCTCAGCTTTATGTATCAGTTTGATGACGTGTTTCGCGGCACCCTGACAGTTGCTGTTGAGAAGATCACAGAAGGGGTCCCCTCGGGCGGGACTGAAGCAGACTTCCACGGGGATAAAGTATGGAGTTTGACATCTTCCAGCCATCATGATTGGAGATCCATCAGCGTTTCCCTTAACCAGGAGGGAGCCTCTGTGTACAGGCTTGCTTTTGTGGGTGAAGGGAGAGGCTGGGACGGCTTCATTAGAGTTGACAATGTCCAGATCTCGAGCGCAGGATGTCAGCCTGCAGGTAGGCGAAATCCATGGATTCAAGGGGAAATACTCTGCTTACGGCAACGTTTGCATATTGAGCTTCCTTATCTGTTACGCGAGTATGCCAACCAAGCTATATGTATTACCCACCTATGTACACATGGCTTAGCGCAGTATTCTCCCCTAAACAGGTGAATAAAGTGTAGACGTATTACCTGACACATACGTTAGGCGTATCTGTAAAATGATGAATCAGGTTTTGAACTGGAGGGCACCTCTTTGTAACTGCTTCACCACAATGATAGACAACTTGACACAGATCGAGTTCAAGTTCAATGGTCTATTGTTACGTGTTAAACAAAACTAGAAAATAATATCATTTTTCCCCACCCTAATGTTTGAAAACATGTTTTCGTGAAAAGCTTGTTGAAATATTGAAGTATGCTATCTTCTCTCAAATTGCGATCAGTCTTACTTGTATTCGTTGTTACAGGCTGTGCCAGTGATGAATTCCAGTGTGCATCCACTCTGACGTGTATACCCATATCAGCTAAGTGTAATTCCATCAACGACTGTTCTGACACTGATCTGTCTGATGAGACGAACGCAGATTGTGGTAAGTGTAACTCTGTTAATGACTGTTCTGACAATGATCTGTCTGATGAGACAAACCCAGACTGTGATAAGTGTAATTCTGTCAATGACTGATCTGACACCGACCTGTCTGATGAGACAAACCCACAGTGGGATGAGCGTAACTCTGTGAACGACTGTTCTGACACCGATCTGTCTGATGAAACAAGCCCAGACTGCGGTAAGTGTAATTCTGTGAACGTCTGTTCTGACACCGATCTCTCTGATCAGACAAACCCAGACTGTGGTAAGTGTAACTCTGTCAACGACCGTTCTGACACTGACCTGTCTGAGGAGACAAACCCAGAATGCGATATGTGTTGTCAGTAGTGTCGTCCTTCACTTAAATCCTTACATTGAAAGGAGTCGTGAATGGAAAATTGAGTACATTATATGTAATTTGGACATGTTCTGATATGCCTCAATACAAATAAGTTTTAAGTCATCCTGGAAATATAGGTCTTTTTATCCCCTCTTAGTAGTGAACCCTTCAGTTAATACATTTGGCCAAGTTAGTAGATTTGAACGCTATTAAGAAATTCATATGGAAAATTGTAGAGAAAAAAACAAAGTTCTTAGATGATGACAGTATTTTCAGTTCTGCTAGGCTTACGATTCGCTTCTGACCTCATTTTTGAAAGATCTCATTTGGTGACACAAAATATGCAAAAAAAAAACAGCATTATAATCACAGTATAAGTAATATACCCCTAAAATGAAGAAAATAGTTTTAATTTCTGAATTATTACCTCAAACACTGAACATTTGCTATCAGCATATAATTTTCATTGAACCCTTTAAGGCAGGCTGGTATTTGCATATCAGCGTTTGTTTCAATCTTGATTTCGTTTTCAGTCACGTCTTTGGATTGTTCTTTTGAGGATCCATCTCTGTGTGGATACCGCAATCAGTCGCAAAGCAAAGGTTTTTGGAGTTTTCGCCAATATCAGCCCAGTTACGGTGAGAAATTTTTTGGTTTAAATGAAGTAACTTTATGGGGACAAAAATGTACCACAGGTATGACTTTCTTTCGAAGATTAATTTGGCAGGCTGTCTGTCAACAATTTATGATCTTTGACATTGAGTGGTTGACATTGTAGCGCAGCAGGAGTAATTCAAACTCCTCTCACTGTTTGGTAGAGGTGGGTTCAAGTTCAGTTCCTGTTCGGCGGTACGTGGAAAAATCTGCCTGCAACCCGTACTCTGTCCGGGGTTTCCGCGGGCTTTGCCCGATTTCCTCCCACCATAAGGCTGTCCGACGTCGTGTGAGTGAAATCTTCTTGAGTACGGCGTAAAACACGAAACACATAAATGAGCAAATATATTGTAGTATCGCCCAGTAGATTTGATGTCCCTGTGACGGAACTCAGCCGGTGGTATTGTGCATTAGTTCTCAGGGAGATTTAGGCTCTCGGAATGGTTTATAATCTCTATAAGAATCACCTCATGAATATATGTGGCGGTTTTTTGTTGGGGTTGAGACAGCCTCCTAGCAGAGGCTTTTCTTGCATTCCGTTACCTGACACATGGCCAACTGGAAGACACCCTAATAGTGCAAACTTCAACCCAAGTACACCGCGTAAATTCCTTTGATCACAATACAGACAAAACCAAAAGTAATCTGCATGTTTGCCCGATCCCGTAATCTTGCATGAAGTATCGCATAAAAACGTTATGGATACAGTGTTACAAAATTCCCTGTTTTAATTGTGGTAAGTCCAGTATTTTCTTTCAGGGACTGACTACTACTCTCGCCTTAGTGGTAAAACACCCTGAAATAGGAGAAAAAAACGTGCTCTGTGTGGGGTTCACATATCATTTCGCATGCTAATATTACAGTCATTATGGCCGTTATGTTACAGCAAAACATCTGACAGCTTCTGGCCATGCCTTTTACCCTTGATCTCGGGGGAAGTTTTATAACACTGTAACCGGTTGCTGGTGACCATTTATCATTTATCACACTGTCATCACTGTTCTAGTTTTTACTCTCCGTGCTCTCCGTCATTTATTTGTAATCTTCCATTTTCAGAAAGTACCCCCATTCGCATCTCCGGAGGCACAGGAAGATACACAGTCAGTGGTAGGGTACAGGTATATCATAATGGCAGGTGGGGGGATGTGTGTGCCCCTGGCCTCGGGCTAGAAGAGTATAGGGTGCTTTGCAGGATGCTTGGATATAAAAGGTGAGTGCTTAAATATAGACTTAAATATATATATGTTTTCATTTATTTATTTATTCATTTATTTCATTGTTGTTTAAAACCACACTTTCAAGAATTTACTCTTCGTGAGTAAAAGGTTTTATGGTTGTGCTAGGTGCTAGGTAAGTTTTATGGGTGGAGCTAGGATACCGGATTCGCCGGCGTATAAAACCACTGACCATTAGCAAGTTACTGACGAACTTTCCCACACGTGACCTTTAGATATGCACATGGTGTTGATGGAAGACAAGTGCCTTGGAATGGCTTTAAAAAAAATATCTATCCTTTTATCAGTCGATGCTTTGACTTCGAAACTCGGCATTAGCTATCTTCAGAAATCCGACCTAACCGTGTTCTCCTATGAACGCGCCAATTAAATGAGAGAGTAAGCGTAAGGTTATAGATGAGCAATTCTAGCAATTGGGTTTGAATTGAAGAGTGCTGGAGCACTAATAGGATAATACCACCACACAGCCAGTCTAGGTTGTTGACACGTCATAAATTTCTATACTGTCATTTTACACCTAGCTGAAATACATCAGAATTTTTGTCTGCTTTGAAGACTTCTAGTTAGAAGACATCGTCCCCCTCCCCGCTCTCCCACTCAGTGGAAATTACCAAGGCGACAAAAGCTACTATGTAACTTCCAGGAGCCACTATTCAAAAAATGGTAGTATTTCTGGGTTGATTTTTTGATACACGTATGATGCAGAGAAAAGTCCAAGCTGTGTGTGGTGGCATGGCATGCCACCACGCGAAAGTTTGAGAATTCATATTTTGGGGGTTGAAGTTGATAAAGTTACTACATAAATAGTAAGAAAAATCAATGCACTCGTGTAACCTTAAAAGGATAATTCCATGCAGCTCTATTGAGAGAAATACCATTTCTCACTATTTATGCTGAAGTAAAATCTTTGATGTTTTATCCTAAACTATGTTTCTCTTCCTTAACTGAACACTATTTACACAGTTCCAGTGATTTGTAGATTTTTTCTCCATGGTGTCCTTCCAGATATGTCCCCTACGGTCTCAACTACTGGGCTTGTAGGTTTCATTCCCATGTTGTCCTTCCAGATGTGTTTCCCACGCTTTCAGCTGCAGGGTTTTTAGATTTTATGTCCATGTTTTCCTTCCAGATATATCTCCTACGCTTTCAACTACAGGGTTTTAGAATTTATCTCCATGTTGTCCTTCCAGATATGTCTACCACTCTTTCTACTCCTGGTCTGGTAGACAGTGGCTGAGAAATATTAACTGTGAAGGCCATGAGCGTGATGTGACGGAGTGTTCTCACGATCCCTGGGGATTCAGCTGTGGCAGATACAGTTCTTTAAAACTCGTTTGTGACAAACCATTCCGAAACAGACAAGGTTTAAACGCCACAAGCGGAGGCGTTGGAGCAGTGTTCACCCGCAGAGAGCACTTCGCCGATAGAGCGATCATGATTACCCCGGACTGTACCCAATGGGAGGGAGGATGTGCAGACACCTGTCTGTCTGTTAGTTTGGATCAGCAGTCTAGCCTTGAAACGCCCTTGGCTATCTTCGCAGAGAACAACAATAGCGTGTTGACGTCACTGTGGAACTCATTCCGGGGCGGTGACTTCGACGTCATGATACCGCCGCATACGCGAAAATTGCAGATCATGACTCGGTTTTCATATGCGACTCTTCAGCAACCTTTGATCCACAGTGTGAAGTTTCTTGGCAACTGTAGTCACCTAGGTAATTTTCACCAGTGCTTTCGCCATAAAAGTTTCTTACTGTCTGCGTTATTAATGGGGTTATTCCCTACCCTTATGCCGTCTCATTTGTGATCTCTCGTGTCAAGGGGATTTTAAAGGGATAGTAACATAGATCTTTTCTTAGATCTCTTTCTACTAAATTTTATGGAGTTAAATGTTTGGTATGTGATGTCATTCAGGAATACGCCCAAATTTCTCAATTCATGCACTTTCTGAGAAAAAAATTGGTTTGTGTTTATGCTCATGAAAGTACTCTTGCGATTATTGATCTGGATTGTTCAGTTTGGTTGTCGGCTGGTATATAAATCTGTGCTTTAGAGCCTAGATTTAGTGAGTCGGTAAGCTCACTAGCGCAGCACAATGACCCAGAGGCCTCCCACCAATGCGGTTGCTGTAAGTTCAAGTCTTGCATCCTCTCCGGCCGCACGTGGGAAGGTCTGCCAGCGACCGTCAGATGGTCTTGCGTTTTCCCGGGATCTGCCCGGTTTCCTCCCACCGTAATGCTGGCTGCAGTCAAACAAGTGAAATGATCTTGAGTACGGTGTAAAACACCAATGGAATAAATAAATAAATAAATAGATTTAGTTACTATGCTGATAACGTATGTCACCACCAAGGGCACACTGCCTTTGTGGACAACTAAACAAGTGTTTTCATTCCATTGTACATACACAGACGAACATTATATGAGTAGAATTCTCCAGAAATTTATTATGACTCTTCAGTACCGATGTGTACAAGGTGTGGTTGTTTCATTTCCCAGGCGACATACATAAAGTGTTCCAAAATGATTCGTTTTAGGGGCTTTAATACCTACATCATACAAGTGTGTATATTTATATTTGTAGCGGAAATGGGAGTCAGCAAGTGTTTTCTTGGAGACGTATCTTATATTGCAAGACAATGTGTAAAACTTTACAAGCACAGATCATACTCCAGTTTTATGGTCATTTTTGTCATATTACCCTGCAGATGGAAACTTTAGCAGTCACTTTCGGTGTAACAACGGTCAGTTGTTGGATCGGATTTATTTGTGTGACGGCGATGCGAACTGTGCGGACAACAGTGACGAGTGGAGCACCGAGTGTGGTAAGCTGAGCTGTCCTCGGCCGCAATATATGTATGTATGTATGTATGTATGTATGTATGTATGCTTTCGTTGTACTTGGTGCTTAACATTTTCTCAGTCATATGGCGACAAGGAATCCTTAGAATGTATACATACTGTGTCTTCTGGTGGCATGGCGAGTCCTGCCGCCACTGGAACATCATGCCAAAGACAGCAGAGATGACACCCCACCCAGTCACATTATACTGACCCCGGGGTGACCAGTTCTGTTTTCCTGCTCTAACCTCTCAGTGCTGAACGCCAACAGAGGTAGCAAAAAGTATTATTCTTAAAGTCTTTGGTATGTGCTGACCCGGGATTGATCTCAGATCTCCTGATTTTGAAATGGGCCCTCTAACCACCTTGTCACCCATACACTTAGGCCTCATTGTGCAGACACAGTAACGAGTGGAACATCAAGTGTGGTGAGCTTATCAATGCTTGGCATCATTGTGGTGACAAAGTGGCCAGTCGAAAACTTAGTGTGGTAAGGTAAGTTGTCCCTGGTGTCATTGTGGCAACTCAGTGACGAGTGGAGCATCCAGGGTGGTAAGTTTGGCTGTTCTTGTCGTCGTTGTGATGACACAGGGATGAGTGGAAGATCAAGTGTGGTAAGCTTAGCTGTCCATGGCGTCATTGTGATAACACAGTGAGGAGTAGAACACCCAGTTTAAGTTTGGCTGCCCCTGGCGTCATTGTGGTGACACAGCGATGAGTGGATCAACAAGTATAGTAAGTTTGGCTTTCTGTGGCGTCATTTTTGTGACACAGTGATGAGTGGAACATCAAGTATGGTAAGTTTGGCTGTCCATGGTGTCATTGTTGTGGCACAGTGATGAGGAGAACATCAAGTGTGGTAAGCTTGGCTGTCCCTGACGTCATTGTGGTGACACAGTGATGAGTGGAACACCCAATGTGGTACTTGTAAGCTTGCCTGCCCGCGGTGTCATCGGTGTGAGACAGTAACTAGTGGAAAACCAAGTGGGGTAAGCTTGGCTATCCTTGACGTAATTGTTGAGACACAGTGACGGGTGATACACCCTGCCTGGTTAGCTCAGCTGTCTCTGATGTCATTGTGATGACACAGTGATGAGCGGTAAGCTTAGCTGTCCCTGGCGTCATTGTGGTGACACGGTGATGAGTGGAACACCCAATGTGGTAAGCTTAGCTGTCTCTGGTGTCATTATGGTGAGACAGTGACGGGTGGAACACCCAGTGTGGTAAGCTTAGCTGTCTCTGATGTCATTGTGATGACACAGTGATGAGCGGTAAGCTTAGCTGTCCCTGGCGTCATTGTGGTGACACGGTGATGAGTGGAGGGCCCAGTGTGGTAAGTTTACCTGTCTCTGGTGTCATTGTGGTGAGACAGTGACGGGTGGAACACCCAGTGTGGTAAGCTTAGCTGTCTCTGGCGTCATTGTGGTGACACAGTGACCAGTGGAAAACTTAGTGTGGTGAGCCAAACTGCCTCTGGCGCCTCTGAGGCTGTGTCGTAATGGATCTGTGAATTACAAAATTTAAACTGCAATATTGCTATTAGTATGTGTAATCTATCGTTTTCTCTGTTGGCTGCACTACGACCTACTGTACAGATTTGTGTAGTACAGCCTTTAGAACAGAGAAGAATAATGCATATTTGTTTATTTATTTGTTTGATTGATATCTTACTCCGTGCTCAAGAATATTTGACCTATGTAACGGCGTCCAGCATTATAGCGGGCGAAAACCGGGCATAGCCCCGGGAAATCCACGACCATCCTCGGCTGACCGTCCCACTGTAGTGCATATAATGTACACATCTACACATGCATATAAGTCAACGGGTAAGCATTTATTTTCCAGCAAGGACGTCATTGTCGTGCTCCTTTGAAGAAGGTCATTCGTGCGGGTTTACCAGACTTATTGGGGCGGCCCAGTGGAGAGTTGCTAGAGTACAAGACGCTTACGCCCAGCTATGGGAGTCTCCTGGATTCTGGTACTTAAGCGAAGATCGGCATGGCGCAAACGGTGAGTGCTTATCACCCATACGTGGAGAGTGGGATTAGTCGCTGTCCTCGATAAAGGGAGACAACTCATAAAAATTGGCCATAGCTCTCCACTTAACTCTACCTATTAAATGTGCTAGAAAGGGAATATATGTAACTTGTGTTGTTTCGATATTCGATATTATTGTTTACTATGGAATGGTTAGGATTGTTCTTTAGCGGAATGGTGTTTGTTGCCTGACTTCCAGTTAGCATCACATAGCTCATATGTTTTAGATTTTAATGATAAATGTCACACTCAAAATATTCACCTACATGACGGTGGTCAGGTTTATCGACAGAGTAAACCACCGACCGTCGACAGGTGTCTGACAAACCTCCTGACTGAAAGCTAAGGTGAAATAAAGAACAGCGATAGTTAGATTCGAACTCGCGAACTTATTGGTCAGAGGTCGAGTTAATAGTTGCTTAAGACAGCTGAACCAAGGATGAGGACTACATAAATGACCATAGCTTAACAATGTTGGAGCGGACATCTGATGAACAGATGATTCACTAGGTTATCGCAATGACCCAGGAGCCTCTCATCAATGCAGTCGCTGTGAGTTCAAACCCAGCTCATGCTGACCTCCTCTCCGGCCGTACCTCAGAAGGTCTGCTAACAACTTGCGGTTGGTCATATGTTTTCCTTAGGCTGTGTACGGTTTCCTCCCACCTCAGTGCTGGCCTCCGTAATATAAGTGAAATATCCTTAAGGACGGTGTGAAACGCCAGTCAGATAATAAATAAATATTCTTGAACACGGAGTGTTAAACAAACAAACAAACAAACAAATAAATAAATAAATAAATAATTAGTGTGTATTAGCCCTCTTACCGCACCCGATAGCTTACTGAGGAGCGAGATCGCCGGTCAATTCCAGACGCATTATTCCTCAGCTGTTTTTGGTCTTAAGGTAACGCGGTGGTTTACATGAGACACGGTTACACGTATACAGGACCAACATTGTAAACATAAAGAATTCTTGAACGTGGTGTCCCTTTGCATTATTTTCATGTAATTGTTTATTAAGAGTGATAACAACACAATATAATTATATAACATAATTACCCTAAACGAGAGATATCTTGCAAATTTGCCAAAGGAGGTTAGCGAGCTAGTGCAGCGTAATGACCCAGGTGCCTTTCGCCAATGTGAATTCAAGCCCAGCTCATGTTGGCTTGCTCTCTCTTTGTACGTGGTAAGATCCCCCAGTGACATGTGGATGGGTACCTCCCACCACATAATGCTGGCCACCAACCTAAATGTGAAATATTTGGCTCAAAATATCAATCAAATAAATAAATAAATCTCCTTTTGTTGCAGGTCATATTTTATACTATGACCCTTACGACTGTCACTCAAACGGACAAACAATACAAGAGCTGATATTTCCGCAGGATCCTCGCTTTGCCAGTGGCGCATGCATCAGTTTTTATTTCTGGGGCAGGGGAAATTTGACTCTTTCTACCCCGCATGGAAACCTTGTCTATTATTCCAATAAAGACTATAATTATCGTTGGAATCCGGTAGAAGTACAATTTCCTAAAGGCAGACCCTCTTTAGCGATTTCTCTTGTTGTCGACTGTTCCACGGGGTTCTTCGCCATCGATGACCTAAGCGCCTCCCCGGGGTTATGCACGAACCGTAAGTCTCTGAAGTTGGTAAACTAAGTATTCAAATGGTATTTTTGGCCTGCGACCTGTAGGCTGGTGTCCGAAGTGCTGCAGGATTGAGTTTAAAGGTTTAAAGGTAAAGTCAAAAACTGCTTTGTGGAATCTGCCTCAGTTTAAACTTTTAAACTTTAATTAAAATTAAACATTCTTGAAATTTTGGAGTAAGGGCATGGATGGGGCATGTGTATCACACAGGCACAAGTGAGTACCAAAAAACCTGCAGAATTGAGTTTAAAGGTTTTGACTTAAATCAAAAACTGCTTTGTGGAATCTGCCCTAGTTTTGTGAATGGAATTAGCGTTACAATCTCTTAACGGCAGTTACCAACATCAGTTAACAGGGTCAGAGGTAGAGTGTAGGTGTGTTTGACCCCAGTAAAAAGTTAGACATTTACGGATCTATCATACCCACTCCCAGGTATTACAAGTCTCCACATTAATATTAAGGTCCTCCGCATAGCTAGTTCCCTCATTGATTGAATGATACTAATTCAGTTTGTCCGTATGTCAAATCTTAATATAAATATTACTGCCTTCGTTAGTTTGTATGGCAAGTCCTCACATCTATTGTAATACTTTCGTTAAAATGAACCACAAGACCCCCATAAACAACGCAACCTCACTTTGTTTGCATGCATGGTTCTAACCAAAATATTAATGCCTTTGTTAGTTTGTATGGCAAGTCCTCACATTAGTTGTATTACTTTAGTAAGGGTGCATGACAAGCCATACATTAATATTAGTGTTTCTGTAAGTTTGTTTTAATGATACAACTATATATTCTCTGTATGCCTGATCTGATCCCAATCATTAATGCTTTGCTTAAGTTGTATGCCAAGTCGACACATTAATATTATAGCCGTTGTTGGCCAGCATGTAAATTCCACACGTTAATCAGTCTACTTTAGTTTGTCCAAATACCAAAATATTGGCGCAAGAAACCCAAGATCACTGTTGTCTATTTTATTTTACAGCTACGACTACCCGGTCATGTCAATACGACAGAGGCTTTCTCTGCAACGATGGCGAATACCTTAGCTGTGCACAAGTTTGCAATGGTCATACTGACTGTAAAGATGGGTCGGATGAATACAACTGCGGTAACTTCATGTAGTTGTTTTTCATATTACTGGTTCAATTACTTGCACATTACTCCCACACAGGAGTTCCTGGCTCGAACCGGAGATTTTTAAACTTCTCCTAAATCCACTGTTCTTGGAGTCGCTCACATGTACCCCTGACTTGGACGGGAATTTTCAAGATTCTCCAAACACAGTTGTTCTAGGGAACGTTGCTTACACACACGTGCCCCGGGCTTGGGCGCGGAAGTTTCAAGATTCTCCAAACACAGTTATTCTAGGGACGTTGCTTACACACACGTGCCCCAGGCTCGGGCGGGGAAGTTTCAAGATTCTCCCAACTCTACAGACATGACAGTATTTGTTTCACACGTTCCACATTCGAACAAGGGACTTGAAGCATTTCTTGTGCACAAGTCCGACATCTGGACAGTGAATATTCGAAAGATTTTATTATGTCACATATACAACGGTGGCCAGCATTGTGGTGGGAGGAACCCGGGCAAAGGCCGGGGAAACCCATAACCATCTGCAGGTTGCTGGCAGGCCTTCACACATACAGCCGGAGAGAAAGTCAGCGAAAGCTGGACTTGAGCTCACAACGACCACATTGGTGAGAGACTCCTTGGTCATTGCGCTGCGAAAGAGCGCTAACCGACTGAGCCACGGAGGCCTTCACCACCAGTTAGATAAATAAATTAATACATTCATCTGGATGCTGGTCTGTGGAACATAAACTGAGGTGAATTGACATGGGATCGTGTTTCGTCAGTTGCATGAGATCATGTATTTACCATCTATCACACTGTCTTCACCGCTCTGGTTCGCTGTCTTTAATTTAGTCTTTTACATGTATGTTAGATTATTTCTTGCTAAATAGAGGTTCAACTATACCAGTAAACCAAATAAACAGGAATAAATCCCGTTTCATTTGTTTTCACCAACTAACATTAAATAGCACCTTCTAAGTCTTGGTTACTGTCCCCAGACTGCTCGCTCCAGTTTTCTTGCGGTGACCCGGATGATAACGGACCATGTGTCCATGCATCACAGTGGTGTAACGGAATTTCCGATTGCCCTGCTGGGACGGACGAACTGCCTGGATGTTGTAAGTGTATCTTACATTACCGATACCTGTCATCTTATGAACAGCCAATATTCATAAAGGCGTAGGACCTGTATAAAAGGTGGGGAGTTTTATATTGATGGGGAATATTTTTTCTCTCACTTTCTAAGAAAGGGAGTCCAAACATTTTGTTTTTCAGGCTCTTTATATATATCATCAAGTAAAACAATATTTCTTAACAAGAATTGTGGAAGTGTTGTTTTCGTGCTCTTCAAACAGGGAGGAGGGGGCTTGTTGGCTGTCTTCGGCAAGTCGTCTCGGTGAGGCAGCACCAGATACGGTGGAAATCCGTCCTGCACCAAGGAGACACCGCCTTTGTGAAAATATAAGTGAAATATTCTTGAGTAGGGCGTTAAACAATAAGCATTCATTCATTCATTCATTCAAACAGGGAGAGATTACTGTAGGACAGCTTTTATGTCCAACACTAAAGATGTACTTATTCTATTTACCTATCTGTGTTTCATTTAATTGATTGGTGTTTTAAGCTGTACTCAAGAATATTTCGCTCATACGACGGTGGCCAGTATTATGGTAGAAGGAAACCCATGACTTCTCCCAGGCTGCTGTAATCATTCTAATGAAAACTATAACATGCAGGGCGGGGGTTTCCGTAGCTCAGGTCGTTAATAGAGTAATGACCCCGAAGCCTCCCACCAATGCTGTCGCTCAGAGTTCAAGTCCAGCTGAGGCTGGCTTCTTCTCCGGCCGTACTTGAGAAGGTCCACCAGCTACCTGATGGTTGTGGGTTTCCCCCGGCTCTGTCTGGTTTCCTCACACCATAATGCTGGCCGTCGTCGTGTAGGTGAAATATTCTTGAGTGTGGCGTAAAACACCAATCAGATGAAAAATAAATTAATATATCATGCAAGGCAGTACTAGGATACGCCATTTCAGAGAAACAGGAAACATGATATCGCGTCATGGGTACCCTACCCTCTTCATTATTGGAGGCGAGATTCTCTTTGTGCGCAAAGCGCGGCCCTGTTTAATTATTACAATCGGAGGCCACGCCTTGCGGCTTCCTGGTTGAAACCATGGGGAATAACCCCAGACGTTTTCCACTACCACTTTCTTGCTGAAAATCGCTTTAAGGTATATCAGAATTGCTCATAGAACACAGATAATTTGACACTACTTATATATAGCAAAATGATTAACTAGGTACGGGTGACGTTACAGTGGAAACAGATGCTTTACAGGGTGATAGAAAGAGCTCGCCCTTGATTGGTTAAAATTGGGATCATTAAACTATGAATGGGATTCTTGATCAATACATATATACATTTCATCCAGGTTTGTGTTTTCATTAAAAACAATCAATCAATAATTTAATCAATCAGTCTTATTACTCTTGCTGTTGTTACTGTTTCTATTATTATCATCATCGTCATTGTCGTCGTCGTCGTCATCGAAGCATGATTTGTTTGTTTTCATTCAGCCTGCCCCCGTGGCACCTTCTGGTGTCTGTCCGATGAGAATTGTTTACCGTTAGAGTATTACTGTAATGGCCTACTGGATTGCCGAGGGGGAGAAGACGAACCCGCTAACTGTTCAAGTATGTTCATTTCCAGTAACTGCACCCCCCTCATGCGAAGGGTTAAAAGGAAACCTATATCTGTATTAAGCAATGATAAACATTGAATACCACCTGAAATATCAAGCTTTGCTCTTCGCCTCCAATATGCATTCAAGTGTGTAATGCATGCGTGAAACACCAACGAAATAAGTGAGTAAATATTTTTTAAAATCACTTGAACAATAATGTAGTCTTAACGACATGTATACGATGGAAGGTGATCATATGTAGAGGAATTTCCCGTCTTTGTACGTCAGTTGGACAATGTAATATGTTACAGTGATGTATATTTAGCACTCCATGGAATTCGATTTCTTTGGCCGTTTCCATATATGATCATACAAATATAAACCAGGTCATTTTATAGAACGCTGGCATACGTGTCCAAGCTGTTAGCGTGGTAGTGCAGTACAGTGACAAAGGAGCCTCTCACCAGTGTGGTCTCTGTGAGTCCAGGTCATGCTGGCTTCCCCTGCGGTCGTACATGGGAAGGTCCACCAGCTACTTGCGGATGTTTGTGGGTTTTATCTGAAGTCTGTTCGGTTCCTGCCACTGCGGTATAAGTGAAATATTCTTTCTGTAGGGCGGAAAACACCAATCAGAGAAATAACTTAACTTGTTGACCCCCCCCCCCCCGATGTATTCCAAGGAACTCAAGCACACGGATTTGCGGTACAAAAATTATGAAAAAAATATATTTGTTACTTTCTCACAAGTTACTGACCTACCATTCTCACTGTTCACAGCCTCGTGTCATCCTGACTATCAGATCACCTGTGACAATGGTTTCTGCGTGTCGCTATCCGCACGGTGTGATTTCCGTGACGACTGTGGAGATTTGTCCGATGAGATGAACTGCCGTAAGTCAAAAATATTTTTTGCCCATTAATCGTTAAATGCAGTGTCCAAATCACAGTTGAAGCCATCAACAGGTCAAACAATATCCAAACTCAAATTTCTCTAAGGCAAGGTTCGTTAATTAACTTAACATGACAGTCTTATAATACTATATACAATTCCAAGGTGTGATAGTTAGCTGGAAGGAGAAATTTAGTGAACAGTTTCCGATGAAACCAACTGGAGGCAGTTTTCAGTAGGTGGCTTTTAATTAGTGGCTTTAATGGCTTTCAACGCCGTAGGTGTTTGATTGATAACAAAAGAACTACCTGGCCCCGGTTTCATGAAGTGCTCTTGACTGCCATGCCAACATATGCTGCTGAAAAGTGCACTTAGCAAAGGACTGCTTTATAGCACCACGTATGGTTTATATAGTGACCCCTTGGTTTCTTCTGGTGTGTTCTTTTCACTATGTGGACTTTATCATCACATTATTTGGATCACACCACAAAGATCCAACATGGCGCTAAGTTAGACTAACACTGGTATACAAGGCGGTGTAGCAAGTTCTTTTTTGAAATGTTGAAAGTTTGAGCAGTTCTGTTTATGTATACATACGACGCTATACCTGTCTGTAAGGGTGTGTTTTTTTCCCCGAATAGCATGTGGTGAAGACGATCATACGTGCGGTGACTCCGGTGTATGTGTCAAGGTTACAGACGTGTGTGACGGATTTGGAGAGTGCCCAGGAGGCTCAGAAGAGGGGCCCCAATGTTGTAAGTGCACATTTAGCACACTCTTAACCACAATGAGCTCAAAGCTATTGATTGGTAGCATCTTGCCCGTATGTCTGCCTGCCGACTCTATGTCCGTCCATCCGTTTGTCCTGTTGTAAGTACATATTTTTCATGTTTTAGACTGGCCCGTAGCTATTGTAAACATCTGTCTGCACGTCCGTCCGTTCGTCCACCTACCCGCCTCTCTGTCCGCCTGCCCACTTGTGGTTTTTGGTTTCCAAAGATTTTTCTTTTGAGGCCCGCGGTATTCTGCTTTCCTTTAGCTCTAAGATCTTGCACGACACGTCTATTGACTGTATCGTGAGAATAATTAGAAAATAGAGCAGAACTGTCAGCTGCAGTACTAAATTCTGTAATTTGGGTTCTGCAGGGCACTGTTAATAGTGGTGAAAGTTAAAGTGTACGAAGTTCTAACAAGTGAAATATGACGTATATATATTTTTAATCTTACAGGCTGTCCCGAAATACAAATAATAAAAGATGTCCTTTTCTTAAACGTGTATATATTGTAATCTTACAGGCTGCCCTAAAATACAAAAAATAAAAGGTATCATTTTCTAAAACGTGTATTTTTTTAAATATATTCTGAAGTATGTTCACGCTAACTTCATCATCTGTCAATCTGAATTTCTTATTTGAATGCATTCGGGCCACATTGAAAGATGACTGAGCATAGATTTTTGTCAGAATGTTCAAGCTGCTGTTTTCTTCTTTGAAAAGACGCTGCGTCACATTACGTCGCAAAAATGGGTTCTCACAGCTTTACCTTGACGTGTAAGTCAGCCCACAGTTGGTCTGTTTTCTGTTGTTCTTTTATCGTTCGCTTTCTGAAAGAAGTTCTTGTCTTTTTCATAGTGCAATGCGGTGAAGACCAGTTCAAGTGCGCCACTTCCGGTCTGTGCGTGAACCAGACTGTTGTTTGTAATGGTAGATATGATTGCAAAGACGGTTCAGATGAGGTTAACTGTACAGGTAAGGATGCACAAGTCCTGGAATCCAGGCGATGTTGTACTGATTTTTGGAATAAAATGGCAACTGATATAAATTGACAGGAGTCTGGATTTCAACTGTTCTGTGTGAAAGTTTGCAAACTACCTCACTGTCGTCACTGCTCTGCTATTACTCTTCATACTGTAGTCTTTTATACTGAGAAATAATCTGATTTCTGTTGCAGTTGACTTCACTGCAATTTTTTTAACCTAATCCTGTTTAGCCCTGCAAGGTGCTAGGGTGTTTGTAGTGAGTGGTTGCTGTTTAAACATTACATTTACCTACGTTTATTTGTCAGACAGTTCGGTTGTCAACGGTTATGTGTAACGGTAAAATTCTGTAATGACCAGAATCATTTACACATGTTATATGAGAAATGTGAACAGCAGTAATAAATAAAATGTACAGCGAATGTAAGTATGCATAATCCAATACTGTGGCGAGGTTAAAGCTCAGCCAGCTTGCCCTATCCCAGGATAAATGGAACTTCGGGACTGAATACATGTAATATACTGTTGTTAATGTACAAACGTAGATATATAGACACGCAAACATTATATACATATGAAAGAATATAAATACATCACACGTAGGTAATCGAATAGACAACGGAACGAGGGAAACGCAAGAATTCAGTTTATTTTAATTATAAGTGGTGATGTTGAAGAAATGGGTTTAAGCGAGGGTGAGAGTTAAGTCCATTCCGGGGATAGCTGCGTTTGAGGGTGTGAGTGGTTAAGGTTGTGTGCAGGAAGGTTGGCAGAGTTTGTGGGGTTTTGGCTTTGTTGGTTAAAGGTGTATTTCATGTTGTATTTTGAATTGGCGACATTTGGAAACAATCTGACCATCGTCGGTGCTCTTTATTTATTTATTTTACTCTTTTATATGAAGAATTTTTCCATTTTCTGATGTAATGAACATCTACGCAGTTTTCACTTAATTACGCCTCAGTGATAGTTTTTGTGTAGTGAATGGCTACTGTTTGAAGCTATTTTCATTTACAGGCGTTTATTTGTGATGTTGTTTGGCATGCCTCTCTTTCTGTCGGAATGTCCGATTACGGAAAGGATGAATTTCGATTGAATTTGATGTACAGCGTGGTCTTGGATCGTTTACCAATCGGTTAAAATTTTATAGATTATTCTGGAAACCTTTTCTAATCGATTCTTCACCATTGTTCAGTCGCTGTCAGCTCCTTTACGGAACAGAGTTGTGCAGGGGCCTTTATGAAACTTTGTGCTCAGTTTGGCTTTGGCATAAACACCAGTGCAGTTTAATTGTGGTGGTCACTCGGATCTGCACATGGATCCGAAATATTTGTTAAACCCTGCTCACCCTGACCTGATGGCGTAAAGAAGTTATGCGTGGGTGCTGATGAAATTTCTAGATGATGTAAACGACTGCAGTATGAAGAGTAAAACGAGAGCAGTTAGGACAGTGTGATATTTGGCAAATGGTCACCCTCTATATAGCCGGTGAAATCCAGCCACTTGTCAGTTTACCTAATGTGGGGTTTAGCTCTATAGTCTTATCTGAATACCCTAATTCTTCTAATTCTTGGACACATATTAATACTACTGAAGCCAAAAATTTAATTTCTTTCCCAGCTTTTCAGAAAAGTAAAGATACGGATATATCGTTCATTAGGTGGACTAAGTATTTTCAAACGAAATAGAAACCGTATATTCCTGTTACAATAACATGTTAAAATGTTACTATAACATTTGCTAAAATGGGCAGACCACGTGTCCCAAAAATTAGAATGAATGAATGAAAGATTATGGCTTATCACCACCTCGGCAATGTTTCAGCAATATTGTGGGGGCCAAAAATTAGAAGAATTAGGGTATCACTACATACGACACGACCAGAAAATCCCTCCAGTCTGACCGCCTCCCTGGTCGCCATCATATAGGAAACAATTTCACGAATGTGGTGTTGAAGACCAATCAAGTTTACGTTGGCTTTGCTTTTCAGAATGTAACGGATTTGTATGCCTACATAGTGGACGGTGTTCCCTGTATGGTAGATGTGACAAATATCTAAATTGCATTAGGTGGGCGAAAGATGATTTCAGTGACGAATTGGGATGTAGTAAGTATTTATTTGTTTTATTTATCATGAATTTCAGTGATAAAGTGTGTCGTATCCAGGTATTCTAACTATTAATTTCGTCATGTAAGTTCGCTTTATTTTTACGTATTTGGTTAGTGTTTCACGACGTACTCAAAAGTATTTCACATATACCACGGCCTCCAGCATCATGATTTGAGGAAAGCAGGCAGAATACTTTTTTCTTTTTTGTCTAAAATATGTTTGAAAATTTCTTATATATAGATTTCCTTGGTCTGTAAGGTGAAGCCTACTTCAGTTTTGAGCTGATATTTCCTTGTTCACATATACCACGGCCTCCAGCATCATGATTTGAGGAAGAATACTTTTTTGCCCTTTGGTTTTTGTCTAAAATATGATTAAAAGTCTCTCAGTTTTGAGCTGATATTTCGCAGCCACCTGCTTCAGTTTTGGGTTGTCTTTTCCGTTAACATCACCAAACTGACTACGCGGGATCCACCTGCGGGTTGCCATGTCTGAGTGTAATCAGTCCGTGTATCATCAGACACTGATACAGTCTGGGCCAACAGACTAAAAAATCCGGTTTTTTTTAGTGGAGCTAATTCAACTCAGAAAATTTGGTTTATCTCAGCCAGTAAAATACATGCTATAATTGTTGTTTTAATGAAGAAAGAACCTTCCGGCCGTATGATGACGATTTGTTGTTGTTGTTTACATTTTTCTTTCAGATATAACAGACGGCTTCCGTTGTAATAATGGAATTTACATACAAAACAAATACGTGTGCGATGGAATTGATCATTGCCGTGACTTCAGTGATGAATGGCAGTGCAGTAAGCTTTTTTGTACTTTATTGCATTCTTTCCTGTCTCTCTCTACAGAGAAAATACTTTGATTCATTCTCGGAATGAGAAACAATACTGAAAAAATGGATGTTGTCTCAGGGAAGATAACTCTAATCAGTGTATCTGTGAGTTGCCTTCCCTTAAACAGCATCCAGATGGCTCTATACCCACATTGGCCGTGAGATATAACTCGGTATTGTTTCTTATTGTCGACGATTCATGACTGAATCTCACATGTGGGGCATTTTGAAGCTGACCAGTTAAATTAAGCGTTTGTCTCATACTAATCTATTCAAGACATTCATTTCTATCCTCCGCAAGTAATCGCACCTAAACTATATTTTTGACGTAATCGGGCTTTTTCAAGGTTGAAATTACCCCCATACAATCATAACGGGATCTGTGTGAGCGAATGAAATGCCCAGTATTAGAGCTGTAATAATATAGCGCTGACATTTGCCAGTACAATACCTGTTGTATGTGTTACTTTGTTGAAATCTTCACCATGGGGTTAAATGAAGTATGGTTTATATGGCAGACAGCTATTATCGTGCGTTGAATACCATTTGCTTTTGTTAGACATATGTCAAAGAGAGATAAAGAGATCCAAGGAGATTTCTCTGTACTAAAAGTACAGCATTTAAAGAGCCACCGACATGACACAGACAACATTTGTGATTTGGGTTTAAAATATAAAACAGAGTAAACACCCTTATTCTATAGCCCAGATTCAATTTATGAATGTTAGTGGGTTTATGTTTTCAGTTTGACCATACAACTCATAACACCACGGGTTGTATAGAACTAGTCCTATCAGAGGTCATTTGCGCAGCTGGTAAAACCAAAGTCGTCTTTCGTGACTAAGATAAACTCATTAAAACAAACTCAATAGATATATATGTGCGTCCTGCTAGTTAGAATTTTCATGAAATAACGTTTCTTTGGTATTTTAAAAATCGTGTCAGTGGCACATTATTGTTTAGATTGATGTTATTATCCGCGAGTAGAAAATTACATAAAGAATTTTCACAAAACTGTCGCCAGATTGTGAAGATTAGGGATGCTATATCAGAATACCCTGCATGCCTCTGGTTACATAATCTTCACAAAAATGTCACCAGATTGTGAAGATTAGAGATGCTATGTCAGAATACCCTGCAAGCCTCTGGTTACATAATCTTCACCAAACTGTCGCCAGATTGTGAAAATTTAGGGATGCTATATCAGAATACCCTGCAAGCCTCTGGTTACATAATCTTCACAAAAATGTCACCAGATTGTGAAGATTAGGGATGCTATATCAGAATACCCTGCATGCCTCTGGTTACATAATCTTCACAAAAATGTCGCCAGATTGTGAAGATTAGAGATGCTATATCAGAATACCCTGCAAGCCTCTGGTTACATAATCTTCACAAAAATGTCACCAGATTGTGAAGATTAGGGATGCTATATCAGAATACCCTGCATTCCTCTGGTTACATAATCTTCACAAAAATGTCACCAGATTGTGAAGATTAGAGATGCTATATCAGAATACCCTGCATTCCTCTGGTTACATAATCTTCACAAAACTGTCGCCAGATTGTGAAGATAAGGGATGCTATATCAGAATACCCTGCATACCTCTGGTTACATAATCTTCACAAAAATGTCGCCAGATTGTGAAGATTAGAGATGCTATATGAGAATACCCTGCATTCCTCTGGTTACATAATCTTCACAAAACTGTCGCCAGATTGTGAAGATTAGAGATGCTATATCAGAATACCCTGCATTCCTCTGGTTACATAATCTTCACAAAAATGTCACCAGATAGTGAAGATTAGAGATGCTATATGAGAATACCCTGCATTCCTCTGGTTACATAATCTTCACAAAAATGTCACCAGATTGTGAAGATTAGAGATGCTATATCAGAATACCCTGCAAGCCTCTGGTTACATAATCTTCACAAAACTGTCGCCAGATTGTGAAGATAAGGGATGCTATATCAGAATACCCTGCATGCCTCTGGTTACATAATCTTCACCAAACTGTCGCCAGATTGTGAAGATTAGAGATGCTATATCAGAATACCCTGCATGCCTCTGGTTACAAAATCTTCACAAAACTTTTCACATGTAGGTTAAGATATAAAAAAAATTAGGCGACACACAATTCTGTCACTGTAAATAATCTTCACAAAAATGTCACAAAAAGACATAGAAAACTGAAGTGATGTGAAATCAGAGCACTCCGGCTGCGGCCATACAGCCCGCCTTTTAATTCAAACATTTGCATGCATTTAATTCCATTTTAAAAATTGTAATAATATTAGTAACAGCACTGCTTACATTTAGAAGTGTACCTGGCGGTGGATACTTCAACTCTGAGCAGGCATTTTTTTTAAATGAATATATGAACCTGATCTCTAGACTCTAGTTTTATACGTGTAGTCGTCATAGTTGTATGTAAATCCGGCTAATGCAGGACTAGAGGATATATAAACATTAATGTTGACGTCACAGTTGCAATCAAACGCGACTCAGGTACTTATATCTCTGTCAGAACTGGAAATTATTTATCGACGGCGACTATCAATTTGAATTGGATGTCATGTCCACAAAGTCTTTCATGCTGCATCGAAATTGTTAACTGCTTCCCTCTTTCATGTTACCAGCCAGGTTTACTTTTTATATATGTTATTTCTTTTACATTTCTCCGAGAAGTGCTGTTTGAAGTAATTTTGAAATTGGGTCACGCGATGATCGACTAGAAGTGCCACTGTATGTTACAGGAGTGGTAAACCATTGTCTGATTTGAAGCTTCTATTAAATTAGTGTGCTTTGTTTTAACCAGATTGCTCGGCACGGGAGTTTACGTGCGACAATGGACAGTGCGTTCGTTCAGAGTTTCAGTGTGATGGCCACAATGACTGCGACGACGGATCAGACGAACTTGTGTGTCGTGAGTTTATTATTTATCCAACAAGCGAAGACAATCTTATTAACATCTGGGGGGCCTCCGTGGCTCAGTCAGTTAAAGCGCTAGCGCAGCGCAATGACCTAGAATCCTACCACTAATGCGGTCGCTCTGAGTTCAAGTCCACCTCATGCTGGCTTCCTCTCCGGCAGTACGTGAAGATGGTCGTGCGTTGCCCCCTGTATTTGCCCGGTTTCCTCCCACCATAATGCTGGCCGCCGTCGTATAAGTGAAGTATTCTTGAGTACGGCGTACTCAAATAAATATATAAATAAATAAATAAATATTAACATTTGCATCACTAACGTCCCACTAAAAGCTGCGGGAGCATAAGACTGTTTAACCACAATAGACGACCAAGGTAATTAACGATTATAGTCAACCTAAAAAAATTAAGCACATCAGTTAACCGCAAGGATTAACCACAACCACAAAAATTAATAGCAATGGTCAACCACAGTGATTAGCCGCAGTTATCATGTTTAACTTCAGTTGTCCATACGACATCGGTAAATGCTGAATAAGAACATGAATCTTCTTCAACGATTTTCTCATAGATATCCTATAGTTTGCAACTAGTATCTCTCACAAGGCACGTTTTAAGAAGGGGGGAAGAGTTATTGCAAGTGGATTTTACGCCTATTAAACCACGCTCAGGTAGTACTAGATGGAATTCCTGTTAATATGTATTCATTTATTTATTTGATTGGCGTTTTACTCCGCAATCAAGAATATTTCACTTATACGATTGCGGCCAGCATTATGGTGGGAGGAAACCGGGCAGAGCCCGCAGGTTGCTAGCAGACCTTCCCACGTAGAACCGAAGAGGCCTGCCTCAGCTGAACTTGGACTCACTGCGACCGCATTGGTGGATAGGCTTCTGGGTCATTGCGCTGTTGATAAAACCTTTACATCTCACCATACTTGTCTCACTTTAATAGGATCCTGTGGGACGGACCAGGTACTGTCCTGTCACAAACAGGTCTGTTTGGATGAGACTCAAATCTGTGACGGTCAACTCCAGTGTGAAGACGGCGCTGATGAGTTGAATTGTGGTAAGTCATGTGCCCTACTAATTTTCAAGTGTGTATGAGGTGACATGTGTCACTGCTTTGTGACGTCAGAGTGCCGAATCAGCGATTTTATGTTTCATAAAGTCTACAATAGAATTCTAACATTTGAAAGCATTTTAATTACATTTTTAAAAAATCTACATCAGCAATTTAATGCACTATACTTCAAGCCCGTTATTTATAAATCTCTAATATTACATTTGTAACTGAACTATATTAACCTGAGGCAATACGACCATCCTTGAATAAATATAACTCAAGTACCTAGTTGCCTTTCAATCGCTAGGACACAGGAGATGCAAGCTCAAAACCGGCTTTGGACAGGGATTTTGTAGATTTAGACAGTAAGCGGTTGAAGATACTCTTGTGGTCGTTTGTGCTGTCTAAGGTTCGTTGAAGACCAGTGGTCTTCCATATGTACGCCACAGTTGGTAAATTCGTCAATAATTATACTCTGTCCGGTTTCCTCCCACCATAGCGGTGGCCGCCGTCCTACAAGAGAAATATTCTTGAGTACACCAATCAAATAAACGAATAAATCAATAACTTACCAGAAACCAGAGTTTTACCCCGGTTTTTGCCACTCACAAAACTAACCGCCATTGTATAAGTAAAAATAGTTTAGGCTATGGCGTTAAGCAACTGTCAATCAATCAAGCAATCAATGGGTCAATCCCGCCAGGTACCCTGCTCTCTGGAACGGAAACCAACGGCTCAGTTCACTTCAACAAAAGCGGCACATCCTACCCGCTGTGTGCCGAGGATATTGTGTCTAATCAGAGAAGTCTGCAGGTGCTTTGTGACTATTTGACACACGGGTGAGTCTGGACATTTACAATTCATAAACTAGCCTAACGTACGTCGGAAGGTCTGCCAGCAATCTGCGGATGGTCGTGGATTCCCCTCTTCCCTCCCCCACGAATCTGTCCGGTTTCCTCCCACCATAATGCTGATCGCCGTCCTATGAGTGGGTACGGCGTAAAACACCAATCAAATAAATTAATAAATAGACTACTCACATAATTGTCGACAACATTAGGGCCGTTATTTTTGTAGATTTTTTTCTCTAACGGTTCATTGTATTGAAACGAATCTTGGTAAATGGCTTCATTGTTACAATGCTCAGATGAAAATTGAGTTTATGACCGTTTGGTTTATTTTGGTTTAAATACATGGCCATTTTAGTCCTATGTTTGTATTTCGACAGTTTCCCTGACTTTTTCGGAAAGATTAATCATGTCTGATTGAAACATCATATGTATCTTCGACATGACAAGTTACAGATCAAAGTTCGAGTTTCTACTACTTGCCAGAAAACTGAGGCTTTTTTTGTATCCTGTTTTGGAATTTTTCGAACCATTTTTTCCGAAGCGCTTGGATATTCTGAATTACAAATTGATACACCGGCTTCATCGAAACAGGATAAAGACCAGCTTCAATTTGACGACTGTTTTAACAAACTTATGACCATACTTGTTTAGTTGTGGACGTGGACGTAGCTGTCATTGTAACGGGTCAAACCCCTGAGAGATAAACAATATTGTCAGAATGTTTGTTCACCGCACTTTGCATAGTCCATCTACATGAGTTGACTACTATTCAGTTATGGGTGTAGTATGGGGAAATAAACTCCAGAAAGTAAACTGTTCAGCACATTCACGAACCTGACATCATGACTCCTTGTATTTCAGTGCATTTGTCAGTGCCGAAGCCATCAGGGACTCCACACCATCACAAACGTTCTTGAGATACACAGACACAGTTGTTGACGACGCCCTGCAGTTTACTTCCCACCTTAGCCTGTAAGTTCATTTTCATTACTTGAAATTCAGGTAAGACGAAATCACGACGTATAACGACGAGATTTGTATATTATCAGATGCACGGGATCACATGCTCACGTTCCAGTCCTACATCAGTTTGGAAGCGGTATTTTGTACGACAGGGAACTTTGTTCCATTGCTGAGCCACCCGTTGCATTTCTTAATTAATGTCTAACAGAATATGTTCTGTAAAAATCACCTAATTTTTTACCTTAGTTTTCATTCCTTATGAAAAGAGCGTCATAATTTATACGAGGTAACGGAAGTGCTCGCCATATTTATATGTATATAGCATGCATGCTCTGGGAAATGAGTATGGATACAAGCTTTTTGATACCTAAGCTATGTAGTCTATTATTCATTTCTGCCTCGCGAAGAAGTCTAGTAGACAAAGAGGTAGCGTATTTTTCATGCAGTGTACGAGAACAGTGGTCAATTCAGCGTCGAGGACTTATTTCCTGTCTTTCCTTACATGGATGTTTACATACATATACAACTATTCAAGGCGATCAGACTGTGTAACTTCGTGTATTTCAGGGGTTCTTGTCCAAGTCAGCGAGTTCTCAGAATTTCCTGTGAGCCATCAGGTAAGCAAATACACATGTCAAACTTTCTCTATACGGTATTGAAGGTTTACTATAAGGTACTATAACAAAGGTTTCCTTACAGTTCTATTATAACCTTATTAAATATGGACAAACTTCATGAATTGTATGCAAGAAATGGTGTTTGTGAGTTGGTAAAGTGTATAAAAATAAAACCCATTTTAAGCTGTAGCTTTTACTTACTTTTTCGTTAAACTTTTGTAACTGTTTTATTTTAGCTTTCTTTGAGTTCTTTTTTCTTTCACAGCATTCATTCGCTTCCGGCATGGCTTCCAGTTGATATTTATTTATTTATGTGATTAATGTTTTCTCCTGTTCTCAAGAATATTTCACTTATACCATAACGTCCAGCATTATGGTGGAAGGAAACCCGGCAGAATTTGTGGGCAACACGCTATCATCGGAAGGTTGTTGGCCGACATTGCCACCTGCGGCGGCAGATCTGGGTCTTAGTTCTCATCGACCGCATTGGTGAAAGAATCCTGGCTCAGTGCACTGCCACGCTAACCACTTCGCCACTGAAGCTCCTATCCAGATGATAGTTCGGTAGTGGAACTGTGAAAAAGTCCGGAATACAAGAGCTTCAGACATATGACGTCAGTGAACGGTGATTGGCTTTCCTCCATATGACATATGTCGAATCGGCATTTCGAGAATCCCACAAGTTCACATGGGTTGAGGCTAGACAAAGGAAATGCTCTCGCAAAATAACGCGGCTAAAGACGTGAATTTACTTCAGTAGATATGCCGATTATGTAACTATTGTAAAATCTCGTCTTCTCCAACGTTAGTTCGGGAGAGTACCCTTTTTGTCTCCCTTCAACCTCCAAGACGGATTGTTTACATACGGATCCAGGAAGATGTCTTAGCGCAAGTCGAGGGGCAAAGTGACATATCGCCGTCAGTTGACAAGCGGAATTATACTCCTGTGTGTGTATGTTATTGTTGTTGTTGTTTGTCCGGAACTTTTTATCTCTTCTAGAACAAGGTTTTGAGGGTTTATTCATATATAGACGTATGCCGTCCGGACCCTTGTTCCACAAAGTATTCATAGATTAAGTTGATTGCAACTACCATTACAACCCATGTTAAAGAGATAGGTAGCCATGGTAGTTACAATCAGCTTAACCTACGATTGCTTTGTGGAACAGGATCCGGATCAGATCTAATGCTGCTGCCCGCATCGTTCATTTCCAGGATGTGGTGTCAAGCCCCCTGTCTCTCCACAGCGCTCCCACATCATCGAGGGCGCCCTGTCAGAGCCCCAGGGGTGGCCCTGGATGGCCTACATCCTGACGCTGGGCCATGTGCTATGTGGGGGGAGCGTTGTTAACGATAGATGGATCCTCACGGCGGCGCATTGCTTTGTCAACGACAGGTAACTCACGCAGGGAAAATCTAAATGTACATGCAGTGTCTTGGGAGTGCAAGCAGACGTTCACTTTTTTTGTTGTTTTTGTTTTTGTTTTGGAAGAGAGTTAAATGCATTGAAAGGTTTGAATTCGATGATGGCATTTGCATCGACAACATGCCCTGATTTCACCCATTACGTGTGACCACCTGCGAAGTATCGCACTAGCACGGTCGTCGCTGTTCTGGTTTTACTCTCCTTGCGTTTGTCTTCTATACTATGAATTATATAGCCGGTGTTTAGAAACTCTCTAAAGGCCCAGTAAGCTCTTGATCCTCTAAGCACAGCTTTTGAATGTTTGAATAACTCTTTCTACCAAGGAGTCAAAGATTAGGTAAATTTCGATCACAAAAATTTAGCCAGTAGGTTAGTATAAAGAATTCAAATATTTTAAATGCATTTTATTGCGTAAAAATACTTTAAAAAACAAAAAAAAGGGATTGCAAGTATTTATACGCATATAATCTTGAGTCATCCCGTTGATGAACTTTTTCAGATTTCTTTCTTTGGAGAATCGGAGTACAATTTATCGTGGGCTTTAATTGGAGAAAAGCACCACATTTTTAATTAAAGGGAAAGACCTCGTAAAAATGAACTTAGGGTGAGTGAAGAGACCATTGAAAACTGTATCTGACGATACCTTCACTGAATTTTTTAGATTGTTTTTCACCAAAAGAAACGCAGTCAAACATTTTTATGGTAGTGTGGGGTTTATGGACCATATTGATAATGTGGCTCACCAGTGACGTCACACAACTTTTTGTACACCTTTTATGTTCAGCTCTGAATAATGTTCTTGTGAAGAGTACTTTTGTAATGTTTACCTTTGTATGGAAAAGCTAATATGG
This sequence comes from Acanthopleura granulata, assembly GCA_016165875.1. Taxonomy (NCBI): domain Eukaryota; kingdom Metazoa; phylum Mollusca; class Polyplacophora; order Chitonida; family Chitonidae; genus Acanthopleura; species Acanthopleura granulata. The sequence goes on from JABBOT010000013.1 coordinate 13,662,900, forward strand.
CATAAAATTTCTTCTTTAAGGCCACATCGTTAATATGGTCCATAAACCAACCATACAATGAATATATTTGACTGTGTTTATGTTAGTAAGAAAAAATCTAAGAAATTTGGTGAAGGACACAGATTTTAATGGCCTTTTCCCTAACCCTAAATTCACTTTTACGAGATCTTTCCCTTTAATATCTGTATACAGCTGGATGGATTTCGCCTGGCGTCGTGTTTCGTACACTCACAAAACTGGTCGTTATTATATTAGTGAAAACTTTTTCACTTTGGCGTTGAACAACACTTAAAAAAAAAAAAACAAAAAAAAAAAAAAAGAAAAGGCACGAACACTTGATCTTCATATTTATAGCAACTTTTCTTATCGCTAATATGCCTTACTCGTACCAGGTTTCCTCTGGCGTACGCAAGCATCCGGGTAGGCTCCAACACCCCGGAATATCCGGACAGCTTGACGCAGACCCGGGGCATCCAGAGAATCGTGTTGCACGAAGAGTGGAACGCACGGGCTCTGTACAAGGGCGGTGCTAACCGCGCGGATATAGCCCTAGTGGAATTGGACAGACCCCTGGCGCTTGATGAAACTGTCCAGCCCATTTGTCTCCCGAGGGAAGGGGCAAAAGTTAACGAGTCATCCGTGTGCTACGTCTCCGGTTTAGGAAAGACAGTCCCACATGAGTGTAAGTGTTTAGGGATGAAGTATAAAAAAGACAGGTAAAGGATACATTAAACAGTTTGGTTTGTATTTCTATTATGCAGTCTTTAGATCTGTCACGACATACAAACGCGCAAAAAAAGCTTCTTAGTTTTCCTTTTGGGGCATAAAAATGACTGCAAACTGCAGTTTCCCTAACATGCCTATGGTCCAAGCGGTTATCTGGGAGATTAAATAGGCTGCAGTCGTGACGTCATGTGTCATAGCTGTCAGAATAACTGTATTCGTGTCCGACTGTTGGAGGCAGGGGTGACCTAAGGAATTATAGGTTGTATGTTACGCATACAACCTAGCCTTTGAAACCTGCATGCTCCTCAGTCAGCAACGATCTGCCGAGGGGATCGCAGCCGTTTTAAGACGCTTGCGATAGGATGATATTGGTCGTTTTAGACCATTGCTGTGGTTAAAAATTCCCACAGGCCGCCTTGTTCAGAGAATCCTGTGATGCTGGGATTTTCCCTGCATGATTTGTAGTGTTATGTTAGGTAGTTCAACACTCGAAAACTCTCACATTGCAGAGAATTTACAATGAACAACAATGTCGAGCGATCGGCAGGCAGTTTATAATGTTACCGCTGCCCAGAAGCTGAAAGGAAGGGTTTTAAAACCTTTGGGCTGGGCTACCCTCGAGACCAATCACTGCTGATTGAGAAACATACCAATTTTAAAAGCTAGGCAGCGTCTAGAAACGGTTAGAAAAGTACCCTTTGTTTTTCAAATGAGTCTGTGCTAGACGTTGTATCCATAGCATACAACGTCCAATTTATTAGGCTAGGGCAAGGTCTGAATTGGCCCAGTGTTCTCCGAAAGTCCATTGATGACGTTAGTTACGAAAATTTCGGACAACGTGCAGAAGAAATGCATAAAATTGAGAGATTACCATAAATATCCAAATGTATCACACTTTTTCATCTCCCTTAAGGCTCCAGTCTTTCTTTTCATGTATCCTGTAACGTTGAAATACGCATGTCTTGCTAAAACCTGCTCCTTTAGATGTCCTCCTCATGTATCACGTGATGTAGACATGTACACATGTTATTAACAACTTTCAGCTTCGAGAGGCTGCTCTGTTGAAGCACGGCACAGCTGTTGTTCTTGTCTATTGGGAAGGCAGTTTTCTTCTCTGTTCTTCATTGTCTGGCGCGGTTTTGCGCGTGTGTTGCAACTTGTGATGGTACATCTGTCATGTTTACTTGTTAACTGTACAAATGTGATGTTCAATGCTACAGACACTGGCCATTCAATGCTGCGTGATCATGTGACCTCAATTCTGCCTTGTACACTTAAAACGTACACTCTGATTGGTCGCAACAATCTTTTCCGTATGGTATCTTTGAACTGAGCTCGAATTACAGATTACTTTTAAATTTTATCAGAGGGGATGAGCCCTGGTATGGCGAGAATGCACCAAATGGGACACGAGACATTGGTTCAGTCCCAGCCTCTGACACACGAGATATTGGCCCAGTCCCAGTTTTTACACACGCGGTGCAGGCCCAATCAAAAAACGAGGTGTCGGTCCAATCCTAGCCTTAGAGAATTGTCGAGAATTCCTTGCTCTAATAGGTGTGCGGTGTCCGATGCCGATAAACCCGCGGATGGGCGTGGGTTTCCCCCCGTGCTCTCCCTAGTTTTCTGCTACCACAGTGCTGGCCGCCATTGTATAAGTGAAATATTCTTGAGTGTGGCCTGAAACACCAATCAAATATATAAATGGGTGCCAGTAGAGGGTCAGCACATGTTACCTATGATATTGCATGACGATGGTTCTCAAGCAGTTGACTCCTAACAAAATAACATACACATTTAATTCGCTTTAAGGGACGAAAAGGTGTTCGTCACTGGTGGGAAAGTTTGTCAGGTTATCTCCAACAACCGTTGGTCAGAAATTATCCGCCGTTGCACTTATGTGTTCAGATGCTTTGGTGCAGAATCAATCGGTCAAATTGTTTCACTTTTATGTTGCTGAATTTCAAGTGACAAAATCAACTGGGATAGTTTTCCAGTTGAATGGGTATAATTGAACTTACATTTTTTCTTCATTAAACTCCTCCAGATACCAGTCCAACCGATCTGCGGTACATGCGCACTAAATTGCTGAATGACACTTACTGCGAAGAGGAATGGTCAGTTTCGTTTGAAAGGAATATCTGCGCTGGTTTTGAATCGGTCATGCCCCAGTCTTGTTCGGTAAGTGCTGTGTCGCAAGCTTTCCCTTTCCTCCAGTAATAAAGTAAAATAATTTTGCCGGATTTAAAGAGAACACTTGAAATTGTTTCAGGGCTGTTTCGCTTTTGTATCGTGATTTTCCGAGTGTCGGGTGTAATGCTTAAAACAGGCATAGGTGTAAAATTACGAGGTGAAAAACGTTGCTCTCGTGACAGCTTAAAGGTGTACTGCAATGCTTCCAATTTACGCACAATTTGTTGTCAAAGAGGCTTCTTTGTTATTTTAGGAGATTGTGGTTTTCTTTGTGAAAATAATGCATTAAAGTGCTGATCTGGTCAGAATACAAATTGCGTGGAAATATTACAATGATATGAATGAAATCCTACGGAGTAAGCCTAACACCGTGTTTCAAATCGATTTTGATGAATAACACTATTTAACATATATAACTGAAGATTCCTTGAAAAACGAAATCTTCGGCTGTGTCCCTAAAATTTTCCTGATGCGACGTTATAAAATTCCCTGTATGACGTCGAATTAGGCGGATATGACGTTGAGTAAGGCATTTATGCTGGGATGACGTCAAGAGCATTTGAAAGAGCGGCGTCATATCTGTATACACGTCAGCAATTGATGACGTCATGTGTTCGTGGCTGACATCACATCAGGCAAAGTGGAAGGGACAGAAATATTTTGTTTCCGAATACTCTGACTGAACGTGCAATATCGGTTTTAATTGGCTGCAATATTTTCACAGTTTAGGAGAGCTGTTCAGACTGTCCCAGTCTTTATCAATTCGCCTTGCTGTTAAGACACAGATGTTCCCTTCCACTTTACCTGGTGTGACGTCAGCCACGAACACATGACGCCACCAATCGTTGACGTGTATACAGATATGACGCTGCTCTTTCAAAACGTTCTTGACGTCATCCCAGCATAAATGCTTTACTCAGCGTCACATCTCTCTGATGCGACGTCATACAAGGAATATTATTACGTCACATCGGGAAAATTTTAGGGACGCAGCCGAAGATTTTATTTTTCAAGGAATCTTCAGTTGTATGGGTTAAATAGTGTTATTCATCAAAATCGAATTGAAACATGGTGTTAGGATTACTTCGTAGGATTTTTTTCATATCATTGTAATATTTCCACGCAAGTTGTATTCTGACCAGAGTGGCACTTTAACTAAAGCTCGCGTCACTTGAACAGCCATGATATGCACATTACAAATATGATTGTTTTTACACTAAACAAAATATTTAGGCACTAAGTAGGACATTTGGAACCGCAATGAACAGCTTGAAGCACAGATTGCTTTTTTGCTGCTAAACAGACTTGAACTGTAATTTTTGAACATAATCACCGATATAGATCTAACACACCATGTATATTCACGTGGAAGAATGAAAATGTAGTGGTCAGTGGACGTTTGGCAGTTAAAAAGAATCGATCATTTATACTTTTATTCGCATTTTATTCACTGTAAAGAATTATGGATACGCAAAACGAGCCCCAAGTCTTCGTGGTATCAACTCTAATCTCAAACTATCCATATCCGAATCCCTAAATGGAGAGAAGTCATTATCATTTAAAACTATGGCACACTGCAGAAAAGGGTCGTCTTTCTCTCTCCTTTAACCCTATTGTCAAACAGCCCCCATTTTTTCCTTTTCTAGTAGAAAAGCAGAAATGTTGTGAAAGCAATCTCCCAGTTAATGGCCACTTAATGTGATTAGAGATAATCGATTCAGACCTGTGTAATGTTTGCACTGCCGAGGAGACCGTCCATCATATCTTACTCGTGTGTCGCCGGTACACTTCGAAAAGACGAATATTGTTTTCCGACCTTGTTGACGCTGAAATAGTTAAGCCAAATCTGAGAGCCGAGCTTGGCAAGTTTAGTTTTTAAAGCATTGAGGAATTATTTATATAGAATCCACAGATTTTAGGCCACAGCATTGTGGCTATTATAGTTCTCTATGGACTGACCTTTGTCAATTAGAACAGCCTGAATTTCTGACACAAATCTTACTGTCTTGGTGCAGACCATTCCAAGGAATGAAGTTGCCGTGAATACTGATGTATGTAAGTGTGTATGTCCTACTTCAGGGAGACATTGGTGGCCCCTTAATGTGCCTGAGCCCTCAAGGCTACTGGGAACTCCAAGGGGTGGTCAGTTTGAGAGCGAATAGATGTCCCACGCAACTCGGTCCCCCGTGGCTCACCAACACTTACAAGCCAGAAGTGTACACACAGGTGTCCTCGTACAGAACATGGATTGATAACGTCATCAGCGGTAAACTGTAAATCTCCAGATGTGTAGTTAAGTATTATACATAAACATGTATGGTATTATAGTAACTCGAATAAAGTACGTTTTCTTCCAACTTTATTTCCATGACAAACATATTTGTTTCTTTTGCTTGTGATTTTTTTGGGGGGTGGGGTGGTAATTTCCCAGCTGCAGTTTTGTAAATAACTAACTGTTAAAATTATTGTATGCAATGTATTAACTTTTAGTTTTTATTTCATCTGCTTGTCTGTACTTTATTGATAAGCCCAAATGTACATCTGTTTAGGTTACAAATATGCTGGCATTTTACAAATAGTTTTTGTTTTGTTGCAAATATTCTGTCGTTCAAACTGTCTTACTGCAAATATTGTGACATTCCTCATCGTCTCTGCGTTAGTACAAGAATTTTAATATTCTTCAAACTGTCTTAACAATGTGTAATTACAAATATTTTGACATTCTTCAAAGGTCTTCGTGTTATTACAGACATTTTGCTATTATTCAGACCTTCTGTGTGTTATTACAAGTATTGTAACATTCTTCAACCGCCTATAGGCCCGTACGTTATTGCAAATAGACTAACATTTTTCAAATCTTCTATAAGTTATTTCATCCGCATGAACAAACTCTCTGTTATGGTTTGGTCCAGACAGAAAGCTGTCATATGTTTTATGCAGTAATGTTTATCAAATTGACAACTGATATAATCAGCAATAAGTGAACAGTGAAAACCAACTGCGTACACATCAATATACTTATTTCTGCTATGTAGTACTGTGGCATACAAGACCACGACCTTATTTATATATGTACACCAGCGATTCTGACAATTTCCTAATACATAGGACATAAGAGTACTATAAATATACTATACTATATACTAATACTATAAAGATATAATAAATGTAGTGGTTAGTGTTATTCCTCATATGCCGACGCTGTGCAGAAAAAACATGCGATTTTAAACCGGAATAATGTATTTAGTAATGTGATAGGTTGCTTCGCCTTGTATTCATTTTTTTTTGGACAGAAATTATCAAGTATATATGTATAGCACAATAATTAACTTTTTACTTTTCATACTGAGAAGTAATAATAAACTGGCTTACCGAATCAGTTCGTTTAGAAGAGATTGATTATTGGGTTGAATTCCACCTAGCTACTCCTTGTTGGACAGTATTGTCGTTTTTGATTATTTCTGAAATTTCGCTGAGGCAATTTCGGGTTTCGAACCAGCGACCTGAAAGTCTGGCGTCAAATCGTTAGCAATACATGTCAAAGCGTCTAGATCACTCGACCAATCTTTAATTGGTTGCGAAGCTTAGGTATATAGGTTCGTCCAAAAGACATATACATTATATATATGTGTGTTCTTCTATATAAATGGGACACCTGTATTTGTCTTCATTATGACATTTAATTTTATAATTTATAAATAACATGTAGATATCCATTGAAGCATTGTGTTCCTCAGCTGTTCACATTCACACGATCCAACATATGTTTTCGCAAAATTTCACTCCGAAAAGGCGTACCCCGTACTTTCGGTCGTATTCTATGTTTCTTATGAATTAATCTACCTTTGTCCATAGCATATTTATAGTTCACTGTGTGCAGTCTATATCGTATTCTGGTTACAAGAGATACCCGCGTGCTGGCACACTGATTGACGACAATCAATCACTTGTGGTATTGTATCCAAATTGAGACATCCTTTCATTCATTTTCATCCAATACTTGATTGGTCCGCTGAAACCCTGACTGATGATCTTATAGTGAAATATTCCTTTGTATAGCGTAAAGCACCGATGACATGAAACGAATTACTCAGTTGTCATGGCGAAGTGAATTTTTATTATATTTATTTTTATTTGATTTTTTTTACGCCGTTGCCAAGAATATTTCGCTGTACAGCGGAGGCAGGCATAATGGTGAGAGGAAACCGGATAAAAAGCCTTGTGGAAACCGACGACCATCCACATGTGGCCGGCAGACCTTACAACTAGAATGGAAACCAACCTAAGTCGAACTCACAGCGATCATATCGGTGAGATGCTTTTGAGTCTTTGTTGTGCTGTAGCACACTCGATTAACCACTCGACTCCGACCACTAAACCCAATTCCACAGCTCCCAGATTATTAATAATAAGACAATATTCTCTGATACAAGCATTTCTGTGATAAAACCAAACATATAATATCAATATTTAGTTTTGCCTGCATAAAAAGTCTTCTATATTTGAGGAGAAATTTCGGTGCTTTTAGACCTAAGCTCTGCCCATATTTGCCTGGGGCCCTATCTAGTAGACCCGTCTTCAGCGGCCGGGCGGTGGTAACCCTCCTCCAGTACAGCAGCCGACGTCCAAAGTGTCGTAAAAGGGGCTTGAAGCTGTTGTTGAAAAAAAGGAAAAAGACTACAGATGATTACATATATGTAAAATAACTTAAAACAACAGAATACAGTATGTTGCCTTACTCATACATACACAACTATTCAACTCCTTTAAGAGAAGATTGCAGCTTGGCTGTAAAGGAACTTCAATACAAGAACGCTGTCACAATACGAAATCGCACTGAGAACAATATCTGTTATATTACAAGTCTTAAGGAATTGCATATCGAGAACAATGCTTTGCAACTGCCAAGGGACGGTATTACGAGAACATTGCCTTGCAACAGTCAACGCGCCTTATTATCAGAACATTGCCTTGCAACTGTCAAGGAAACGTTTCACGAGAACAGTGTCCCATAAGACCGAGGAATTGCACTACAAGAGCATTGTCCCATGAGACCAAAGAATTGCATTACGAAAATATTGTTGTGTAACTGTCAAGGCACTGCATTACGAGAACAATGCCGCGTTACAACTGGAGAATTGCAGTACGAGAGGACCGAAATAAAGGGTGGCAGTACGAAAGCATTGTCACAACAATCAATAAAGAGTTAAAGCATATGCCATAGCCGTCTGATCCGCTGGTACAAACTATCTACACAAGAGTTTACCAGGAGTTGGACAAGTCCAGAAGCTTGGTCACTTTGCATTGTTTTTATGTAAATGTTTATTAAATGTGACAATACACCATACTGAATAATTCTAGACCAGTGCCATCTAGTGATTTCTAATTATCATCACCGCGTTTTTTAAAAACTTCTGCTTAAGCCGTGACGGAAGGGCATTTAATAGCTACTTACATGAACACTGAGAGCTTATTGCTCATCGATGCAGACTGACAACCGGTCGGATTTCATCAGTTACGTGTAACCATTTTCCAGCTACAACTGTTGTCGCTGCTCTGGAGTTACGCTCTATGCACTAATCTTTTATTTTGTATTTCTGCGTAAACCGCGATTCTGCTGGTGAGCTAACTCCACCAAGGTCTGGTCCATTTCTATTGTTTTCGTGTGATTTGTAAAGCTGATGATTTCGCAGGTGCAGATTTAGAGTTAACCACTCATCTCCCTGCGTGTGTAAATTATTTTCCTTAATAATAAAGGCTGTGTGGGGTAAACCAGTCAATTAATATTTATTCGGTGGCTAGTCGAAAAGTGTAACAGTAACGTTTGTCGATCAACTTTTTAGATAGATATTCTTTTGCATGGAACACCCTGATAAAAACTGATGTCGTGTGGAAAATTGATGGACTAAACCTGGAGACAAACTTGTTGTGACAATCAGCTGTACTAACAAGTCGATAGGAAGAAAAAACGTTTGATTTGAAATTGTATGGATACAGTACACTGTAAAAAAGAACTGTTCGCAAGTCTGCACTGTTGATACACAAAATTATATGTATGCGCATTTCTACAACAGTAATGTGTACCAGTAGTACACAGTATTTTTAGAGAATGCGCCACCACACGCTGGCCATATAATAACAGTTTTGCTGGAGATATATAGACAGAAATGGTAGTATATACTTAAGCTTAGCAATAGACTGGGCTTACTAACCAAGATGATAGACGCATATATCTATGTCAGCTTGATACACTATTGGGGTCTTTCGCCTGATATCAGTATTGCTCTCAAATGCCTGGCAGTACGCCATTTTGTTCTGGGTGCCCTCGGGCACATGGAGGTAACACGCATTAGGGTCATTGTTGGCGGCTTGAAAAGGGCTGGTACACGACTTTCCCCCCGATACTGAAAAGAAGTAGAAATGAAAGGAAAAATTGAAAACATAATTTAATTGAAATTGAAAATAAAAGTTAACTGAAGATAAAAATAAAGTATAACTTAAAGGGAAATTCTATGGTTTACTTTATTAATATTTCTGTCATATTACGATGATGGCTGTTTAGCAAACCTGTCCTCACGTCCAAACGACTCACTGAAGCACCACTCCGAAAACACCATTCTTGCTGCCCAGTTCACCCACAGTATTTGGGGCAAGTACATGTCCTATAGACTGATGTTCTATGCACCGATGCTCTGAGACACACATTAGCGAGTTGATGTACTTAAGATTCCTTATTTTACTGTCGGGCAGGACACTTAGGCAACACAAATAGCTCTCTACCACCGAAGTCGGATAAATGCGCAGTGTATACGGGACATTATCAGTAAAATCCATGAATACTTCATGTTGAAAATAGATATGTCCGGGACAGGAAATTTAATAGCTTAACGATGTGAAATAACAACGTGGAATGGGTTAGATCAGTTAAGTTTCAAGCAAATTAAGTTTCCTTGAGATGTATGTAAGTTTTTCTTTTGAAATTTAAATCTTGAAGATGAAAATAAATGTAGCTTTATAAATTTACAAAAAAAAATCTTTGGTGTATGGCCAGCTTGACACTCAGAATTTGTAGACTATCCAGGCGATCTCCAATCCCCCAGCCGTCCCTCACTGCCTGACAAAAGCGGTATTAAACAGAGGCAAATGGAGACGAAATATTAAACAGATCCATCGCTTAAATGGTTAGTAAATCATTGAGCATATCATGAAATATTTCAGAAAAAAATATGTTGTTGTGTATCTTACCAACTTGCTGCAGTAAGAAGAGACACGCCGTGAGGGCCAGAAGGCGTCCGCTATACGTAGGTCCTGTCACCGTCATGATTGTGATGTCACCCAGCTTCAGGAAATCTGCTCCCAGTCTGACCAGCGTGATCAGCCGCAAACCCTGAGTGTTAACATGCTTACCATCCCGTCTTTTATAGCTGAAATGATGAAGAATGGATCGATATTAAATCGAGAAATCGTATCGATCTCAAGTGTCTTAGAAAGCGGTCTTGTTTGAAATTGTGATGTCTGCAAAATGAGCTATTTATCCAGGTGCGTAGGTTTCTTAAACCCTTGATGAGCAGTGATGGATGACAATGAATGAAGAATTATTGAACTTCTAATACATCTTGCGCGCAATATTTGTCCTATTTTTCGCGGCACTGTTTCCTGTGGTCCCATAAATTGGTTTAATTTATTAACTATTGTTGTCATGGCGGCAAACACAATGGCGCATGGTTTGCCCGTCAACACGATCGCAATGTCCGATCTGTCGTTTCACAAGAGAGTACAAATAGACAGCACCATTATTTATTAAATCGATTACAACTGTCCACTCACAATCACCGGATCACTGTGATCTACGACTCCTCAGCACAGGTCCTGTCTTCACCACTCCAAAACAGTCAATATACGGTTCGACGAATACAATTGTGTCCTCGCTGGCAAATAAGCCAGATTGCTGTGTCCGGGTCTACATCAGTAGGGGTAATAACGTGCAAGATTATGGTCATTTATGCCTACGCTGTAATATTCTACACACTTTGCCTGCGGCCCAGGATTTACACCAGTTCTAGTTCTTTATGTCTAGTTTTGTATGATTTCGACTTGACGCTGTATGCTCGAGCCCATATATAGTGTCAGATATCAGAAAGGTCGTTCGTGACTCCCGAGGCTTACATCGCTTACTCTCACAGCCAATGAGCCTATTCGTCCCACACCGGTCATTGTCCGACACACTGAAACTGTGCATGTTTTCATTGTTGCGGCAGTGCGAAGTGCTTTAAGTGCAACGCGAATACAATCCATTATAGGTGTGAGACGCCTTTTTCTTTATACATTATATTTTATGGAAATACCAGTTTAGGCTGAGGTTCACAAATGATAGCATTAGTTAGTTTAGTCCACTGGTTAGTTTCTTATTTCAGTTAGTTTACTTAGTTACTTTAGTTACTTTAGTTAATTTGGTTAGTTAGTTCAGCTGGTTAGTTTTAGGTAGTTACTTATTTTTAGTTAGTTCGTCACGCAGTGAGTTTTCCTGAGTTGTTTAGTCGAACAAAATGTTCTGCCGATCAACAGATGTTGTTGATTAATTTAGTTATTTTAGATAGCTTACTTGGCTAATTTAGTTAGTCCGTTAGTTTTAGTTAGTTAGTTGCGTTTTTCACTTTGTACGTTTTACCGAGTTAGTTGCGTTTGTCGGTGTTCTGTCGACAATCTTCTGTCGGTCAGCCCGTGTAAATAATACGGTGTGTGAGAAACATATGTTTTTGCCAGAATATGGCACTAGATCCAGTCCGTTCCCACATTCGTCCTGAAATGGATAACCTTTCACACGATAACAATTTCTTAGTCCAGTAGTTGAAATAAATATTGTTCTTGACCACATGGTCGTGTGGCGCATTGTTCGGATATTGATGTTTGAACACAAGTTACAGTGTAACTTGCCACACTTTATTTGAATCTGGTCATGTCTTTCCCAAATGGATCGATTCGATGTTCACAGCTTTGTAAGTTTCATTGCACGTCTTAAACGTTGTTGACCAGTTTAATGAGGGAAACCAATAATCAGTCCAGATCTGAACAATCGATTTGTCGGAGTTCATTGATTTATTATATTGAATAATCGTTGCATGTTGCAAATTGGAACATCCTGCTTTGTCGGCTCGACACCGCTGATGTACAACAAAGGCGCATATATAGTCAAGTCAGTCTTCACCACCAATGCTGATCAAAGCGTTTCCTCATTTATTTGGCCGCCTATAAATCGTAGGAGCCTCATTTTATCGAATAGCTCTGCTGTATATGATATTTATCTATAATTCCATTATACATACGTGCTATAGGGAATCCCTCTCCGTTGACCCTGTAACATTCATTATCGTTATGAGACTCACTCATCCGTAGTATCACATTTGTCTTTGTAGCAAAAAGTAAATCTGTTGCGCTTCAGTAAATAAAGCAATGGTTAATTTCTATTTACTTATTTTATTTGATTGATTCGTATTTTACATCGTACTCAAGAACATTTCACTTTTTATGTTGGCGGCCAGCATTATGGTGTTAGGAAACCAGGCAGGGCCCAGGGTAAATTAACGGCCATTCGCAGGATGCTGCCTGACCTTCCCACGTGAAACCGGAGAGGAAGCCAGCGTGAGCTGGAATTGAACTCACAACGATCGCAATGGTGATGGGTACCTAGGTCATTTCGCTGCTATGGAGCTAACCCCCTTGGTCCCGAGGGCTTTATAACCAGGCCAAACTGATTCGCTTCATGAAAAAGCAAAATGGACTCTCCTAGCATATATAATATATCTTTAATGCTTCTGAATGGAGAATTCGATGAGTTTCACTCCCCAGCAGTTCTTGAACATGTATTAGGAAGATGAAAGGAGAATGTGAAACAGCGAAACAGCAGCAGTCGAGCAATGGAGGTGTATTTCATTGGAATTGCACTGGGCCCTATTAAGCAGTGTTGGGGCAGGGAGAGGTAACTCGTTACATTTAGCTTCTCTGACTGCGGCTCGCAAGAATCCAGTTAATAGTCACATTGTTGTATTGTATGTAGTTGCATCCCGTTAGTGTTCACTTCGAGTATCTTTGCTTGTCTGATTGGGATTTAATCCTCTCTTTTGTAGTTATATTATAGCGGTATATGTATATATATCTATGCTTGGATTTTACGTCATGCAATTTTTAAGTGATAGAATTTGTAAGTCATATGACGACGAGTCCTTAGAATGTATATATATTGTGTGTATCCTTGTGGCAGGAGTAGTTCCTGCCGCTGCCGCCACTAAAGGGTGATACCCAAGACACCAGACATGCTCCCCACCCAGTCACAGCATACTGAAACCGAACAGACCAGCCTTGTACTAAACTCTCAATGCTGTGCGCTAAGGAATAGGAAAGTTTTTGGTATGACCGACCGGGATTGATCCCGGATCTCCCTATCCCGAGGCGAAAACTCTAACCACCAGGCCACCGAGACAGACTGTCATGACGGTGACATGTACCTGTACTTATGGGGGGGGGGGGGCATTTTTATAGTGCTGGCTTAGGTCTACTGGAACGCAGTGTCACAGACACCAGGCAGGACTCCCTACCTAGTACATTCCTCGTTTGAGAACCAAGCGAGCTAATTCTAAGGTTAAGTCTTATATGTCAGTATGACACAACTAGGAATTGAACTCGTGATCTACCGGTTATGGTTATGCATGTGGTGTGTGCAAATTGACCGTCATAGTGTACTGAAGTAATCCAAGGCCAACATCATAGTATGAATGTATTCATTGATGTATATACTGATGACAGGCTTCATACGTAGAAACAATCACAGATTAGGTATTAGAGATGTACCAAATGCTTGTTATTTTATTATTACAGATAATAACATGTACTAAGACGCGTTAGAGTTACACGGGGAATAATGTGGTATTTTTATTATGTAGGCCAAAGCTACCTCCCGTCACATAAGCTGCAGACGAAAAAACTTTTATTGCAGTATTCATTCTGAACTGAGTAGAACTGGTTAGTGGGATTTTATTCTGGTGCCCTGTGGTGGTTAGGGAGCCTGTGGTACTAGCTCCTCAAACAGGAGTTGTGAAATGACGGGGATAGCGGTCGTAGCATTCGTCGTATTGACCGGGTGCTTCATGATGGCGATGTAGGAGGTTCCCAGGAGAGAGTATCCTACACTGCGTTGAATCCTAGAGATGCGGCATCATACTTGGACGGGTCGAACTGGATTTGTGAAAAATAAGGGGGGGGGGGCAGTTGCGATTAAGTGAATGACTGAGCGACTGGACGCGGTCATATTCATACGACAGATGAGGAAATCCTCATCAATATTTGAGATAGCACGACGTACTTGTGCACCCATTTACTAAGAGAGTATTCTCCCTTGAGAATGAACGCGAAATATAGGGAAATCTGGCTACAGTCCACAATTAATGACTCCCCCGACCCTAATTTTTAGGGACATATTTACTTCTGAGCTGCCCTTTTGCATATTTCCCATTTATTGGACGGTAAGATTTTATAGAGTAGGCTTAATTCTGATACTCTTTTAGTGTTTGTAAGGAAGTGGAGCCACACTATGCAAAAGAAATGGTAAATCAGGATTCGCTGCTGATCTCTGACTGTGTGAGTTTGACCATTGTCAGGTGTTTGCAAACTTTCATCGGCCAATCATTGCCAGGAATTTGCCTGTAGTTTTCTCAGGGGACGAGGACTATCAGGCACGGAGGGTTCGAGGCTTGCTGATTTAGACAGTGCTGTGAAACATTAATATATGTGTAAATTGTAACTTGGCCAAATTGTCTACTTGTGCAGTCACAGCTCGACAAAGTATTCTCCCCTGAAAGACGAATGGGTCATATTCCCATTAATTATTGCGAAATCCCCATTTGTGTGCAAACGAAGCCATGAATTACTTGTGCACATGCTAATTTCCTCTCTCGGCGTACGTGGTGGCCGTCGTATAAGTGAAATATTCATGAATACGACGTAAAATATCAATCAAATAAATCAACAAATTCTTGTGCACATGGCTTAACATATTATTCTCACCGTAACAGATGAATACAATTCAGATAACGGAAATGAACGAAAATGCAAACAGTAAAACAAAAGCAATAGAACGACTGAAGAGATGGCTGAAAAAATAAACAGATGATAAAAAAACTAGATGAATTTGACTCCGGTAAAGTTTGTCAAGTGGGAGGAATCAATGAAAAAAGATGGCATACAAAACATTTGATTACTCTTGACATTATGTGGCTGTGTATTTATTGTCTCAATTGAAAACATTTATATTTTTTTTCCATTCAGTCAGTTTATTGTCTATTTATATTTATTGTTGTGAAAATGACGACTAAGTCTGAGTAAAATAATATCTGATTGTCAGCGCCCTGGAAAAGACAGCGGCTGTAACATCACATTGTCCGAGCAATAACCAGGAATTTGAGGTTATTTTAAGTATTAAATTGAAGCAATTTTGCGAGTTGGCAAGACAACCGACTTTGTGACCGATGGTGCCGGGGATTTCGGCAGCAAATATCACATCACATGAGATGACTAATGTGGCAAAATGGCATCATCAAATGAGTAGGTAAGTTTATTTATTTACTTGATTAGCGTTTAACGTAGTTCTCAAGAATGTTTCACTGATATGTCGGCCAGCATAATAGTGGCAGGAAAACGAGGCAGAGCCCTGGGAAAACCCCTGGCCACTCCCAGGTTGGAGTAGCTGAGTAATGATGATCACATGCAACTTGTTCTGGTGAAAATAGACGTAGAATTTTTGAAATATTTTTAGTACACCTCTGGGAAACTTTTTTGAGAATTAATTCCGGTATTAGTGGCTGGCTTTATGTTCACTTCAACAAACTATGATATACAGACGAGTGGTTCGCGTAATGTTCTGATTGGCTAGCTACACAGACATTTGGCTTGGATCTCATCATTATGTGTGCCATTGAAAAACACTTGTATCCGTTCGCAGAATTTCACGGACCACCTTTGTCATTGTTATGGGTAATCAAGGTACTGTATGCTTAATATCCGCCTAGCCTAGAATTACACCTTTATGTAGCACCGAATCACCCGATGATCACAATAAAAAAACACTAAGTCTGAGCAAGACGTCATGTAACATTTGAATTTCTTACGTGGCGTCTTATTTAGAGTATGCTATAACCTTAAAATGATGTCACTTTACGATTAAAAAGTAATTCTCGTTATGCATCACTCATGCGAACACAGTGCTATGTCCGGCGTCATATATTCTGCCCTTTATAAGACATAACGCCTCTTGATGCCGAAAGCTGGTGTCACGGGAGACTCAGACGGCCTACCCAAATGGCCCACATCGCAGTGAAACACACTGCTTCCTTATATAGCGCTGCAGCGCTTGAGTACTAAGTCAGTGTTTTAGAACACACAGAAAAGCGTGACGTAGCACGGGGAGGAAGAAAAGGTCGCATACATGTAATTTTGGACCGCCTTGTTAAAGGCGGAAAGGAAATGTACGAGTTCTCTTTTTCAAGTTGTAAGAATTCACGAAATGAACCATAGATGCTACAAAACGTTAATAAAGAGAAGGCGACAAATGGTTATATTTATTTATTTATTTATTTTAATGTTTCTGGGATTTATTAACACCGTGTTAACGAATATTTCTCTTTAACGACACCAACAAATTTTATGGACGCGGAAAAGCATTAATTACCCTATTGATACCACCGCCTTTGATCAGGTATCTAACAAACTTCCTGGCTTAAAGTCATGCAAGAATGAATAGTCATATAACTCAATTGATCTGGCATTTCTCGTTGATACAGTTCTGGCATTGCTCAAGCCTGGCAGACAGCACGTCAATGCACGCTTTGTGCCGATCCGATAAACTCCATAGCGTCTCGCTCACCGCTACAAAGTCATTTTGTATCAAAAACTCAAGCTCCGACGTCACTCTTTGAGTCAGAACCAAACCAAAACACGAAAAAAGGGGAAAAAATTGTTTGCTTATTGAAACTGTACTTAAAAATCTTGTATGTGCAAATCTTAATTGACAAGTCCTTTCTTGTATTTCACACTTGGGGAGTGCCATTATGGGCTTAAAAATGAAGACTGGTATCTCCACTCCTGGACATAGTCGCTCCACTTTACCCAAAGCAAACTTCTATCTTTTCTGGTCATCATATCTTTTATACCAATCTAGGATCGCCTTTCAGAAGACAGTAATCACAACAAGAGTCAAAATTACGAAATTGAGATCATGTCATATTTACCATAAGTTAAACTTAAATTTCACAAAAAAAAAAATGGTGAACGAAGTTTGTCCCTGGAAAATATACACACCACCCATTTAGACGAGAGAAAAATATCATGTTATTTTAATCGTATCGAAGACAGTGCCCATGTGGACTGCCATGTGTATAATAAACCTCATTATATATTTATTTACTTATTTGCCTGAAGCTCTGGAGTATAGATGGTGTAAAATATCGATCACATATATAACCCAATAAATTCATTTTAGTCTACGTCATAGCTGTAAGTGTGCAAGCCGTAAGAGGCTGTTTTACGAAGTGAATTGAGAGGGGATAAAAAACTGGTAAATGGGTCAACTTGGGCTCAGCGTATAAACGTTAGAAACTGATCTGGCGGTACACGCGAACTAAACTGACCTAGCCGAACAAGAGGGAAAAACAAGGCACCATTGTTCAACGTTATTTTACGTTCTGATATTACAAGGCTTACGGAATAGGTGTCGTAGGCCTACTGTATCTTATGACGGTCAAAAAACAAAACAAAACAAAAAAAAAACAACATCAAAAAACAAACAAACAAACAAACAAAAAAAAAACAACAAAAGAAAACAAGAAAGAAAAACAACAAAAACAAAACCACAAATAATTCCCGCTCTACCCCTACAAATGTTTTGACGGTTCAAGGCTTTTCACTTCTTTTGGGTGTTGAAAACTTTTAATTACGCAATATTAACTTTGTTAGAATAAACTAAACAGGAAGTTTGATAATTTGATGATTGAAAATTTGGTCATGGTGGGTAGGCCTACGATACAATGATCATTAAAAAAATTTCCTACATTACTTTTTCCATTAATCTCGACATATATAATATATGAATGTATATGATTTTGTTACAAAAGTATAAATTTTTGTACCAGCGAAAATATTATAGTGAACTGAAAATTCCCCATTGTTCAATTTGGTCAAATTCGTGCAATTTTGGACATATTCAAACTCTGATTTAGGCATGAAGGCAGCGGAACCCCGGAACAAAACTTGCACAGGGCTTGTATTTCAAGGAGTTTGATTTTCGTGCCAAATTTATTTTTGGGGCACACTTCCTTCAAGGTTAAAACAATAACTTTGTCTGTTCATTTGCACGACATATCTTGGTGTGTACCGAATAAATGTCGCTGTAATTTCGTCTTGAGTTTATTTTACTAGTTAGCGAATGAAGTTTTGGACCAGGGGATTGTGGGTCCGATTCTGTGTTGTCGTTGACATGAAAATGTGTTTTTGTTTCAAATGCATAATTTGAAATCACCGGCCTTTGGCGGGTAACTCACAAACAGTATTTCTTGTGACGAACTGCTTATTACGAATTTATATCGTTCCACAGCAACAATTTACGTAAACAGAGAACCGCCTGTAAATGTTTACCCGCAATTCCTTGATTAAAACAACGGATGAACACAGCACTGTATAAACTTATTTCACAAATTAATATAACTGTCTGACTAACGGATATTTGTTTAGCAACATTACACTAGTCTGTCAACCGTATCATGCCAAGAAGGCAGTCAATAAGTCGACAAAGGGTCGCCTTGTGAGCAACACTTGAGAACAGATCTCGCATAAGTTATTTCTCTATAAAATCAGTGCTTTTTTCTAATCACCTCTGTTGATATCAAATGAAAGTGCCCAAGAACTGTATGAAAGGTATTGCAGTTCCTCCTGAATCCTTTTTATTGATTTTCGTTTTTGAAACAAATATGACTTCCTATACAAAGAAGAAATTCATTTATTTATTCTATTAACGCCGTCGTCAAGAATATTTTACTCATACGACAGTGGCCAGCATTAGATAGTGGAAGGAAACTTCTACTGAGAGGTGAGCAGCACTATATAACGAAACCTTAGACGGAATCAATATGATGAACAAAGCAATAACATGAAGAACATCGAACACAAAACTGCATATCTATATTTAATAACTAGCTATAGTTGACAACTGATCACAGAATCCACATGTATCATTCATTGACAAGTTGTGGTGACAAACCAGACACTGAATGATACCATAATCTCTGAGGATTTTCGGCGAAAATAGTTATGGTAAGGTTTTTTCCTTTTGTGTCTTCAATGATTAAAGGAACTACCCGGAGGGACAACACGAAAGGGTAACCTCCCCGCTGGCGTCTAATCCCACCATCTGAGCCTGAAAAATGTCATTACAAGCATAGCTAGCTCACTGCAACTGTCAGGCCATGACCAATGAGGTCGCGTGTGCGAATCCAGCATTCACAGTTTCGCCTGAGGCCTTACGTCAGGAGGTTTGTCAGGTACCTGGCGAAGGAAGCTGTTCATGAAAAGTGTGAAATCATCACGACAACGACCTAGATACACCAATCACTTGGAAATTAAACGCCACTGTCATGAATGGCCATATACACATCTTTGAAGTCACTAACGTCTTGAAAAGCGCAATTGAGATACATATTTGATCATCGACACCATATACACTGAAATGTTACACGATTTAAGTAGTAATTTTATTTATCCGCCTGGAACATTCATTGTGTCTTTTCGTCATGATTGAAAACTGTCCACTGCTTCTCTTTGCATGAATCTGGTTTAATTTTTATTTTTTATACATTTTCTTAGTTCTTTGGTGGTTTGTGTTGTTTGTCGTTTTTGGAAAGTAGTCTTGCGATTATTGACTCAGAACTCCCATTTTGGTTGTCGCTTTCGACGCCTAGGTTCAAGAAAAAAACAACAACAAGCAGCAAATGAAATAAAGATGGCACACCTGGAGGGAGGCGCCCCGCGTCCACCAAGCAAGCGAAGGCACAGACACAATGATGACAGACTTGGTGAGATCAAACGACAGCTGGCTTGTAATGAGAAGAGTCCGCGTCAGCTCGCCGTTGCATGTTCGTACTTAACCCAGATGTAAGGGATGTGTTTTGACAGCTTTAATACATGTACATGTAGGTCATTTGGACAAGCACACATATAGCTAGGACAGGCTGCCTTTAAGTGCAACTGATACGGTGTTTCGAATACTACAAAAAGATCATCCGATGAATATTAAAAAATTTTCTTTAAGTGGGCTACTTGTATTGTTTTTTTTTTGTACTACAGGGGAGAGGGGGTGCGGACGCCACTTTCTCTCCTTCCTGCATAATGAAGCGATGATATTTATGGACGAAGAATTGACTATGTAATAAGCATTTTCAGTTTCGAAATTTAAACTGAAGACCCATTTACTGTCAATGTCATATCGGTTGATCTTTTAGGGTGACATATACCTTCAACATAAATAACAGATAGACCGATAGGTAATCGTTCTTACCGTGGATCATTTGCTTTTACTTAAGGTAATCAGGAGATGCAAGACATGTGCTAGACAGAAATCAGCATCTTATGTTACAGTATTTTTTTTCGCCTCCATTACTATGCGCATCCAAAAAAAAAAAAAAACATTAAAATAACAAGTTGTTTTCCACAACCCTATACTTTCCCCTTGTACTGACGACTTTGCGTCGCGAAATTATTTTCGACACACACGTGAGACCCTCGCACTAGGGTCATTACGTACCAAAGCCGCATATAAATTGTTTATCAACAAGGTTGGTCGGACACTCGCCCGCACCGGAAAAGAAACGATGATGGCGTCAATCCAAAAACATGCTAACCTTGAGGTCAGAAAAGGCTACTTGCTGGCTAAGGCAATCTAACCTTACATGACGGTGTACACAGGGAGATAATTCAGACCTAACACAATGGGAGCAGATTTATAAACCCTGCCCACATATGGTCATCAATCAATGGCGGGCTATGTAATGCAGCACGATCCTTTGTCTCCCGTTGCGAATGACCGAGTTTGTCCTTCTACCTTTCATGACTCCCCTGTTTGGGACGCTGACCCCGAAGACAGGGAGGAGGGAGTGTGGGCAGAACTGATTGGTTACGTTATAGAACAGGGTGTAAGCTAGAGTATTATACTTACACCATTACAATTTGTTAGCGGTGTAAAAGTCTAAGAATGCAGAGCACAAGTATTATTATGTGGCATTGTGAATAAAGCCTCTGTCTCGAGATTGGGAGATCCGGGATTGATTCGGTCTCGGGTCATATCAAAGACTTTAAAACAGTACTTGTTGCTGCCTCGTTTGGCGCTCGGCACTGAGAGGTTAGAGCAAGGAAAAAGGACTGGTCGGTCGGGTATCAGTATAATGGGCTGTGTGTGTGTGTGTTATATGTATATTTTGGGTATATTTCATATGTCGTACTCGCTTCCTCTCTGGCCGTACGTGGGAAGGTGGATGGTCGTGTGTTTCCCCGTGACTCAGCCCGGTTTCCTCCCACCATAATGCTGGCCGCCGTCGTTTAAGTGGAATATTATTGAGTACGGAGTAAAACACCAATTAATGTACCTTGCATTAATCCAACTTGTATTAATTTCTAGTTCTCAATAGAACTCTCCATCCAATGCTTTTACCACAGGGTAGACGTGGTACATGTTTAGTTTCAATCCCGACTTTGGCCACAGGAGTTTGTGGATTTCCCTGAATTTCCTTGTCCGTGATGGCCTGGGTGACAATAAGCTGTGCGTGACGTTTGTGTGACGTTTTACTGAAGACCACTTGTCTTCCACCAGTGTAGTGTGCCATATAACTGTACGTTACACGCGGGAAATATTGTTAGTAACCTTGTCAAAAGTCGGTGGTTTAATTCTCCACGCATTAAAATGACTGTCATGAACCCATGATGGTTCAGTCACAACTTTGGAGGGGGCATTTTGTGGATTTACCTCTTGCACTATTCGTAGTGCCTCGGCTTGCAAAGGACTGTTTGCGCATCCTATCCGTCTTTGAAGATCAATTCAGTATTGCATGTACACTAAGTCAAACCGGCATCTTGCGAGTTCACACCGGTTGAGGCGACACACGGGTGCTCCTCTCTCAAACTAACGCTGTTTAAGACTTGATTTTACGTCAATAAATAAGTCCTATGCATTTACCGTAAAATCTCGATTTCTGCCTGGATAGTTTGTGAGAGCACCACTTACCCGGCGTTTCTTATCCTTTAGCAGTGTGGGTAGCATACATACATGCATTTTACAAATTGGAAGGTTTTTCAGCGTATCTGTCATATTACATTAAGACTACATTTCATCCACAATTACGGTATTCAAGAATGTAAGTTACATGCAGGAACCTAGACGTCGAAACCGACATTCGTATGCCAGTGGTCAAACCAAAATGGGCGTTCCGGGTCAATAATCGTAAGGTCAGTTTGCCAGTATAACTTGACAAGTAAACGTGTGTTTTTGTGGCCTTAATAAACCAAAACCCCACGCTTGTATGATGACGCAGTCTTCAGTTTGTGGTCCGCTGATGATCGAGAGTTAACATGTTTAAGGCAGACAGTCGATCATGTTCTGTTCGCTTCAGACAAAGGCCAAAGCTTCACCTCACAGCCTCAGCTCTTTGCCATATTTTTCTAAACCTGGGCATCCAGACTGACATACTGTAAGTTTTTGCTAAGGGCTGGACATGAGAAACGCGTCTGGGACGCTTAGAGCTACGTAAATTCTTCGAAAACTTCCAAAGGTTTAGCTCTGTGTTGCTTTGAGTCCTATGAACAGTTAGAATGACTTTCCAATTCACTCCATGCAACAACTTACATGAACAGTTAGAATAAAACCCAAATTGCCGTAAACTGACAAGAGGCCGGATTTCATCAGTAACGTGTGACCATTTTCCAACTAATCATAATGTCATCACAGATCGGGCTTTATTTTCTGTCCTGTAGTCTTTTATGTTGTTTTCCTGTATAAACCGGGAAGCTGCTGGTGGACTAACCAGGCTTGGTTCCTTCACATTGTTTTAATGTTATTGTGTATACATGTGTTAAATGTGATGACATCACAGCATTTCGAGTATTTCTAAACCAATGACGCGTAATAAATTGCATTTAACATCGATGTAATTTTTTTTACCAAATTGTGCATAAACCGTGGTGCTAGGGGACGTCTAAGTTGTTACTTCTGAAACACTTTCATGAACAGTTACAATAAAACCCTAACCGAGATAATCTGACGATTTGCCAACAATCACCTTGTCGTCGCTGCTCTGGTTTTACTCTCTGTGCTCTTATGGTTTTTTTTTCTTCATATTATGCTCAAACCACCCGGAGTATGAAGCTGGAGGACAGCTCGATCGGGAGATAGTGATGTTATAATCAGACCTATTCAAGATTACACAATCCTTTCATATACCATACATTATCCAAGCATCAGTTTGCTAAACATATTTTCTGGTATGACAGTTTCGTACAATCTAAAATCGAGATCAAACTGTCGTAAATTACACACTCATACCTCGGTTTGTTATGAGAATATTTAATTCCTTTCGTATATTGGTGTTCCCTTTAAAAGTACAAACAGAGTGTGTCCAGTGGAACATTAAAGGGCGTTAAGAAAGACACCGCACTGTAAATATGAGATATGTACAAACAGGCTGTAATGAGACAAGGAATAAACGTTCGAAGATTTCATACACTGAGCATTGCTTCGTGACAGTAAACTTGTCACAGAATACACATATATTTATGAAACCACGAATTCGAAACTTACATATAATTTGCGCCCATAGTGGAATTTTAAGCAATTCTAAAGGGCATTGCACATGTCATGCAGATGCGTTTACTACATAAGATACTACATTCTCATATAAATGCAACTATAGTGAGCAGAATTTAATAAAACTCAAAATATATGCTATTATACGTATACCTGCCGTCAGCCATAATGGGCGTTCCCGTTGTGGTGGGAGGAAACAGGGTAGAGCACTGGTAAAACCCACGACCATCCTTGCTAGCAGACCAAGAATGCATTAAAACACTGTCCAAATACTGTTCGCGTTTAGTTCAAAAGATAGCGGTTAAAATGTGCACCCTAGTTACGGTGAGTTTTACTCCATCAAGAAGGAACAGTCGCTCAATTCCTGAACGTTGTCCAACAGCCTGATCTACACAGTCGCTAATTGCACGGAATATACACATAACTACAAGGCGATTTTGTTTCCTGTCACACTCACGAACGCAATTACGCGTATTCGAAACAGCTCTTGTTGAGATTTGAGTGTCGAGTTATCACCCATAACAAAAACATCTATGTTAATCAGAAAAAATGTAGTATACATGACTTGCCTCCATATTGGCGTATATCATTAATTGGCGTGAGTCATGCAAATATGATTCAGTTACCCGCATGAGGGAACTATGACGCGTATCCGAGCCCTTTATTGACCCATTTATACATAAACATAGACTGTATAGTAACAAAATATTTCACCTAGATTAAATTTGAGCACGGATGAATTATTAGGCCTTCATAAAGTTACATTATGATATTCACAACAATACTCACTACTGTTGAAAGTCCCCGTATTCTTCATACATAAGCCAATTTCATAGCAAGGAGAATTCCACACCACCTTAACGTTCTTTATTCCCTTTTGATTTCAGTCGTCTGCAGAAATTTTTAAAAATTATTCCGCAAAGTTTTGCCAGAGCCATGGCAATTACGAAACACATAGATCCAATTAAAGCCAGAATATCAAGGCCATGAAATTGTAAGTAAGAGAGATCCTGATTGGCTGGCCTCACGTAGTGGTGGCCATACTTTATCACGTGCTCAACCCAGTACGCCGCCATTTCTCGGGGGCTCATGTACGATTGCTCAAATTTGATCTTTTGAGAAAGTTCTTTCATCCTGTCGGCAATCCTACAACAAAAGATGAATATATTTATACGCTGGAAAGTACATATTTTTACAGACAAATTTAAACCATTGATAGAAAAATTTCCACGAAAAAATCAGCTATACATTGTAGAATACATATAAAGGCGTCGGTGACAATCCGTGTACTACTCGCGTATGACCGTATGTGCAGTGTAATGAAAGTGAAATCCATCAATATCGTGTTCCTGTTTGTATATCAGTACTTTGAGAAAGCTCATTAAATTTTATGAAAGTATCAACATGATTGTATCAGTGAAGAAAAGCACTGGGTATGGTGCTAAGATGCAATCACATAAATACATGCAAATCAAAAACATGAGATCCAAGTAACCCAGACCACCCAGGAGCTTCTAACTCAGTCATGTATTTAATAACAATATATTCACGAAATTGTCATGTAATTTTTAGTCCTCCCACCAATGCAGTCGCTGTGAGTTTAAGTTCAGTTCATGCTGGCTTCCTTTCCGGCCGTACGTGGGAAGGTCTGCCAGCAACGTGTGGATGGTCGTGTGTTTCCCCCGGGCTCGGCCCGGTTTCCTCCCAACATAATGCTGGCCGCCGTAGTGTAAGTGAAATATTCTTGAGTACGCCGTAAAACACCAATAAAACATAAATAAATAAATGAAATAATTATTCGTCAAAGGCCGTAATGTGGTGAACGGGTATAAATTGGACAATCTATAAGGAAGGACGTGACTTCAGGCATTACAGATTTTCCCAGCAATAGCGAACATGCCGTGAAGACATCTTGAGGCCGCTTTTATTTTATTTACCTATTTATATATTTATTTATTTATGAATTTGTGTGGCATTTTACGCCGTACTCAAGAATAATTCATGTAAAAGACGGCAATCAGCACTATAGTGGGTTAAAACCGGTCTCTGAAAACCCACGACCATCCGCAGGTTGTTGGCAGTACTTCCTACACACAGCCGGAAAGGAGCCATAAAGAGCTGGAATTGAAGTCATAGCTACCGTATTGGTAAGAGGGCCCCGTGGGCAGCAGGCTAGCCGCTGGCCGTGGAGACCCCTTGATGTCACCTATTTGTTGCAAACATCACACTTAGCGATCTAAAGGCGATACAAATTGACCTCACTTAATTATTTGTCCTCAGATATTGCCTATCGCACATTCTATTGACCTACATTATACACCATGGGTCCCGGGGTCTCAGTGGCTCAGTCGCTTAGCGCGCTATCACAGCACAATGACCCAAAACCTCGCTACCAAAGCTGTCGCTGTGAGTTCAAGACAAGCTCATGCTGGCTTCCTTTCGGGTGGTACGTGGGAAGGTCTACCAGCAACCTGCGGATGGCCGTGGGTTTCCCCCGGACTCTGCCCGGTTTCCTCCCACCATAATGCTGGCCACCGTCGTATAAGTGAAATATTATTGAGTACCGCGTAAAACACCAATAAAATAAATAAATATACACCGTGGACAGCTAGGTCACTCTCCGTTATGGTGTCTTATATACATATATTTTAATACCCTACATTAGGACAGACCAAGGTTATTTACTTCTTGTCAGATATCACAGATTTCACGGCCGCCGCTATACACGCTGATGTGAGGTCAAAGGGGTCAAGGCGCAGCCCGTACCCATGAGCTTCAACCCTGATCGCATTATCCGGCTGATCACTAAACATGGGTACAATCACCATGGGAACGCCGTGGTACATGGCCTCCTGGACGCCATTTATTCCTCCGTGTGTCACAAGGACTCTTGTCTTGGGGGAACCTTTGGAAGAAAACCATGTAAACATTTGTAAGAACTCAGTCAGAATGCACCTTTTGCTTTTGCTGAAGTCTTCTATTATGTCTGTGCCACCAGGAACATGCACAAAGACGCTTGTTGGAATACGGATCTAAATTACCATCGCTCGGGCATACGATGTAAACTACAGGGCACACTGAGAACGACCATCTCCACCACAGCAAGAAGTACAAATTCTCCAACTACAGTGAAACGGACATTAATTTCTCTATTAATAATTGCTGTCTATTAATGGTAGTCTCCTTTGCATTAAAATTAAACGCATTCTGGTATATTTTCAATAAGCAACATGTTTAATAGTTCAATTAAGAAGTCAGTTTACAAGACCCCTGGCATTTTTACATAGTAAACACTTTCAGAGGTATTGATATTTTACAAGGCATGTTTTCACTACAATAATCACGCCTCATGGTGGCGGCAGCATCTTGGCGGCATGGACTGGCCTTGCCACAAAAAGAAAACACAATATAAGGACTCCTTGTTATATGACTGAAAACTTGCTCAGTACGACGTAAAAGCCGAGCATGCATAGATATATATGTTTCCACGCTCTCATACATGGAGCTCGTTAGGCCTAGGTGATAACCACGTGCAATAACATCCGGATGATGAGATTCGGCTATACTTGAGTCCATATGCAATTTACCACAATACAGTAAATGGAATGATCAAACCCATACCCAGAAGGTCATTCTGTGGTATCCACTTTGTGAACAAGATTCTGTCTGAATGATTCTGGATTGTCTCCCCTCGCCAGATAACTCTTTGGGGCAAAGTGGAGAAAGCTTCGAGAAACTTCTCAGGGATGTAGGTCTCCGCCAATGGTAGAACAGTTGACATACTGAAGATGATGACTCCATCGTCTCCTGAATTGGCCATAAACTCTTCCAAATCCTGTCAAATCCAAACAAACTTTATTTTCTTATTTTCTCCGGATGTTAGGCAGAACATTTCAGTTATTTTGATCGTTTATGTATTTCATAAGTGAGCCTATTAAAATTGTTTTCTTCTTCTTTGTTATGAGCGTCCGGTTTACGGATGCAGGACACTATTAAGGGTTAACGAGGTAAACAACCAACCTTAGTGCATTGGCATTTTCACGTCATTTTCATTTCACTGTTTAAGTATACATGCTGATAATTAGAGACTACTTATTTAACCAAGTGATACAGTCATGTTAAATTAACCCAGTTACAAACAGGGGGTTTGCTGACATTTATAAACCACTCAGAGAGTATAATTAGCATTCTGCATTAAGCGATAACGTTAATTGGCAACAGCTGTCGACAAGCGCATAATGACCTCACAGTTATTATAGTTTCCAGATAGGGCAGACAAACCAGTGATGTTCAGATAACATTGTTATTTCTCAATTACAGACTACAGATAGTGTATGGCCCGTTGACAATAATTCATATTTCTCATGCACGGTGTACCTGACACGCCTCTATACGCCGTATAGTGAGTAAGAGAGCGAATTTGAATATTTGGCGTTTTCAACACTTCGTACAGCATTCGTTCAGATTCTAAGGAAAGTTTGGATGCCTAATTGGCAAACGCAATTTTTTGAATACTCAAAACTGGATTTCATTGCGTCTTTGACAACACACAAGGAAAGTAAGAGATCGATCTTTTTTTGGGCTGGGGGAAAAAATCTAAGAACATATATACATAAACACATTAACAGTTGTCTCCCTTTATATAGTTAAATTATAATTGATGACAACATAGACAACACTGGTACTGATCCCAAATGTTCAGCCTTGCTGAATGCGATCCATGAGGTCCTTGATTTACTCAAGGAATGGTTTAGGCTAAATATGAGTCACCAATATAAAATTCTATGTAGTCAGTGTAGAGCGTTATCATAAACAAGAACCATCACATATTTTAGGTGATGTGAGTTTCGTAAATAGCACCGACAAACCCAGTGGAATTTTTAGTATTTTTTTGCACCTTTGATCAGAAAAAGACATACTAAACCGTTACACTCACCGTCTTGAGTGGCAATTTTATTCCACTTATTGACGTGTACAATCGTTCATACCTTTGAAACAGATGGGTGGACCAACAGTTATTATTTCACTGGAGGTGCAAGAAGTCTGGAAGAGGGACGAGGGATACCTATGTCCAACAACTCCGACCTTGTCACAGGCTGGTGTTCACTGAATTTTTTTATCATCCAATGACCCTAATTCTGCCTTGCACACTTAAGACCGATACCCAGCAACTTCTACGCCCTGATACCTTAGTGGCTGAAGCCAGTTAAAGGTATTTTAACTGGAATCGAATTACTTAAAGAGGAAGACCTCGTAAAAATGAAGTTACTGTGAGTGAAAAGGCCATAAACAACTGTATCTGAAAATACATTCACTGAATTTTATATTTCTTTTTCACCTAAATAAGCGAAGTCAAATGTTTTGATTGTATGATGGTTTTATGGACCATATTGATGATACGGTTCACCAGTGACTTCACGCCGACTTTTCTGTGGCCTTAAAGCAGAAATCTACTTCGTATTAGCGTTTCCTACAAAGGCAAACATAACAGAGATACTCTTCACAAGAACAATATTCAGAGCTGAACATAAAGGTGTACAAAAAGATGCGTGACGTCACTGGTGAACCACATCATCAATATGGTCCAGAAACCCACCATACAATCAAAACATTTGACTGCGTTTATTTTGGTAGGAAAAAAATCTTAAAAGTTCAGTGAAGGTATTTTCCGGTAGAATTTTTACTGGCCTTTGCACTCACCCTTATTTCATTTTTCCGAAGTCTTTATAGGCAGAATGCGCTAATCCCATGCAGTGGAAGACAAATGACCTTCAGCGAAAACTTCATAAGCTGCACGGTGACGACTTACTATCACCAAGGCCCTACGAACGGGTTAGAACAGGTAAATACGTGTTTATTTACTTTGCCAGGACCAGCAAACCCCACTACGAAATAACGGACAACTGAACGAATGCACCAACAATCAAAATTGCAGAAGCATTCACAAAACCACACATGGTCAGCTTTATATACATACCTTTGGTAAGCGACTCGCTGGCCCAGCTGTTAAACTTCCCACGTATTTCATGTTTGGCATCACTGGGTAGGGAAATTCTAAATTGAAATCTGAATTAATGATCCATAAAGTCGTATTTTTCAGTGCAACATCTGTGTTCATGTTAGCCATTTCTGGAATGTATAGATCCCTTAACTCTTTCATCTTGTCCATCTTGGTTTTTATGACGGTCGTTTGGTAAAAGTACAACCAGAAATTCATGGCACGTTGCACGAAGGTCATCTCATGTGTGAAGCTGTTGTGCCGTCTCCCGACAGGCACGTAAGACAGGGGCAAGCTGGCGTCACTGAGTTTGGCTAGATGGACGTCAAGACGACTGCAGGACAACACGATGTGAGGAAGGTTTAACCTCGCCACCAATACCAACGCGTCGACGAGTGCAGGGTCCACGATGGCGACTTTAAAGCGAAAATTCTTCAACGATTTCAGGATGGCGTCTGATTGCTGAAGCAATTCCTGAGCCACAGCTCGCGCTATGCCTGGTATATGAGTGGGTTGGTAACGGTTCTGTTTGAAGTGCTCGATGAAATAGTTCGTGCTTTTCTCTACCTCATGCTCCAGGACGGTGTACGGGATAATATTATAACGGTACTTTCGTCCGGAGAAGCAGAAGTTTGGGGCCACAACGGTAACACTGTGTCCTCGATCTATGAGCGTTTCGGCTAACGCGGAAGCCAAGTGGAAATGGCTGCCGATGTGAGAAAATATGAGCACATTGCCTCCGGTGACGTCACTTAAAGCAAGCAACGAGAGAATAAGCCTAATTACCTGCTGTGTTAGAACAGATACGTGGCCCATTTCAAGCGAGTAATTGAAGCACCGGCACAGAAAACGGGATTTTTCAATATACCTTGGAACAAGAAAATTTTAAAGTTGCGTAAATGACGAGAGCTATATGTGCCCATAAGCGAATCACGCACTCATCACTCGCAGTGAATTAATTCCGTATATTTTTACAAGTATTCCTTTACTTTCACGCTGAATAGATGGTGACATATATGAATATTTATGAATTCCGTTGCTACGCATAAACTCTTGTGTTGGTGAGCAACTTGATTGGTGGTCTCTATGAATGTTTCACGATAAACTCGCAACAGACCTCCCAGAATTGAGAGTTTGATACGTATATCTAATGTGTCTGTCAAAACCCTGATGTGTCAGAAACAAATAATACGACACATATGCCTACAGTAACGTATCAAAAACCTGAAGCTAAAAAAACTCACCCTGGGGCCTCTCACCAATGCAGTCACTGTGAGTTCAAACCCAGCTCATACTGTCTTCCTCTCTGGCTGTATGTGGGGCTGTCTGCCAGCACCCTGCGGATGGTCATGGGTATTCCCCGGACTCTGTCCGGTTTTCTCCCACCGTAGTACTTGTTTCCGTCGTATAAGTGAAATATTCGTGAGTACGGCGTAAACAATCACTGAAATAAATTAAATAAATGTCCTGTTAGGTTATTTACCAGCCCCACCTCCACCCCTTCCTCGCATCATTATTATACGTGTCCTGCTGACTCAAATTTGATGCTCGACTAGGGTTTGATCCAAATACGATATTAAACGCTGTAAGCCTGCTGGTTGATTGTGTGGACTTTACCCGTATTCGGCGAAGGTTCTACACAGCTGGTCATATGTTTCAATTAGTAGAGAGATTGCTGGCCGTGCTGTTTTTCAAGATGTAAAAACAAAATGAATGAAAGATCATGGTTTACTCCGTAAGATATGATATTCACACATCAGTAAACATGCGTTTTTTTAGGCTGTATTTTTATAAAAAGTTAACAAGGTTTTTCATTTTTAACTTAGATTTACGGATATTTTTTTCAAATAATTTTCTTTTTTGTTACTGTTTTTTGTTTTGATTTTTGACGTTCTCGTTATCTAAATGATAATCTTATTATCTGATCATTTAAATATGCTACCACATACAGAATACGGCTTAATGCAGTAGCGTACTGCATATAAAGTGTCCCTATAAGCATTCATTCTCAGTCAGCCTTCTACAACTGAATACCATGTGACTTTCTCATCAAACACACTACCTCATAAATATACAGCAGGGGTAACTAGAGATTAATAATAAATCTGATAATAAAATCAAGGATCACAGAGATATCTCATGTAGTCATGTAGTCTTTTGCATTGTATGCCTGCTCAAACTGGGATTCTTCTGGTGGACTAACATCCCCGGGGCCTGGCCCCTTTGCGCTGCGTTCATGTCATCGTGTATACATGTGTTAAATGGGTTGACGACATAGTACTTTGAGTAGTTCTAGACCAATGACGTCTAATCAATTGCATGGAACATCACTAATTTTCTTTTGCCTAATTCTGTGTAAGCCATCGGGGCGTCGTTAAATTTAAACATTTTAAACATTTACATGAACAGTTACAATAAAAGCCTGACTTACACTTGATTGAAGTTTGACTGTTTCTGTATACTCTGCACCGCGTCTGCATTCAGGTGTATTCCACATTGTTTCGGAAGAGGATTCAACCATTCTTGGATCGTGCTTTCTAGTGTGGTCGATTCCGCTATTGCACATCTCGTACTGAAAAATAAGATTATATTTCTATATCACATTTTTATTTATATTCCTACCTTGTAATCTCAATCAGTCAGTTACAATGATTTGTGGGCGAAGTGCTCATTTCTGCAACACCATTGGGTTGAAGGGGTGTGATGAGGAACCGTCTGAGGACAATGAGTATTGATCTGAAATTAATGTTAAAGTGGAAACTTTCTCTGTACAAATGCATAGAAACTCCGAAAAAAGAAATGTAACGCATGGTTGACGTTCTCAATATTTCGACTAAGTTTTACTTCAACGTCAACCATGCGTTACATTTCTTTTTTCGGAGTTTCTATGCTTTTGTAAGCTAGTTGGTGGATCAACAAGAAATTTTCTCTGTCCAGCCAAACAACGACTGGGGTAGATACCACACACATCACAATATCACAATCTACATCCAAGATTCTTTTCTAATGTTACGTACAGGTGTTTAAGTATCCTCCACATTAGGGAATGATTTTATGTGATAGGGTAAGTAATGACCGACGTAAAGATTATCAGGCCGAAGGACAGGATTGAAGCCGAAAGATGTTATGTTGATGCCCAATTTGCGGTACTATAACATAATATAGACAAACACCTTGAATCAGTTGGGATGGTCATATTTTCCATGGTTAAAAAAAAATCATCATAATTTTAAGTAAAACAAGTACAAGATAAAACAAAATTTCTATCCAAATATAATTACTTGCCCTCAGAAGCAACCAGGCCGTGTACTCCGTTTGACTGCGTGTGGGCAACACTCACTGGAACAGGTGCTGACGCAATCTACCTTCACCAGCTTTTGATAAAGTGAAGCAAGCGAGTCAGCTTCCTTTCCACACCTTGTTCATTACATTCTTACCCTTCGAAATGGGCTTGTTTAAATCCTTCACCCACGCTACCTTGGCAGCAACAAATTCTTCCCTTTCTGTTACAGCTACAGGCATAATTGCTAAAATGTTGTCCACCGTGCATGTGTTAGTAAGTGTAACTCCCGACAGGGAACCATCCCGTCGTGGTACCTCAGGGTATCCCCCTATTGGTGGTTAACTCCTGACTGCAGTGTGTTTCGTCGATGTCCTGTTTTCAGTGCACAAGGGGTTTTTACATTCCTTTTCTGGAGGTGTATCTATCCTGCTGACTGATCTTTTCTGTGGATTTTATTTTTCGGCTGATACATATTTCGCCCCTTCTTTTCCTCCTACAACACTGTTCGTCTGAGGCATCAACGTCAAAACCCTTGTCTTCTTACCACATTCCCGCGATTCTTACACGATTCGTCCACATTTTCTTTGATGGTGTATTGATTTAAATATTCCACCCCAATGAGGAAAAATAGGAAAAAACCTGCCAAGAAGTACTTCCAGCACCGGTGGACAATACTACTCCGCCAGTTTTCCTGTAGATTCTGTTTCCATCTTCTCTCCTACTGTCTTCTTCAAGGTTTAAAACACTTTGGTCCACGGCGATGACACCTTAATGGTGGCTGTCAAGTCGCATACTGGGGCGCATCCACTGATGCATGTTGTTTGGTAGATTCGCTCTCTGAGAGAAGAACTGTCGCAATGTCTTTGAAGTCTTCCTGTGCCATTTGCCAACTTGTCTCGTTTGACAACAGTGCAAAGCATATCATAGCGAACTTGTGCAAATCCTTCCTGCTCTGGGTGATTTTTCTTATTGTTTTGCTCACCGTCTTTTTGATGTTAGCAATACACAGGTGAAGTCTAGTTACAGTGTTAGATACGCTGCCAGTGAATGAGCCAGAACATACACTCATTGCGACGCGTAAAAAAACGTCTTAACGTCCATAGTGTTAAAGGTCAGCAATGCGGTTTGCGTTAGGGGATAACTCCAATCGATCTTTTTCGATCTTCCTGGGTCGTAATGATGGGCATTTTACGAGTATAGATATGCGGAAATAGAGCCAAAAGTGGGAAATGGGTGGAAATGTGTGATCGGTAGTAATCATGTCTGTTAAAGATATAGGGGCTGAATCCATTGGTTTCATCAGCAGTGAAAACAAGTATGGACATCTTGGGCCTGGTAATTGGCGAAGAGCTTTTCCGGTTAAGTCCAAGTAAAAATCAACATCTTGCTATTTAAATGTGATAGTCACCAGCAACGTTTGTGAGGGCGAAAATGAAATCACTGTGAAATGATTCGCCGCCAGGTACTGAATACAACCGGAATATCTGTCATCGGGGTTGTCGTCCTTATCCAGATACGCCTGCTGCGGCAATGTTAGTTCCTGGACACCGTCTCTGTGCAGACGTTGCTTGTCGACATTCTCAGCAATAGCTCTTCGTATCACACTCGGCGTGGGCAATGAGGTGAGTTTTCTACTGTGTAGTCTACCCACTGATGGTTGCCCAAGTTTCTCATAATAATATTTTGTTAAGCCTTTAGGGTGTGCCTCTTTCGCAGCTGTAACTGTTTCCTTTCCAGAGAGATGACGTCGACTTGGTGTTGTCGTATGACTTTACCAGACACTGCACAAGAAATGTGGATTGTGGCCTCGCTTTTGGGCTCCTTGTCTATTGACAGCAGAATTGAACATTTGCACGCCTGTCGTTTACAAACCGCTTTCCCTTGGAAGTATGCTGCGCCTTTTTCAAGGCTGTCTTTCCGTTTAATTTCGTTAAGTTTAAAGACAATACGCATTCTGGTAGAAAAAAATTGGATCTTTTTCGCAAAGACGGATGTCCAATTGCCAATCAAACGCCTATGACTAGTTGTGTGTTGACTTATTGGTCATGACAGACCATTCTGCTATGGATGATTGGAACACAAATTCATGAGGGTATGGGGTTTGAGTCTCAAACTCTTGGCGCATACGTGATGGAATGGAGTCAAACTGGTCTCGTGCTAAAGATTGGTCCCAGTCACTATATTCATTGTTACTCCCTTCTGTTTTGGACTGGTCGTTAGGAGAATAATTAACACCAGACGATACTTCTGAACTGCCATCCTCTTCCACTTTTTCAGGCGTGTTTAGCAATGGATGACCATCACTTTCCTCTCTTTCATGACATACTGTTAGGCCTATAATAGGCATTTGTGACGCCTCTGCAGTCTCCTTAGATCCTAACGTATTTTCTGGGTGATGAAAGTTTTGGTTTATATTCGAGTTGTCATCCAGATCTGGTAATTCAGTTGACACATCATCTTCACTGTCACTTTCTGGCCATTTTAATTTCAATTCATTTTAATTTCGCGCCGGAGTTGTTCTGGGTCCTTTTGGAAAATGCTGCAACTTAAAGAGGAATATGATGTCGGCAAATGTTAGAAATGATTAAACTGCGCTGACAATGTATGTTTGTATAGAAGTTATACGATGGTAAGCAGCTTGATTAGAGGAAATGACACACCTGTACCACGCAAAAGTTTCCCGCGACGAATTCCGGGATTTTATTTTATTTTAGTTTTGTCCTTTATTGTTATTTAACGAATTTTTACAGGATGCCGGTGATTTATGGCTGGAGGAAAATGGAGTGCTCGGGATGAACCACCGATCTATGTCAAGTTACTCACGAATATTTACAGGTGTGACGAAAGCGTAGAGATATGTGGACCATATGAGCAAAGTTTAGGCTGCACAAACGACTACACGTGTATTGTCACCAGTATAGAGAGCTGGGGTAGTCTACAAACTCTCTGAGAAATGTCCGGTTTTGGCCCACACTTTATGTGGACTAGTGGTTGAAAGAAAAGCGTGTCTAACCACTGGAGCACGGCCGCGCCCACTCGGGGTTCTATCTTTCAAGTTTATTGCTGGAAGCCTGTACATACGGAAATCAATCGTAAATGACCCATTAAAATCAAAAGAAACATTGCAATAATTTACTCATTTGAAGTACATTTGGATATATTTTTAATTTGGTTTGTCACATTAAACCAAATCAGGTACTTTGTTGGACTAATACAACACCTTAATTTATTGACTGATATTTTGCAGAGCTCGCGAGCAACGGTGGAGGGAGAAAAACCAGGTACCGGAGACAAAACCAGCATTTTTGGGATTTGAACTCACACCAACCGAATAGTAGTCAAATGGTACAAAATTATTGGTAACCGCGCAGAGTCGGTGAATTACGCTCACTTGACATATTTGGACCGGTCTTGGTTTATTCTAAATGTTCACGGCTAGACTTAAGATATAACACTGATCGCTCTATTAAGCACCGCGGAAGGCAATTAATCAAAATGACAATGCCCAAATGAAACATAGTGCTTTACGTCCAGAAATGTAGAAGATGAAATACGCGGCTGTTGTATACAAATAATACATAAGGACCCTGTTATGCACTCGTGTGTAAAAGCATATCACATGTAACTCTGCCAAGACTACAACAGAGATAGTTTGTGAAAACCTGGAGTTACACTGCCAGAGGTGTTCTATCAATTTTACAGAATGTTATGGGCTTATTTTAATGAATATATGCTGTATTCTGAAACAAATC
Organism: Acanthopleura granulata; assembly: GCA_016165875.1. Taxonomy (NCBI): domain Eukaryota; kingdom Metazoa; phylum Mollusca; class Polyplacophora; order Chitonida; family Chitonidae; genus Acanthopleura; species Acanthopleura granulata. The sequence goes on from JABBOT010000013.1 coordinate 13,699,739, forward strand.
CTCTTCATATTCTAAAAGTACAACCTGTTAAATTGACAGCACTTACACTAGTGCTAGATTACCAAATCGTTTGACAAGATAGACAGATGATACATCAGTATCTAGAGATACGCTGCTCGGTGACGAGCTTGTTTTCAGCATTGTTGTCAAACAGCAATGAATTTTGGACCTAACATGTATTGCATTATTTAAAATTAAATGTTTATTTATACAATTACCCAGCACGTCGAACAAAATAGCTATGGTCGTTTATGTAGATGTTCACTTTAAAAAAGACAACAAATAACATAACCCTAAAAAAAATGTTTCGCAAGAGGGTTGAAATCCGACCTAAACGGCCAAGGCCATTTTGCTCAGGCGTGCTTGATAAATCTATAAATCAACATTTAATTTGGAATTCTTTGAAAACCACGATTTTGCTTACTTTGAACTGCAATATATATATATATATATATATATATATATATATATATATAATATACAATGTATATATACAAAGAAAAATATGAAAAATATATAATCTATATATACATTGAAATGACAGACCAGTGTCACAAACATGAACAACAAATACAATGTACACAGAAACTTCAGAAAGACCTGATAAATGCAATTCGTGTCATGTTTTCATTAGTTTTGGCGAATGCCTTATTTTTTTTCAGTTTTATTCTTAGCTTTCTTTTCGTCATGGTCATGTTGGAGACGGGGTGTATATCTAAAGAAAACAAACACTGGAAATGATCTACATGGACGATAAGTGCGCTAAAAATAGCGTGTTTATATTCTAGTTGCAAAGAAGCAATGTGTAATGAAATATATCGAAGGAATCCACAGCCTCTAAGCATCTCCAAATAAATCAGGAAAAGCTATGATAACGAATAGCAAATACTCGCATCATATTCTTAATTCTTGTGAATGGTACCACATATGCACCAACATTTAACTAAGCTTTCTTTTCATTCTACAAGCAACATGGTGTCCAGCAATCTATATAAGCAGTAGTTAAAAACAGACAATATTGATGGGTATCTGATTCGTAACTTTTAATTTGCATCGGAGAGAAGTGTATATATATGTTTGAATCACCTTACCGACAAGATGTTCCGTTTGTGTCAACTGCATCGGAAGCGGTTGTAAAGTACCTAAATAGCTGGTTTCAAACAATATGCAAATCACGGCACAGTGAATGGTGAAAAAATTTCTTCAGACCTTATCTTCGGCTTGTGACAGTTCCCTTAATACATTGTTGCAAAATTTGTATACAACGTTTCATCGTTGGCTACATGTAGAAAATGATGCCAAGTTTCCGGCGGCTGGGATCATATAAAAAATACAACGTATGACAAAAAACATGGCGAACAAAGTATGCCATGGGAAAAAGTATGGCGAAACAATAATAATACTAAAAAAAAACAAAACATAAAAATACAAAAGTTAAACTTGTATCAAAGCATAATCCCACGTGCATCAACCATCCTGCAGTATTACTCTAAATATTTACGAGACAGAAAGTTTTGTAAGTGCAGTATTAATGGGGATATGAACAAGACTGCCATTCAGGTTGCTATACACTGAAGCGAAGCCCTGGTGTCAGAATCGGGAATTATCGGCGTGAGGTGATAGCCCGGATTAAGTGTCATTATGTTCCAAGTATGATGTCTGTAGGTGCAGTATTAATGGAGATATGGGCCAGACTGCTATTCAAACTGCTATTGACAGAAGCGTCCTCTGGTGTCAGAATCGAGAATTATTGACATCACGTGATAACCCGCGTTGTGTCATTAATGTACCAAGTTTGATGTCAGTTGGTGTAGTAATGATGTATGGGCCAGATTTCCATTTAGACTTCTATTCACGGAAGCGCCCCCTGGTGTCAGAATCGGGAATTATCGGCATGACGTGATATCCCGTATTAAGTGTCATTACTGTTCTAAGTATGATGTCTGTAGGTGTAGTAACAATGGATGTATGGGCTTTTCAAAGAAGCGCCCCCCTGACGTCAGAATCGGGAATTAATGGAATCGCGTAATAGCCCGCATTAAGTGTCATTAATGTACCAAATATGATGTCAGTAGGTGTAGTAATGATGTATGGGCCAGACTGTTATGGTGTTTGTAGGGGTGTAATAATGAAGATGTAGCACAATACATAATTTATAGAAATAATGGCTGTTCCCCGTTGAATAGCTAACCGCTAACTGCGAAAAGCAGTCTACGTTATTGCACGTTAACCGAGGTAAATTGACAAGAGGTCGGATTTCACCGGTTGCATGTGACCATTTGTCAACTATCACACTGTCGTCACTGTTCTGGTATTACTCTCTGTGCTGTAGTCTTTTCATATTTTATATACCCTTGCTGCAGATTCTGCAGTTGGCGAGTATATAAAAAACTTGCCTTTAATATTGGTGACTGACACTCTGTCTCTCTTCTACATGCAGTTGAAGAATAAAGTTAGCTCTATACTATACATAATCAAAGGCACTTGTATCAATTTCCACAGGTTGGTCTTTTTACCTCTCGTTATACATTGGTATTTAATATATTCTGCCGTTCATTGCTTGGTCGAAAACGTAGAGATCAGAAGCTGAATGAAGAGGGAGGCCATTTAGCTACACCTAACTAATAAGAGTATGCAGCACAGCGCAATGACACTTGGACCCGCTAGCAACCTGCGGGTGGTTGTGGGTTTTCACCGGGCTCTATCCGGTTTCCTCCCACCAGAATGCTGGCTGGCGTCATGTAAGTGAAATATACTTCACACAATCAAATAAATAAATAAATAAATTATAAATGGATGACTCCTGAGTCTTTTACCAGTGCAGTCGCTTTGAGTCCATGTCCAGCTCATGCTGATTAAGTTACTGCGCCTATGCTCAAGTCTTGTATAGTTTTCGCTCCTAGGAATCGCTCCTATTTCATCATCATTTGATCACAAAAGCAATGTCGGTGAAATGGGGCCTTGTGTGGAGAAACACACATTCAGGTGATCTAAATATCGGGCTGCCTTTTTTGTTGCAAAGACTTTATTAACCACCGAACGTTGTAGGCTTACTTGATTTAGCTTGTAGAAAAAGGCAAAAACACCACATTTGTGATTTTTCTGCTCCGTAATGATTGATTTCATATAGTGATCAAAATCCGACACATTGAGTCTTTCAACATGCTCGGAGCTGTTGTGTAAGTGTCGAAATTTTAGTGTATTTCGGACACAGGTTTTAATAAACCATGATTTAGTAAAAAGAACAAAATGATAATCTTCCGTACCCATTAGTACACAAAATCCCAATGTGTCTGCACACCTGGTTTTCATATACACACTTAATAGTAGAGTTTCGCGTTCGAACTCTTTTGCCGCTAAAGGTAAAAAGAGTCCTACTATATCACGTTTCTTGTCAACAATGTTTGTTGACTTTACTTTACTGATCACCCATCTCACCATCTCAGGAGGTACAAATGACATTGTTTTCGTCAGTAACTTCTTATGTTCACAAACCTTCAGATCCCAGTTTTCCCCATAATTCGTCGAGTATAAATAACTTTTTGTGACACATTTTTGGACACTCATGTTATAGCGAATATAATCAGAAATTATTGCCTAATATTTTTGTCAAGCCTCGTTGTACAGTAGCCCTTTTCTTACCTTTAGCGATAAAAGAGTTCGAACGCGAAATTTCCCTACAGCAATACAATAAGAATAGTTCGTTATCCAAAGAAAATCCCGCAACCCAGGTTATCAGCACATATGGCGAGGTGCTGATGAAAGAAGAAATCACGTCCACAAAACTATCACTGCTGCAGTATATTACATTCTCATAAATATACGTGAAGGACAAAACAAAAAGCGGGTACCTAGCTTTACTATTGTTATTGGCTTAGCGTGTACAACTTTTGGATAACAATTCGGAGAAAGGCTGCGCTTTCGTCAAAAAAAATAAACAGCCTCAGCCTATATGCCATACATTGTATATGATACAGTGTCTGAAGGTACATTGCAGCGCTACAGACTTTACTTCTATATTCAACACAGAATGCTTTGTGAAACTATGAGTGCATAAGTAGGCCATAGTCTACAGATCGCATTCATGTAACAGGCATAGCAAGCCCATCGAAATGTGAACGCAGACTTGTGAGCACATACATGTCGGAGAACAAAGTACTCTCCCTTGAATAGATGAATATGATCTGTAGGCCATATATAATAATATAGATTAGATGAATGCGTACATCTTCAGACAAACATAGCATTTGTGATTATGTGATATATAATTCCTAGATACACCAATCAGTAACGTGTTTATTTATTTATTTATTTGATTGGTGTTTAACGCCGTACTCAAGGATATTTCACTTTATGGGACGGCGGCCAGCATTATGGTGAGAGTAAACCGGGCAGAACCATCCGCAGGTTGCTGGCAGGCCTTCCCACGGCCGGAGAGGAAGCCAGCATGAAGTGAACTTGAACTCACAGCGACCACATTGGTGGGAGGCTTCAGGTTATTGCCCTGCACTAGCGCTCTTACTGAGCCATAGATGCCCCCTACGTGCATAAGTAGATCTGTGATCTGTTTCAATCTTTCCAGCTTTAGCTTTCAGAAATACAGATCTCTACTCTTCCATTCACTAACTTGGAGCTTTTTTGGGGGGAGGGGGTGTTGTCTTTGGCATGTCAAAAGCTGTATGCTTCAAACACATGTTTCCTCTAATCCTAGGTTAATTCTAGTTTAATATCACCTACGTATTAAAGACAAACCCGTGCAACGTTGGGATTGAAAACAAGAATACTTACACCATTAAAAGGGCGACAGACAGATCGCATGCATCTTTGGGACTTTGAGGACAGCACAGGCGCAGGACCGAGTTCCAGCTTTGTAAATGTAACCATTCAGAGCGGTGAATGTGGAAGTCAAGCTAGGATCATGGCGAGTGTGTAAGGTGTTAGCATCCAAAGATAGTATTTAACGAAGGCATAAATGCACACATTTGATGTGTTGTTTGTTTATGCACTATATACGCAATAATCACAATCTAAAGCTGAAATCTATAAAGCTGATAATTAGACTTTCGAGAGAGGCATTGGAACTCTCACCACCAATGATCAAAGAGAAGGCTTAAGCGTCCGTCTTCAGGAGAAGTCCAAGGGTCACTTCAAATGACATGTCCAATGCCCAGATGTACTTATTCATTTTGCGCTCTTTCGGCGAAGCGTTGTAATGTATTTCAATGATTGATTGATTAGGATTAGTTGGTTTACTGTTCCTTGACGCGGTGTACACACATCAAGTGAGTGGCAAACAACACGAATTTCAAAATTTGTATTCTCTACTTTAAACGCGCATACATCTGAATTGTGTTGATTTTAGTCTTCTCCGTACTTGTCTAATTACAGTTAACATCACTGTAATTTATTTTTTTTCTTAATCCTGTTGCAGCCATGATGCTAGGGGGTGAGTATGTTGCTACTTACTAAACACAGACGTGAACAGTTAAAATAAAAGCCTGACTGAGGTAAACTGACAAGAGGTGGGATTTCACCGGTAACATGTGACCTTTTGCTAACGATCACACTGTCGTCAGTGCTCTGGTTTTAATCTTTGCGCTGTAGTCTTTTATACGACATTCTAAAATCTTCGTGAGAATTCTAGCTTGAAGTGGCAACTTGTCCAAGGGCTGAAAGAGTTGGCAACAGTGTTTTGAAGCTGCACGGATGGCATCTTGGGGAATAATAAAACTCATGGGTAGAAAGTTCCATTTTTCTTTTTCATATGTGGGCATTAAATGTGTGTAAATGTATTATTCTTTATGGATTCAAAGTAACCTGACAATCGAAAGAGGCTTTTGGGTCATTGCGCTGCACTAGCACGATAACCAACTGAGCAACGAATCATCAAAAGGACCAGTTGCAGCGAAAATGGAAGATTCTTTGGTGGCATTTCAATTGTGGCTTTAGAAAAATCAGATCAACTACGCAGAGTATTTATTTATTTATTTGACTGGTATTATACGCCGTGCCGCAGAATATTTCACTTATACGACTTCGGTCATTATTTTAATGGGAGGAAACCGGGCAGAGTATGGGGAAAGCCATGACCATCTGCAGGTTGCTGACAGGCCTTCCTATGTATGAGGTGGACTTCAACTCACAGCGATCGCATTGGTGGGAGGCCTCTGGAAAATTGCGCTGCGCTAGCACGCTAACCAACTGAGCCACGTAGGCCCCCACTATGTACAGTGTACCGAGATTCTAAAAACATAAATAATGTAAAAATCCACAACGTAGAGTCACAGAGCAGCGACGACAGTGCTATAGTGGGGAAATGGTTACACGCCACCGGTGAAATCCGACCCCAGTTAGGTTTTTTTTCTAACTGTGCATGTAAGTGTTGTAAGAAGTAACAACTTATCCTCCCTCGCCACCCCCAGCACAACGGGTCAAGCAGAAAGAGGTAAAACAAATGTAGTGGCGCTATATGCCATTTACTAGACTTCACGGTCAAGAATTACCCAAAATGCTGTGTTGTTATCACATTTAATGCACGCAAGTAGTAACATGAAAACAATGCAAAGGGACTAAGGCTAAAGCTGTTGGACTCGGACACTACCAACTACTGACAAAAATTCAGCCTTTCACCGGTTACGTTTGACAATTTGTTAACGATCACATTTGTCGTTGCCACTCTGGTGATACTCTTTATTCTGTTGATAATGTAGATGTAACTCTTGCAGAATCTGTTAGACAATTTCAGTTCTAAACCGACAAAATGTTAGGTCTACTATGTTACCACTAACACTACTGCATCGACATCTAATTCTGCTTGATACTATTTATGTATTTACACGACTAATTAGAAAAAACCGTCCCAGAAGTCAGTTGGTAGGAGTTAGTAATTCACCGTTTACCTGTAACCATTTGCCAAGTAACACACTGTTGTCTCTGCTCTGGTTTTACTCCTGTGATGTAGTCTTACATTTAATACTCTCTTCGTTCGCAACCACCACAACAGATTTGGCATTTCTAGTGCTTCAGACGTGCTTCAGAACGTTATCAGTGTGACGATATTCCGGCTTGAATGACCATGTTGAGACCCTTGAAACGGCGTTATATAAGTACTATCCGTGAACTAGTACCAGATCAGGAAGGGATCCCCGGAAGTCTCCTAAAATCTGTCCCACCCAAGGTCGAAGAAATTCTGAACATGTTACACAAACCTGTAACAAGCTATAACAAGCTTCTCGGTGTTCTTTTTATTACTTGGGGGAGAGGAGGATCCGTGGCTCAGGCGGTTAGCGCGCTAGCGCAGCGCAATGACCCCGAAGCCTCTCACCAATTCGGTAGCTGTGATTTCATGTCCAGCTCATGCTGGTTTTCTCTACGGCCGTACGTGGGTAGGTCCGCCAGCAACCTGCGGATGGTCGTGGGTTTCCTCCTGGCTCTGCCCGGTTTCCTCCCACCATAATGCTGACCTCCGTCATATAAGTGAAATATTCTTAACTACGGCGTAAAACATCAATGAAATAAACTTCCGATTGACCGTATATTCAGTTTCTCATCTTAAGTGGAAAATGAAAATCACTCCCATTGCCTTTCCTGCCGGAGGGGAGATTTAAAGGATACTTACCCTCTTGCTTCGAAGGTTTCCATGAAACAGTCGAGGTATAACCAACAACATCATGACAAGAAATTCTACACCGGTACCCTCGTTCCCGGTGATCGAGTGCTAGTTCGCAACCTGACTCCAAGAGGTGGAAACTCAGAGCATGCTGGGAAGATAAAGTTCACGTTGTCGTGAGATCAGCTGGAGAAAATTCTGTCTTTGAAGCAAAACCGGAATTGGTTTACGGCAAGACTACAACCCTGCATCCAGATATGCTAATGTCTTGACAGCGTTCCTCTGGAGTCTACTAAAACCATGAAACCAAAGAAGGCAAAGGCCGAGGTTACTAGGAAACGGAGTCCAACCACTATCACTAAGCTGGAAGAGGAAGGAGGAGGCCTCCTCTTAACCGGCTCCAGATGTTTCGGCAGCTTCCGAATTCGCTCCCGAAGCAACGTCGGTGGAACATACTTCGCATACTACCACATGTGATGGTGTATTAGCAGATAAGAATGCATCTTCTGACAGTGAAGACGATATATCTGTTAAACGGAGGCGCCGACACCCACATCGCGAAAGGAAGCCATCAACAATGTTGATCTATTCAACCCTTGGTCATCCTGAGAGACAACCGAAGAGAGCAACGGTGAGCTTTTAAATGAACCCTTTTCCTTTCCTGGCCGTCCCCAGATTCGGTACTCAGCGTTTGTATTTACCGCCTTGTTTGCCACTGATGTATTATGTAGTTACTATGAATTAGTTTTGTCATAGTTTTGAATAATTTCTTGCTCAACGTGTTTACCAGGGTCGCCAGTGAACTCAACTTAAAGGTGTGTCAATGTGTGAGAAGAAGACGTTAAGGGGTTAATGTAATCTCAGGATTCACTCGCGTTAAAGTTGATATCATGTCTTATTGCATTTGTTCCTACTCCTCTGATGCCATTCCACTAGAGCCCAGTAGAATGTATGGACAGCCGATCTTATCGGTTATGATAGTGTTGATGTAACACTGTCTCCATAGAGAAACCTCTGTGGACATTTAAAGATGTTCTTCTCAACGGAATTGTTCTTACAATTAATGCATTTCAAGACTTTTGCCAACTTTTAATGCAGGGGAGAATGTTGGAATCTCCGTTATACGACAGAAGAGCTATGCATAGATTCGCAGTCGTCGTTTATCTGAGATATTAAAATGTTAAACGACGGTGGATGAATATACATGGTTCTGTGCGTGAATGTTAAGGTGTTTAATTGGTCACCTCAGCGGTTGGATTTGAACGTGCGGAGGTACCGTTGGATGTCCGTTGTGGTGCTGCCATCCATGCTGCCATCGGAAAGTCGTCACATTCACTGTCTATTCTTCTTTGTATTTCTTTCACCCACATTTAAAATCACTGTTGTCATTGTACATGTAAATTATATCATTAGTAGCTTGAGTAACTTCCTTCATGATCATTACCGCAGATGTCATGTGATGTCAAGACGGTATAATTGTGTTACACTATATTATCGGGTACACCCGCTGTGTGTGAGCAGTCGGAAACGCATTCCCTACGTCAGGGTAGATAAGTCTTGTTAAAACGGAATTCTGCTTAGTGTAGGATTTGTGGCTTTCCCTTGTTCAGACATCTGAGCTAGCTAACAATTTCTTTTATGTAAGTGAAAGAAATATGCAAAGGCAACCGAAATCACGTTTATGGTTTAATAATTCTGTTAAAATGGTATGCACCTGTATGCAATGCAATGGCCCAAAGCCAAATCACGGATAGTCAGAATATATACTTGCTTGTTGTGCAAATTGATGTCATTCGAAATAAACATTGAAATAGGAAATGATTGTAGTGCGCCTATCCATGCTGATGCTTAAAGTCTTTACCCTGACCGACCAGTTTTCTCTGTATCTCTCTCACCCACTGGTGTCGTCAGTAACGCATCAGATATGCCTTCTAATGAAATCATTATTAAAGGGTTATTTTCTGTGATGTTCTACATAGTGATAATTCAATTTAATGTGTAGATATAACCATGCCAATCTGTAACAATTTCTTATCCCTATCACACATTTTACAATTTCTTCAGAATAGGGGAGTTTTGAAATCGAACTCTTTTATCGCTTAACGTTAGAAAAGCCCTAATGTGCCATGTTACCTGTCAAATATGTTATTCAACTATTTCTGATTACATTTGTAACAACATGGGCTTCTAACAAAAGTTTTAAAAAAGTTACTTAGGCCAGATGTACGATAAGGAAAATCGAGGAGCTGGAAGTTTTTTAATGCAAAGAAGCTCCTGATTGAAGGAGAAATCGTTTGTACCTCCCTAACACGGCAAGACAGGTGATGGGTAAATTAAAATCAACAAGATTGCCTCACATTTTTGACAAGTCACAGTTGAACTCTTTTTACCTTCTACGACAAAAGATTTCGAACTCTAAACTCTCCAATTGGCTAAACTCATTTTGTTAATCATGTGGGATATAAATGTTAACAGTGTTTTTCAATCATTTAGCTGGATGAGGAAATGGGGGGACTGTGGGTTTCAACCCATGCCTGCCAGTCCGTCAAGGACTTTTTTGAGAACGTTTTTCTGATTGAATTGAATCTTAGTCCATGGCTTCAGCATGACCAGTTACAAGTCAAATTCGAGTGTCGGAGGGCTATTTTCAGTTTCGACTAAATTGTAATTGTTTCGTTCAAATTTGTATTTGAATTGTTTTGCGGACTTTCGAAACCGTTATACAGTATATTGCGATGAACCTTGATCATACAATGATGACTTACAGGTCAAGATGGAGTTTCGGGCCGTTTCGTCCATTTCAGACAACACTGTGGCGGCTTTTTGTCTTATTTTGAACTCAGTTCTTTTCAACAGCTGGTTACAGAACTCAAAATTGAACGGTAACAATAAAGTGAGTCATTCCTCCTCATATACTGCTGATATATGGACAGTGCAACCAAGCTCAACAATAAAATGATGTAGCTACAGATCAAGCCCGAATTTCGCACCCCAACCAAGTTATGGCTCCAGATATGGACTTACGTGCACACTTGGTAAACTTGTTTCCAAAACGGTGTAGTATAGATGAATTGAAACTTGGTACATGCGTTTACCATGATGGCGTAAAGTTCAAGTTTGAGTTTCGGGGCATTTCGCTCTTTTTCCGACAAAATTTTTGTCCGGTTTTGGCCTGACATCTTTTCATATTAGTCGGTAACAGAACTCGAAGTTGAAACTCAGTACATGCTTTTATCAGGACAAGTTTCCTGTGTGTTGAATGACATTATCTCTGTTTTTTATTCTGGTGTAGGTACTGATCCAGCTATTATTCTGACAGCTCAAGCTAACGGGAAACATATATTGCTTTCGCAATGTTTTCAGGATGCCTGTATCCAAACGCACTTATTTGTGACAACCAATAAGTGTATTGAAGCCAGAGTGAAATCCTGAGAAACTCTCACAAACACAAAGAAGGCAACGACAGGAAACCAGCGGAGATACGACCACACAGAACATAATTTAACTCCCCTCCTATTTCTTAGGTCATCATATACCGTATATGATCCTGCAATAACCAGACACCTTTATTAAGCTTATTGGATCTAGTTCATATTAGATGTTAGATTTAAATTATTTCACAGCAAACAACTCCAGACTTATTCTCGGTCTGTTAAATTAATTGAGCTTTTTCATAGTGTACCCTTTTCTATCCCTTAACAGATAAAAACTTAAGTTACACATTTATCAGGTGCGATTAAATCATTTTATTCGGTGGTGAATTTCAGTTCAGTTGCAATAGTTCTAGCACTTGTCCATGAATGAAGTACGAGAGTCGATGTTGATAGCCAGACTGTCCGCCTTAAGTTTCATGTTACGGGCGGAGATATGAGAGCTAAGACAGATGTATTGTCGTGATCTTTGTCTTTGAGTCACACACTATGTTTACGCACCGGAACTGTTCATATGGGGAGTGTTGGTGTGAACAAAGAGGTGTACACTTACATGGTTTTCAACAAGGGCTCGTTTTACACACAGAGTGTGGGTTATGTCAAGCGTAACTGTTATGACGACGCGTACCGCAGAGAAATGTCGCCGTGGTAGCTACATGTAACGTAACACCCTCTTCGTAAAACAGGGTCCGGGCAGTTGTCAAAAAGGTGGTTATGCAGGAAGTATAATTTGAACCTACCTTTTTTAACTTCTTTTGTTAACATTGAGCCACGAATACTTACTTCTCCGCCTTTCTAAGTAAATAAAGTAATCGGAATAACATTCAGTCTGAGATAAGGTACGTGATCACGCAGATGCTTAACGTGTAAAGGTGTCTCTTGTACGGCCAGTTTATCACATTCCAACAGCAAGTATCTTATACTTAATACAGCTAAACGAAACTTGGTTTTCTACCAGCTATTTCTATTACCCATAACACAAAATGATAAGATGAAAATGAAGTGTATTAATGAGTGAGAAATTTCCGAAGTACCCCATACATTGGCGATTCAAATAAACCATCTGGATTGGAAAGGAATACATGTATTCTTGTGCCGTAGTAAGTGCATGCACTGCTATTGTGTTCAACTTCAAAAAATGCTGATGCAAATCCATATCGTACAACAATACACTAGAATTGGAGAGAAACAATATTCTAGAGTTATTTCAATAAACAAAGGATTTTGTATGTTACTTATTTATTTATCTATTTTATTGGTGTTTTACGCCGTACTCAAGAATATTTCTCTTTATACGACGGAGGTCAGCATTATGGTGGGAGGATACCGAGCAGAGCCCAGGGGAAACCCACGACCATCCACAACTTGTCGGAGCACGTACGTCCGGAGAGAAAGCCAGCATGAGTTGGACTTGAACTCACAGTAACCGCATTGTTGAGAGGCACTGGGTAATTGCGCCGCGCTGGTGCGCTAACCGACTGAGCAACAGAGGTCCCCTCATTTTGTATGTGTATGATTTTGTAAATGAATATGTCTAGATGTGGTAATGCGTACAATAAATGATGTCTAGATGTGGTAATGCGTACAATAAAGTTTTAAACAAGCAATTCATTTTGAACCAAAAATATTAACATCCCGGAAGGCATAAATACCCTGGCACTGCTTTCAACATTCAGAAAATGTTTGATTTCATGTGATCAGATACGGTATAAGAATGAAATGAAATTGGAAAGAAACATTCTTCTAGAAATACTTAATTAGGCAAGGTATCTTGGGTGTGAGTGATCTTGAGGATAATATAGGTTGCCTTCCTGGGGGATTAAGGCTGCATATAATCAGATTGAATTTGAAAATATACAGGTTTGCAGTTTTTGTAAAGTAAAGTGTTGGATTATGTTAAAAATTAATAATACATTGATGGCGATTTACCGATCTGTTAAATGAAAATGTCAAGCACAAACTTTTGCAGCCTGTAGGACATCTTGAGAGAACTGGTGTAGTATATATACACGTAGGCCTATGTTAAGAATGACTCAGAGAGCTACTTCAGTACTTTGTACCTTTATGTATGCGCTTACACGGAAGCCGGTACGTCAGTCACGTGATCAATTTGTACATCGTATATCCAGTACAGAAAGGCCTTTCAAACTCAAAAGGGGCATTTGCTATATCTGTATCTCTCCGAACTACATATACGACGGAAAAAGGGGGAACAGTAAACGGAAAGTGTCATCATATCGGTAGGTAGCCTTGCGGAACTCCTCAACTGATAATCCTGGAAGCGAAGATTATACTTAAAAGAAGAGACACCCAAAAATGTAAACAAAGCTATTTCCGAAGAGGGGTCTATTCAGAGCTGAACTGGCGTAGGGTTGTTTTTATAGACGTGCTTGGTAACTCTATAAATCACCTTTTAATCTGAAATTCTTACGAGGCCATCCGATATGCCATTTTAGAGAAACCGGAAAGAGGATGTCGCGTCATCTGTACCCTACGGTCTTCAGTGCTACGTGCTACAATGACCAAGACACTCCTTGGTCATTGAAGAGCAAACTTATTATTGCAATTGAAGGCCATGCATTCTTGCCTCCTGGTCCACACTTTGGGAAATAAACCCCAGACGTATTCCACTACGACTTTCTCGTTGAAAATGGCTGTAAAGTATATCAGGAGTTTCTCGTAATCAGAAGGAAAACAACTGACTCAACACTACTTCTAAATGGTGAACTAGGGACGGGTGACCTCACAGCTGAAACACATGCCTTCTCGGGTGGCAGAAATATCTCGCCCTTGATTGGCTAAAGTTGAGAGCATGGTGGCCCATTCGATTTTGCCTAAATGGGCATTTTTGCTTACTTTGAACTACTGTATCTCGGTTTTCCTACATCACAAGAATAAAAGGTGAAATTTTTGAACGTTAAATGGGATTCTTTATCAATAAATAAATACATTTCATCTAGTGTTGTATTTTCTTCTAAGTGTATAAAAATTAGCTTTCTCTCTGTCTACCTTTCCAGGTACTTCCATTTGTGATATGGTAGCCGGTGCTAAATTATTCTTTTACACAGGTAGTACGTTATATGTATGGAGTGTCAGGAATCTCTGGCACTCTGCATTATAGTTGTGTCTATTGCCGAATAACCCGGGGCGGGGTGCTATGTACTCACGGTGTTGAATAAAGTCGCAGGTTGAATATACGGTTGCAATGATATCAAACGTGATATCAAACGGCTTGAAAAGTTGAATATTTTTAAGCGTATAGTTTTACATACACGACTCACCACCAGGTAAACAGCCCGGGTGACTTGGCGGTGAGTGCGTCCGCCTTGTGGGTCTAGAGATGAGGGATCAAGTCCGGGTCGGGTCATAACAAAAACTTTAAAAATGGTACTTGTTGCTGCCTCGCTTGGCACTCAGCACTGAGAGATTAGTATAAGAAAACAGGATTAGTCGGCCCGGTGTCAGTATAATGGGACCGGGTGGGGTGTCATGCCCGGTGTCTTCGGCAGGATGTTCCAGTGGCGGCAGCACTTTGGCGGTATGATATCGCCCTGCCACAAGAAGACACAGTGCATATACACATGCAAGGACTCCCCGTCGTCATACGACTCTTGTTGAGTAAGACGTTAAACTCAATCATACATAAATACCTAGATACATTACCACGTACAATGGACACAGTGCAAACGCTGGCAGTTAACCGCAGTGGCTATCCATATGCTCAAATAGGACACGGTATGCAGGCTATACTGGAGTAGTGCATCCGAGCGCAACACTGAGTCGGTTGATTTGAAAACAAGTTTGGAAGGAGGTGTATAGCGGTTCATTGTAAAAATTCTAAAAAAGTATAAAGTTGAGAACAGAAAGTTTGGATCATATGACCTAGAGAGTCACTGCAGTCGGAAATAACTTTAGTTATGTTTTCAATAGAGACCGTGCATTACATCCAGACCCCGACTCATGTTTTTAAAACATCATTGTCGGTTCTTTTAATACAGCTATCGTAAGTAACGCCTGTTAGCCTACACCGATGATCAACATAGGCCAGTATTTGTACGCAAGGCCAGCATTATTGTGCGAGGAAACCGGACAGAGCCCGGGGGGAAACCATGACCATTCGCACGTAGCTGGCAGACTCCGGGCGTACGACCGGAGAAGAAGCCATCATAGATCGTTAAATCGTTCGAGACATAAATCGTTACATGTAGACACACGTGTGTGGTCTTACAATGGGACTGAACAGCGCTGAATTAGAGTTCCCTCAATCCGAAAGTGTTCCTCATATTCGCATAGTTGCCAGTTCTCCTTGATCCGGAAGTAACCCCTGCTTCCCCGTAGACCCCATTCTACTCGGCCACAGTAGGGTTTGCCTGAGGAAGGCAAAACGATTACGGGAGGTAAATCTTCTACGGAATACTTTTCTAAATTAAACACTGGTGACATTCACACAAAAGAGTTATCACTGTAAGGGTGGCATGTTGTCTGTCTGAAAAAAAAAGTCAACCTATAAGGAAACCTACAACTACAAAGCGCAGTTCCTTACAGGATTTGGTGTGGTCTTGCACTCAGGCCTCTTGTTAGATGAATTGTTAATGACAAACCACAATCGGCTCAGGTTCAAAGATAGGATGTAGTAAAACCTGACAGACATACAGGCAGACAGAACGGACGGTTTATAGAGTTCGGCACCGGGTAAGAAAACATTATGCAACGAAATCTCCAGAAGAGCCAATGGCGGTTCCATGGCGCTCTTGTTGCCAACTCCTCCTGATTAATCCCCGCACCCTCCATCCCAACACTTTAGCATTATGATTAGGTAACGGTTCTCGGGTCCACAGAAATTTATGTTTGTCCAATTGGACCAAAATGCTTCAATTTAACCCTATAAATAACCTCAAATTCCCTCTTTTGGCATAGCTGTCCGTCTATCCGCCATGCGAAACCCAACTAACAATGAAAAACTGATACGTGATGTGTCGCCACAACCAAAGTTTTCACCTGACGCCTTTAACACTGAAAACTGACCAAGTTCTTAATATCTTCTACAACATCGGGTAAATTGTGCGTTAATGCTACATTGCCATTGGCTGATTCCATCTTTCAGACTTTTAAAATTTAACTAATGTCTTTTTTTTCTGAGATATCTATGGCTTTAAATAAAAAAATCTAGTTAATAATTACTCGTTAAAGTACCCCTGCGACGTGCTATTTTTCAAATGTATAAGAAACTACCCTGTCCAGCCCAAACACCATGGATATCGTTGTTGCAAATAAAGAAATAAATGAAAAAAGAGAGAAAGAGAATATTTGGATACGACAGCGTATAGATTTGCAATAAATTTCCAAATAATAGTAACATTGTAGGTGACGTATCGAGCTTGTATCTCCTCTTTCAGTCGATTGCGAAGTCCCCTCCAGTTCAGGGTTGACACTACGTGGTATGTCAGTAAAGTGTCACAGAGGAATGACAACACAATGACGATGGCTACAAGTCCAGTTGAATTACAAGAGCTCAGGTCTGAGATAGGTCCTGAAAAAAAAGGAGGTAAAGTCTGCATAGTTATGGGAATAGCGAAGACTGCTGATTCGAAATGTGAAAAACAATAGATACATGAATCAGAATTCACAAAATACAGATGGGTAAATATTCATAGAGAATATTCTTTGCTTTAAACCGGCGGCAAATTTCTCTTCACGCAAAATGTCGAGTTGTCCCTTGACACATGGCGTCAGGCACACAGCTCTGTAACGGAAACATATTTGAAGTCGGTGACGTCACTTTTACATCCACTTTACAAGTGCTATAGTTTGCTATAGCCTGTAACGGCACGTGTGTGCAGTGATCACTTCATCGTATTACTTACAGTAATTGCATGCTCTGATACAGAAGCCGCTGCGCCCGACTACTGACGAAAAAGGTGTACGAAGGACGAATGTAGTTGGGTGATATTTTTAGAGATATTTTATTTTGCTCCTCTGGGCTGCCATTTTTGATTTTTTCTGCCTGTTGGGTGGTATCATTTTATAGGGCAGGCTTAATTCTAGGTCTAAATGAGTGTGTTTTTTCAGGAAATGGAGGCAGATGCACACTAGGCAAAAGTAGTGATCAATCGACGTCTGAGTGTGTGTGTTCGACCCCTCTCAGCTGTTTGTCAACTTTGGGCCAACCCAGTGATATCAGGAATTTTACTGTAGTCTTCTTAGAGGATAAGGACTATCAGGTCCGGTCTAGAGCTTGCAAATTTAGGGACAGTGCTGTGAAGCCAAATGCTAACATATAAGTAAATGGGAAATGGAGGTGTGACGCTTGCTGGAGAGATCAGTGCTAATGTGACCTTTATTGCAGGCAAACTATAGCACTTGTAAAGTGGATGTAAAAGTGATGTCACCGACTTCAAATATGTTGCTTCTGATCTGAACCAGAATGACATATGTAAATTAAAAGATGCTACAATATTATCTTCTCTTGCCTTTATGTCAGCCATATTTTAAATTTAGGCTTACATATGCTAATGTGTTTTGTAACGTCTTAACCCCCTTCGGATGAATAGCCTCATTTCTGACCAGCAGCCATTGATCAATACAGTCACCTGTCACTTCATGCGATGAAATGCGGCGGTTCTCCGTTAAGAAAGACAACTGACGACTCTCATTAAAACATGATAATCTACAGAAGTGTATAAACCAAAGATGAAAAAAAGATAAAAAAAGATGAAATCAGTATTTGCTTTTAGTGAATATACATTTAGCTGTCATGTTGTCCACAGAGCAAATGCATGTAAAAATAACTACTGGTGTTTACCTGTCTCTAAGTTGTTTGTAAAATTGGTTTGGGCAATAAAAGGTGTCCAAGGTACATACGAGTAAGTGTTTGACAGATTTTCCCTCCCACCCGCCCTCACAGCTTCCCAATCTTATCTGTAGGTGTCTGACAGGTTTTCCCTCCCACCCGTCCTCACAGCTTCCCAATCTTACCCGTAAGTGTCTGACAGGTTTTCCCTCCCACCCGTCCTCACAGCTTTCCAATCTTCTCTGCAGGTGTCTGACAGATTCATCCCTCCCACCCATCATCACAGCTTCCCATTCATACTAGTAGGTGTCTGACAGATTCATCCCTCCCACCCATCATCACAGCTTCCCATTCATACTAGTAGGTGTCTGACAGATTCATCCCTCCCACCCATCATCACAGCTTCCCATTCATACTAGTAGGTGTCTGACAGGTTTTCCCTCCCACCCGTTCTCACAGCTTCCCAGTCTTATCTCTAGGTGTCTGACAGGTTTTCCCTCCCACCCGTCCTCACAGGTTCCCAATCTTACCCGTAAGTGTCTGACAGGTTTTCCCTCCCACCCGTTCTCACAGCTTCCCAGTCTTATCTCTAGGTGTCTGACAGGTTTTCCCTCCCACCCGTCCTCACAGCTTCCCAATCTTACCCGTAAGTGTCTGACAGGTTTTCCCTCCCACCCGTCCTCACAGCTTTCCAATCTTCTCTGCAGGTGTCTGACAGATTCTTCCCTCCCACCCATCATCACAGCTTCCCATTCTTACTAGTAGGTGTCTGACAGATTCATCCCTCCCACCCGTCATCACAGCATCACATAGAAAATAGCCTGGGCAGGCCGCATGTATGACTGGTTTTCCAGGTATAAGAGTATCCGAAACCCTGATTGTACCGTCATGTAGTTATCTTGTTCGTGGATTTCACGCTTGAGAAAGCGAACATACTGATATCTTCTGAGCTCTCCTATTCAGTAGGGTATACTCATTACGGCGTTCATTCCGCGAATGTTTTTTTCGCGGGCATGGCAGATAGTATGTAGCTGCAGATTGTGCGCCAATCAGTCGTCTAAGGGATGTGCTCCCATGGTGTAATAACCAAACGTGCTAGTTGCACTAGTGCTAGTCGGACTAGTGTCCCTGGTTGTGTATACAGATATAGCGGCTGCGCTGACTACTCCATATTAGATAGTATCAGGCTGTAGTATTCCGGGCTAATACCTGTATATTCGGAGCTGTATTAATACTAGGCGGTTGAGGAGCGTCTGCTTTAGACTAGGTTTAAGCCGTGAGTTCATTTAGCTTAGGTTAGCCACACGTGCTAATTGCACATTTCAGTGTCCCAGACTGTATATACAGGTTTAGTGGCTGTGCTGACTTACTGCATGGTATCAGGTTGTAGAAATCCGGGCTCACATGTAGAGCTGTTATAATACTAGGCGGTTGAGGGGCGTCTGCTCCTGGCGGCGTTTAAGACGTGAGTTCATTAGCATGTAAGATAGATCTGGTTTGTATGACGATGCCTTGGAATGTCCGATGTGTCTATCCTCTTGCCAGAGAGTGTGGCAGGGTGGGTGTGTCTACTCCCATGGTGTAATAGCCATATATGCGTGCCATTGCACAGATTACATTGATCTCTCTGCCGCTGTAGGTAACTTTCTCAGTGTCTTCAGTGCTAAGTGGGTGGACAAGTAAAATGCAGACAGATGCCTGTCGAATCCCATAGCCTTGGGCGGGAAATGCTCTCATTGGTCAGCATACGCTAGTGTTTTGAATTCTGAACGGCTCATGTGAAGTTTTGAGATGGTTGTCTTGGCGCCCAATATCTAGTTGCTTATGGCGCCCAATATCTAGTTGCTTATGGCGCCCAGTATCTAGTTGCTTAAAATGAATTCCCCCTGTGGGGAGGATTTTAGAATTATAGACTGTTCCAAAGTCCATTCCTACAATTGTTTAAAGCATTATAGAACTCTATACGAGTATATCTCTGGGGTTGTCGTATGTCATCGCTTAGATATTACTTGCCGATGGTAGGTACATGGAAGGAGCAATATATACATATATATATATATATATATATCTATGATATCATATGATATATATGATATTATAGGTATATACATCACAGGGACGTACTGTGGTAGACTAATTCTTCATTGTACAGCAGTGTATGCCTTTCCATACATGATATATGCACCAGTTTTAGCCTGGTGAGCGGTTGCCATGTGTATATACAGCTTCTTTTGATGCTTCTTGGGGTTTTGTTATTCAGGTGGCCAAAGACATGCCAGTTTGTATATCCTGGCTTAGACGAGACGCACATATGCAATTTGGTCTGATATGTAATCGCTTAAGGTCAGCTAGTTCTTCAATGTAATAGTGTAAGCCAGTAGGCATGTCATTGTGGGCAAAGTAGTAACGGGTCCGATCTCAAGGAGAAAACAGTTTGTCTGTAACAGACATCACTGCATATATGGATAGTTACTATCCATAAACACAGCTTCAAATATCAATCGATCAGACCCTAAAGGAAATTGGAGTGCCCGGAATAAACCCACGACCTTTGGGAATTTACTGAGAGACTTTCTCACGTGTGACAATATATGCCAGTACACTAGGCACATGTTATTGGTCAAGCTAAGTGGTATGAACCGGCGAATGCTACTATACACTTAGGAACGTCTAAACATACCTCAGTGCGCATGAGCAGAACGGATCATATGGGAAATAAACATGACCTCGTGGCCGTTCGTGCATATACTTTAACATTGCAGACTTCGGCGACAGCCAAGGACTCGAAACTGTCCTCACACCCATGTAAAGTTTCACCTAATTGGCAAGTTTGTTTGAGACCGATGAGGATATATATGCTTTAACAAAGCCACGTGTTTTTGTTTGTCCTGCAGCGAAGATATCCTGCTCATATACACTTTAAATAGCTCTTTAGCTGAATAAGTGATATGAAACTTATTCTTTGTTTCTTAAAATATTAGTCCTTTTCAGCGATGTAGTCTAGCCGTTTTCAGTCCTTAGATGAAAAAAACTAATTTTATTCATTATTAGATGCGACTTAACAACTCTGTGAGGCCATTCTCTTTAGTGGGGAATTCCAAGCCAACTATTCCTTACTGTTAAGGAACTCTTTGTTTCGTTTTCTAAAACATTGAATGATCGATCTTATCCATATACCATAAAAAGTAGTGACCAGACTGGGAGAGGTCAAGTTACATTTTAAAAAAACGCAAGTAAACAGTAATAAAGATGTCGCACGTCGTGCTTCAGTTTAGTGATGAAAATTAAAGTGTATCCCGTTCAGAATAAAAAAACTACGCCTACAATCGATTGATTTCATTGACAGAGGAGCAACACTTGAAGTTTTATCAAACTCAGCATAAACCAGAGCAGTGAAAACTCGCCACTTTCATCAGGGATTGGTTCAAAGTTTCGAAGACGTTTTTCAGTTCGATGTAAACAAGATATTTTTAGTAATCGCGAAAGTGCGGAAGTCAGAGCTGTAGTGTATATAAGAGAGTGCGAATATGGGGTACCTTGGAGAAAAACCGAGGCTGAAATGCGTCGCTAAGATGGCAACAGTCAGCAGTGACATGTTCGGCATAACCGGGCATAACACTGTGGTGTTATACAGGGAGAGAAAAAGGCTGACAAGGGTGGATCGTTCTGATCTGTGTTGTCGTGTTAGTGATAAAGAGAGGAAAACTGACAGAGCTGAACCGTCCTGATCTGTGTTTTCGTTTTACCGACGGAAAGAGGAAAACTGACAGAGCTGGATCGTCCTGATCTGTGTTGTCGTCTTAGAGACGGGGAGATGAAATCTAACAGTGCTGGAATGTCCTGATGTATATTGTCGTGTTACAGACGGATAGAGGAAAACTGACACCGCTGGATCGTCCCGATCTGTGCCGCTGAACAAAACTTGGAAGAGGTATATACTGCCAGGCTGTCCTAGTTTTGCAGGCCCTACCTAGTAAATATACTTAGGTGTATTGCTTCAATGCCTTTCAAGTTTGACTATGGTTAAGGTTATAGGACACCTATAGAGTCTTAGACAGCCTTATGACATAAATACTGTATAGAACTGTACAGGATTCATTTCGCCGGTGTTGGCATGAACAAGTAGGTCAGTTCATACATGTGTGTTTATCTACTACGTGCCTGTGTTCTGTCTGCTATTCGTCAGATCTCACTGACCCATGCGCCTCTCACCAGTGAGTCTTTTTGAAGTGAAAAAAGAAAACTTCACTTGAAAAAGACCTCGGAATATAGGTCGAAAGCTCGTGAATATGTCAACTTCACACATGATCATGCCTTGAGTTTTCATTACTATCAACTTTTTATATATATATTTAAGCGTTTATTTATGGATTTATTTGATTGCTGTTTTACGCTGTCCACAAGAATATTTGACTTATACGACGGCAGACGGCATAAGAGTGGGCGGAAACAGGGCAGAGCCCCAGGAAAACCCAAGACTATGCGAAGGTTCTACTCGATGTGATTTGACGGACATACATATGATGAGCACTCTTAACACAGGGCTTTCTTTTGCATCGTCAATTTTATTCGGTGACATGTGTTTTGGATATAATGATAAAGAAAACTAACAAGATGCAGATTATAAGAAAAACAAATTGCAAATTGAACCGGTTGGGAAATGTTTAAATGTCTAGATGTGGTAATGCATATGTTCACGTTGCTTTAGAAGAAAAGCCATCAGTTGTGTGGAGCTGGAGTTCTACAAATGTCGACATCAAGACAGCAGCTTAAGTGTGACCATTTTCCAACTAGCATACTGTAGAGGCTACTCGATTTGCATTCATTATAAACCAGGTTTAAGTTTCTGGATTACCGTACGTGCCTCAGGCGTCTGGTTTGTTTGAATTATTTTGATGTGATTTTGATGTCATATTTTCCTTACATGCTTTTTATGGTGAATATAATGCCAAAAACATTCTGTAGACCATATCTGGATTCCGCATGAAATGGTTTTTGGATGATGCGTACCTAATAGGCGTGTTTTCTTTATGACCATATGTGAATAGTTAGAATAAAACTCTGCGACATTTAGGTAAACTCGGAAGAGGCCGCATTTGTTTGTTTACTTGTGACCATTTGCACATTATCAGACTGTCATGAGTGTTCTGGTTGTGATAAAAAAACATTCAGTCTTTTCGGCTCTTTATTTCGTCATTATTTTATTTTTTTTTTCATTTCATAAATTTTCGTAGATCTTTTGTGGTTTGTGTTGACAAGTGTCGGATCACTGATCTGGAGCATCCATTGTGCCTGAGGACTGTTACACAATATATCAATAATTGTTATTAATTTATTTATTTGGTTGACGTTTTACACCGTACTCAAGAATATTTCACTTATACGACGGCGGCCAGCATCATGGTGGGAGGAAACCAGCAGAGCACGGGGAAAACCCACGACCATACGCAGGCTGCTGGCAGGCCTTCCCACGTATGGCCGGAGAGGAAGCCAGCATGAGCTGGACTTGAACCCACAGTGACAACTGTTATTAGTATGATGCCTACATGTGTTATATGTACACATACACAACAACGCATGTACACGTGGAATACGGGGGGTGTACATGGATATTATAATGAACGTACAAGTGGGTTATAATGCGTGTACATGTAAACCATAATGCATGTACACGGAGACTATATAGTCTGTAATGCGTTTAGACGAACACTATAACGTGTGTACACGCAGACTGTAGTGCATCTGCAAGTAGACCGTGATACTTGATGTAGATTGAGTAGGCACTTGAATATTGTACAGGAATCAAGAGGTGAGCATTTTAGTAAATAATTAATAAAACATTTCCAAGCCGTTACGTATAGGTAGAACAGTTTAATTACTCTGATAAGAAATGCTTATTATTTAAAAGCCGAACAAAACGCCGAGCCCCACTAGGCAAGTAGGCCTATATGTAGTGGTGTAACTACAACAACAGCATCAGGTTATGAATAAAACACATTTAATATCTTCATTCATACAGAGACAAAAAAAAGGAAAAAAAGTTGGTGTGGGATGCCATTATGTAAATTACAGGATCAAAACTAACCGTTTGGTCAAATATGGTTCACCACCGTGGCTTTTATATGTTTTTCACTTTAAAGGTCATATTCAGTGAAAATATGACTGACTTTATCGGTGAAAATCCTTAAACTTTTTCACGAAGCAAACTATAAAGACCGGAATGAATGTTCTGTCACAGGACATGTGGATAAACCCAGTCGGCGGTCTGATCTTCTTTTACTCAAGGCCAACGTGAAAATACCCCCCAAAAATGACATTTTTTATGAATCCAACGTCACTGACCTTTCCATTCACAGATTGTAAACAGCAAAAAGAGCCCATACATCCGGCGTTCACATGTCTGAAGTAGTCGTCAGCAGTTTCTTCATTTCCGCCATGGTGATATAGCTGTTCACAGTTCAGTGCCCGACTTGAAAGTGACTACTGGTCGGATGTTACGGCGGCCAGACACGGTCAGCGGTTACACGGCCGGATGAAGAACGTATTGTGAATAAATGTAGACTTCACATCACTATTGTACAGCCAAACTTTCAGTCAGTCATCATCATTTAGCCGTTCCCTTTAAACGAGGTTTGTTTTTAAATTAAGACACACTCGCATCATCCACGTATGTCGAAAAATGTATGACGAAAGCTTGTGAGAGAATTCACGTGGCGTACGCATTTATCAGCTTTCCGTGAAGTGACTGCCTTATAATAGTTTAAGCTGGTGGAAGTTTACTATACTGGTTTAATTTAAATAGTTTCCAAATGAAACTAATGAAATACCAATTTGTACACCATAATCATATTACAGCTGAAGAATTTTTGCTCATTTACAGAAGAACTAAATTTCGTCTCGCAGGTTTGCATGTTGTAGCAAATCAGACCACCGATTAAAGAGAAACCGTTATTTTTTTTTTACTCTTTTCCAAGGTATATGATGAATAGAATAATAATAAAAATGTTTGTCCCGCGACGCTTTATGCGGTGGCTGTGACTTCAAGTCCAGCCCATGCTGGCTTCCTCTCCAGCCGTAAATGAGAAGGTCTACCAGCAACCTGCGGACGGTCGTGGATTTCCCCCGGGCTCTGCCTGGTTTCCTACCACAATAATGCTGGCTACTACCAGATACTGCTTCCGAATAGAAACTCACAATCATGCCACAAGTTAGCAGCTCCAATGCAGCTTGATAAATGTAGTATTACAATCAATTTTATAGGAGCACTTAGACATCTTTGTTCTTCTTGAAAAAGAAACGTCTTCCAACAATAATATTACTATTTACTCAACAATACACCTTGTTCTGATCGATGGCAACATTACCAGGAAACGTCACATTGCTGTGATGAACTCGAGTTACTTCAACAACAGCAGCAGAAAAGACGACTAAGCAGTCCTTTGACTTCCATCTTCTTCCTCTTCCATTTCTACCATCAAACAGCTGATTACCTTTATCAGCAATCCTACACGCGCTACTTGTTTTCACCACTGACAGACCTTTTTATAGCAACTATAAACTTTCTTTAACATTTGCAGGCTTTCTTCAACAATGGTAGACTTTCTTTAGCATTAGCAGGCATTCTTTAGAATTGACAGGCTGTCTTCAGCATTCGTTCGAAATGAATTCTTTAGACTTTCTTTCGCATTCAGATGAATTCTTTAGCAATGGTAGATTTTCTTTAGCACTCTAACGTACACCAGACATCAGAATCCCAGATGTGTGTTAGACTTATGCCAGACTAAGTCTTAACTTGCGAAACAGTCCACCACGCTGAAACTGTGACTCTCCCTGAAAAAGTTTTATTTAAATACCAAGAGCTTTTAAACCTTTATGGCAAAAACTGATAATTGGTGTTTAAGTTCAAATGTGAATCGGTGTGACCTACGTCTAAAGAGAGAGATTCGTGACATATCACAAAGTTTCCAAAATTCAAGAAACTTCAGATAGAAGAAAAGGTTGAAAACACCAGGTGTCCACATCTGTTCACTGTCGGAGGAACCCTTTTCACGGAGGAGAGAAGGAAGAAAAAAGACAGAGAATATTCTTCTTCGTCCCTTAAGTTTCATCATACATATTAATCACCTTAAGTGTTCGTAATGTTCCTACGGACACTATAAGTTACGTGTACACATTTGTGCGTTGTACAGTAACAGACAGAAATCTTTCGCCGGGGACTTGGTCCTTTTCTCCTCACTTCTTCCATATAAGGATATGTATGACGAGAGATAAAAGTAGCCAATGGCTGGGCTCGTTGTATAGATGCCCTCGGTTGTCATCTGCAGCAAACAGACCGCGACCGACAGCACATGTTGTTGTAGTTGTAAGCAACCGTAGCCAAGCTGAACTGAGACAGGAATTTATCACTCAGCTCAGCCAGCTACAGATGTGCATCCAATCTCTTTTTGATAGAAGTAAGAAGCGCTCAAAGAAATTGTATACCACCTTCGGGATTTGTAAAGAATATGTTGAGCTATTGCTCAACATATTCTTTACAAATTAGCCGATGTTCATTGAGAAAAGGACATTTTTCAAAAAACTGACGTCACCCTACCACGTGATGTCACTGTATAACGCGTACCCGTCTGATCCCTTCCACAACAGTGCATGTTTATACACAAGTAAAGTCCCTGCCCCACTTGCACAAAGCGATTGTGAGTTACAATTGTTGTAAGTACATGTTAAAGGTATACGTAACTATTGTAGCTACAATGCGATTGTAAATGACGTATCCCTCCACATTTACGTCCGTTATAACTCAGTCGCTTTGTAAGAAGAACACCCAGGCAAGCAACTTATTGATTTTGTCTGAAAGTTCCTTATAAAAAGTTCGCACATTATTTGTACGGATAAATCACATCAATAAATTAAATGGTCTCTTGATCAGCATGTACGTACTTCGCATCTCTTGCATTCATGCGTGCCAAAATCAGAATTGTGTCTAAATATGTCCTTCTTATAGTAAAGTGTCTGAGTGTATGAATTTATTTCATGGATATTTTCACAGATGTAAACTGTCATACACCTCACTTCTTGCCTCCAATATATGACTGCCTTAAAATATATTTTTGTTCTGATCATATTTCAGTGATGCCTTCATTTTGAGTTTTCACTGTGTTTTTAAACTGCTGCAAAGTAAAGGAGGTTACCCAGTATGGTGACAAACTGACTACAGGCTTTCATTTCCAGTAGCAGTGAAAGACATCAGTGACTCAAATTGGATGCATGTCATTTCGAGACATGCCAGGTTTGTATGCAGGTTTGCGGTGTACCAGTTTTCAACACCTGGCATTATCGTCTCCTCGAGCCCAATAAACACAGTCTTATTTTAATAATATGAATTTTAATCCAACAGTCCTACAAATCCGTTGCTCTTACTGAAATTCTCAGAGTGTAAGAGTTTGCTTACAAAACATTTGTTTGGCTTAGAACGGGGATAATCCTGTTGTGTTTGATGATTTGAGGGTGTAATTGATTTATGTGTTGCCGGTAAAACATTTTTTGCGCATATATAAACAACCATTTACATCCTCAAATCATCAAATATAACAGGGTTATCCCCCAAGTGATTTACGGTAATCATCTTTGTGAATGAAGGAAGAAGGATTTTTATTTTTCTTTATCTAACGGTTTTCATGCTTTCATATCTTTGTGTTTATATAAAGAGTGTATTTTATGTTGAGAGTCTAATGGTATGATGATGTGATATCATTTCTATAGTTATTTAGTTACTAACATTATGCTGACAAAGCAATATCATTGAGTCAGCTAAGTTTTACCATGTACTCAGTTTCTAGTCAATGCCTTTAAGCACTTTCGGGGATGAAATTAATTGTGTATTTAAGTGGCCAGACGGATCAGTGCAGTCCAAAATCTGCTGGTCCTCCCCAAGACCTACTGGTTTTTCAATACTTCGGGAACTGGATAAATGTATTTTGTTTTGGACACACATTGAACATAAAAAAACAATGCCATTTAGTACATGTATTAATCAACTAATTTTTCTGCTGATTCGACATGACCGATCAGTGAATTACACCATCCAACATATCTAGGTTAGATTATGAAAGCCACCAGATTTACCCTTCTGCGATAATTTCATATCAGTATTCCGTAGTACTATCTTATTACCAACATTCCATGACTCTTGCTGGCCTCGCGCGCCAGTATTTCTTGAAATCTGCTGGTCCACCAGCAATTTCACTGGCCTCGAGCCCTGGTTTGTTTCTCTGAAGACTAGAATTTTAGAAAGAAAAACAGTACATCTCCTCAATCTGTTAAAACTTCTTGGGTTCTTATTTAAATGTAAAATCATATTTGCTATCATATTTCTCATTGTCTTGCAGTTATAATGAAATGCCGACAGACTATCGAAAATCAGGTTTACGTCAGAATAAATAAATTTCTTTCTCTTCTGTTTTTGTGACATTTATTTTGTTTCAGAAGTCTAAATTAAATAATTGAATTATTCTGTAATCGTATAACGAAACAAATATCTACTTGAGTTAAACATTCATAAACCAGAAGCCAATGAATACACCAGTTCTATTTTCCGTCCATGTCTCTGTTAAAGTAACATAAAAAGTATCCAAGATGTGTTTTACCCCTTATGATAACAAATAATAATAAACAATTGTGGGGCTGTTGTCTGTGTTTATCTCTACTTGAACTAGAATGCTTACAACAATTATTTTCGGTAAAACTTTCTGTGCTCGTGGTCATGGACCACCGGTACTCTTGAAATACTATCAGCGTTATTATAGCATTCGATTTAACTGTACATATATTCATTGCAAAGTCTGTTTATTGGAGAGAAAGATACAATTCAGCAAATTTTGGAGTAAGGTTGGATTCAGGACACATTCTTGCCCAGAGAATGCCAGAATGACAGGACAGAACAGGTATTCACTGCTCTGAAAATTTGATCTTTTCCATCATCATTTGATAACATATTTAAAAAAAATAAACGTCCACATTTTTCTAATACTTTCTACTTGGTAAGAAGCAGTTAAGTGCATGTATTTCATATACAGCGTGGTTTACTATTTATTCAGTGATGAAATATGGTTCAGGTCTTAATGCTATTTGTATAATTAAATTTGATTACAGCTTAGGGCAAAGTGTCCATGTTTGTCACTGTCATCTGTAGCTTGGTCTCATACTGAACAAGCGTGTCTGTGGTGTAGCTAGGTATTCCAATGTGGCTGCCACAAAGTGACTTTAACACAAGTTATGATTAACTCTGGCAAAATTTGTCATTTTTAAACCACTTGTATTAAAAGTATTATCACCAGGTAGCTATCAGTCAGTACTAGTTTATGAATGCTTAGTGTGCCTTGTGATTTCTATATATAATAAGCAAACGTCTCTTCACTGTCCATAGCATCAGACCAAACGGTTACCAATCACCAGCCATGCCTGCATGCCCCAATGCTCCAGCCTCTCCACAATAAACAGGATGAAGTCCTGTACTATAAAGTTTCTGGGTGAGGGACAAACTACCAGTACATTGTGCTCTACAGAAAATTGATGCGTCTGAAGGATTGGTAACATTTACTATTATGTATCTACATAAAATATTAACCAATGGTCACTCAGAAGACTACCCTAAATTCTCAACCATTCTGAACATTTAGTCAAAACATTACATGCCATTTATGCATCGAAGTAATGTTATATTGGTGATAAAAGTTTTTGTGTAGTGTGTCAACATGATACTTCATAAAAACCATATATCACTTGTGTAGTGTGTCAACATGACGCTTCATAAAAACCATATATCACTTGTGTAGTGTGTCAACATGACGCTTCATAAAAACCATAAAATCACTTGTGGCACTCCCTACAGGCACCAATTCATGTGGTTTGGTCACATTCGAAAAGGTTGAGGATTTGGGGATTTGAACTTCATTTCCATTGTTTCTTAACTATGATAATAGAGTAAGTTTCATAACCAGATATCTCCAGATCAGCTTTATGTAAGGTTATACTGTTTACATAGCATTTGTATGTACTGCTTACTGGGAACCCTATCAAAACAAGTACATCTGCTATATTTTGCTGACTTATTGACCTTTACAATATTAAAACATGAACTGAAACAATTAACACCAACACATGTTTGACTGGATTTACATGTATTTATTGGTGACTCTGGACCCTATCGATCTGAAGTGCTGTTTGGCTGTATTTGACTGATACATGAACACACGAGTTGTTCAGATTATATCTAATGGTCAGAGTTATTAGTTTTTAAAATCTGATTCTTGGAATTTATATAATTGTATAACCACTTTATTTTTCACAACATTCATTTGATAATATGTGTACACATGTTTTACTGATTAGTAACACAAAACCCCATCTAGCTCAATTTGGCCCCCTCGTCTGCTTTGATACGTGTACATGGAATTGTGGGGAGTTAATCTCCTGTGTGTAGATGCATTTTATATGTCATAAATTCTTTGAGTGACACTTAAAACTTGTTGGTACTGATAATAAGAGGCACTTTCGTAGGGGTATCAACTTCATTTATTTGTAGCAATGTTTCAGTCCAGTATCAAACTTACAACACAAGTATATACATGCATATGAACATAGAGGATCCTCCTTAAGCGCTGTGTTTCAGTTAGTGTTTATCACATATGTGTCAAACTTTCACCATGGCTTCATTGTAAAATCTGCAGTTATGCACAAGGCTTTTTTTTATATTTCAGTACAATTTATCACAGCCATTTCACAGTTACAAGCATAACTGCTTAGTTTGTCCTATATTCTAACAATTTTTAATTGCTTCCGTTCTGCGTTTTAAGGATATTTTTTCATGGGGCTAATAACATATATACTCGTGCTCGTTTATCTTAGTTACAGTAGGTCTCATGGGGCTAAGGCAATTATTGGACTCCTGGCTTATAATCTTACATGTAAGATGTGATAGTATATTATCTCGATCCACCCTGAAGAGCACCTCCCTTGTCGACTTCTGTCTTGAGGTGGTACTGATGAGCCGTTCACTCTTCTATACATCAATGATTCGCAGAACGGATGAAGAACAATTAAGCTTGGCACTGCAGCGGCTCATCAGTAGTATTTCAGTGGTGGTAAGTTTGTCCAGGTCGCTTGGGTTGTGTTTGTCAGGTATGTCCATTATGCACTGTTAGCTGTCACGATATATCCTCGTCTAATTTCCTAATGTACTTTCTTGTAGTTTTGGCAAACACTCCTATGTTTTTAACATGGGTGCTGAGAACCCTGATATATGGTGCACCAATCCCTCTATGGAATTGATGAGTGGAAAACTTATTTCCAGAGTTGTCGTTTTTGCTCATAGGCATTTCAGTTTTTCAGTGGGATTTATAAATTCATAACTGGCTGAACTAGACAATAGACTTAATGATTCTGCATATTGATTATGTTTGTGTTGTAGAGTTGAATTGGGATAACCTGAACAAGCCAACAGGCAGTAAAACAAGTAATGCAGAATTTTATATTTCATTGTTCCAAAGTGCTAGAATATTCATTGGACAGCTGGTCATTGTATATCTGTTGTAACCAACAAAGTGACATTGTGCATGTCCATGTTGATTACTGTAAATGTAGCTCATGGAGTCATGCTGGTTTATTCGTCTTTATCAGTCAAGTACCCGCCCGGATAGCGCAGGTGGTGGAGCGTCCGCTTTCGGATGGGAAGATCTGGGTTCAAACCTGCGTCGGGTCATACCAAAGACTTTAAAAAATGGTACATCCTGCTTCCTCGCTAGATGCTCAGCAATAAGAGGATAGAGGGTAGACTGGTCGGCCCGGTGTCAGTATAATGTGACTGGATGAGGGGGCTAGTTGGGTGACTTCGGCAACTCGTGGAAGATACCGTGGAAATCCGTTCTGCACCAAGGAGACACCGCCTTCGTATAAGTGAAATATTCTTGAGTAGGGCGATAAACAATAAGCATTCATTCATTCATTCAGTCAAGCTGTAAGCTGGAAGTGTGTTGTTATTGTACAGGTTATTATTATTCGCTGTTTACACCAATCTGGTGTTATCCCACATAACAACGAGATTGAACAGTACTTTATCACTTTCTAAATGACATCGTATACATATCTCGTATGTTTTCTATAGTGGCACAGCTGTAAAGGTGTACTAGTACGAACCCGATTTCCCTAATGTCACTGAAACCTCTTCAAAAAATCACATTTCAGTGTCCGTTCCCAAACAACTGAACCTCCTCGGTGACCTAATGGTTAGAGTGTCCGTCTCGAGGTCGAGAGATCCGGGTTTCATACCTATTCATATGAAAAATTGCTAAAACCGACGTCAAACTCCGAGCACTTACTAACTCATGTACCCCACAAAAACCGTGTGCAAATCACTTTGACTGGTGCATCAGTACTAACACTAACGAGTTCCACACGTACTCCATAATTCCACGAACTCTGTCACAGTTGTGGCAGGCAGGAGATCTTCATCGAACTTCATGTAATGCCCCACGCCATAGGCCACAACACATCACTCAATTGCGGTCAAAGCGACACGAACAGTGGACGCTGGCTGGCCTCAAGAAGTTCCCTGTCGAAGTTTGGGATTGAACAACCTGTGATTGAAAGGCTAGCGCATTAACCACGCTTCTAACCTGTGAGCAGTATCAAACCTACATGGAAGCAAACCATGAAAACCTGGCAACGACTGCATAGATAATCCCATGCATATGGCCAAATGGGATCGAAACAACCGCTCTGGCTCAACCATGATTTGGAGGTACTCCAGGGGTTACACAAAACTGGATGTACCCCGTAGAATGCATAGGCCTACATTTATAATTATTAATATCGTGTTGCTCTCTCATACATTGCTCATAGTCAAGAAAGCCACCACAGCGGAGTTAACAATAATTCTGTACCATGAAAGTCCTTCCACTTTGTGAAAGACATAGATGAAGTTATTACTGTATAGTCAGACTGACCGGATTATTCAGTAGTACGACCCGGCTTTTAATTGCTGGAAACTTTCTGAACTAACATCCGAAGCGAACGAGTTAGGTGCGCTATTGGAAGCGAACTCAGTCAGGGCAGCATTCAAACCGGATTTGGTGCGTTCTTCAATATGTTACAAATAACAAAAACAAGATATCAATAAGGAAACAAGGATGATCTATTTTTATATGTATTCTTTATTCTTCCAAAAAAAATTCACAAGGACAAACCACATATTATCTAACCCAACAGTGTTATTTGTTTGGGTAATTTTACAAGAAAACTAACAACAGTTATCTATATATCAATCATCTAGCACGCTAACTGAAATACCTTTCTAAATGGAAACAAAGACTGAAAACAAATACAGTGTACTGGTACACGCATACGAATTATAAAAAGCCATTTTCTACAGCCGTGAAAACGGACGTAAAAACCACAGTACATCATAAAATGTGGTTGTTCTTGATATTAATAAAATACATAGAACACCAATTAATAAACTTGATTAATTCACAGAAACTTTCAAACCCTTTACTGGTAACTAACATGCAATTTAAAAACAACCAGCAACATTACTGGTGTACACTGATTCACAAACACAACAGCACAGAGAATGGGCCATAGCCATTCCCCGGTACATGCATACCAGGTACTTCACTCTGCTGTGCCACTGTGCAGTAAACCAGAGCTTGCTTTTATTAAAACTTGAATGTGTTTGATTAGTATTTTATGATATATTTTATCAAAAGCTTTACAAAGAGTTGGGTTATTCTTTAAAATTGACACAAATTGTCACAAAGTGCACTGTTTTTAAATAGTTTTTACAAACTTTTCGTCATCAATATGTTAAACGTTTAACATAAAACTTAAAATTAGTTGTTAATTTATTCTTTCTGGGTAAACTTGCCTGCCACAGTAAGCGTAACAAACTGTCTAAAGTAGCCTCATCGCTAACCAACACTTCACCGCTCAGAACATAAGAATTAGGGTGATAATACTTATATCCTTCCATCTCATGGTTTTTATAGAGGTAACCCACAGCAATATTTATCTCAAAATAACCACATTCTTTGTCAAAAATATTCTTAACATCTTTTTTCAGATTTTTAAAGGTTGTGAATGGCAAGTTATGTTGCCTTTCATTATATCTCGCCGAAATAGAAACCTCCGGCTGAATAAAGTGCCAATGCTTCCGGTAGGCCTCTTGCAGTCCCGGATGTTCCTGTTGAAGTATTTGTCTTTCCCACAACGTCGAATAGTGTCCAAATTTCTTCATTTCAATTTGTGGGTTTTCGTTTTCTTGCTTGTCATTAGCCTGTAAAAATGAATTGCACAAAATATGAAAGAATGTCACTATATCGTGCTACAACTACAGATATAAAGAATGGATGACTGATCACAGTTTTGTTTATTCATTTATCTGATTAGATTTTTACACCGTACTCAAAAACAGACTTCCAACTCGAAACTTCAATACTGAAATTTTAAACTCGTTGGCCGAGAACATTTTGCAGATCACACGCAAATAAAGGTATCTCAGTCGAGCTTTCATTGAATCTACAAATAGAAACATCATGTTGACATAATACATACGAATGCTTGTATGCCCCTCCTTAAGCACAAATAGATAATGGACAAAGAGTGTTATACTGAGTGTAAAATTTCAGAAAGTTCAAGTGAAGGCGTTTGATGGAGTGTCCTTGACACACCAGTTGTTTAATCAATAACGTGCGATGTACACTGAAATAATCACACAATACAAAATGCAACAGCATAGCGAGTGGAACCAGGGTAGTTGACAACATTGTGGGAGCTGGTAAATGGTTGAGTGTAACCGATGAAATTTTGTGATTTCATCTCAGTCAGGGGTTTATGGTAAGTGTTCATGTAAAATGTTTTAAAAAAAACTTATACAGAACAGAAACGGCCTTCAACAGAATTAGGTCAAATAGCTGCAAAGGGACAAGGCTGCGGAGATGCCTAGTTCACCTTACCAACCTCGGTATATGTAGGATTAAAATAAAAAAGACTTCAGCAAAGAGAGGAGTCAAAGGAGTGATGGCTATGTGATAACTGGCAAGTGGGAAGAGATGTACATGCCATATGTATGACACTTCCGTATACTGCTTTGTATCGAAATTCGAAACTGCCCGTGGGTTTGTCTGTCTAAGCTTCGAGGAAGACAGCCGTGTAATAATAGGTATCAGTTTTTCTACACCTTTGTATTTAGGTGTGAATAAAATTGTTCCCTACTTTACCCGCTAATATCTGCCTGTTCAAGAAAGAACTCATCACACATGTGAAAGAAATTAAGTGAAGGTATTTTCAGATATAGTGTTTAATTCTCTTGCTTG
Source organism: Acanthopleura granulata (assembly GCA_016165875.1). Lineage (NCBI taxonomy): Eukaryota > Metazoa > Mollusca > Polyplacophora > Chitonida > Chitonidae > Acanthopleura > Acanthopleura granulata. Next base: position 13,734,935 of record JABBOT010000013.1, read on the forward strand.
TTTCATTTTATGTGTTTTTTCCTTTGATGAAAATCTTGGCGAAATTTGACACGTTTAAATGAATATCTCCTGTTCGAGAGAGGTGAAAATTTATGAACATTTTGAGTAGTCCCGTTGTTTAGTCAGACTTAGAGGGACTTAGACATTCTATTGTTGAATAAAAAAGACAAAGTTAATTGGGCCCAGCGTTTATGGACCAAGATGGCCCTCAATTACGAGCCAAGTCAATCTACTGTTTGTAACGGGCATTTATACTGCTGTACATTACCAGTGGCCAGCAATAATGAACGTTCTAACTCAGTAATAGCAATACAAACTTCCAGAACAGCGTTCAAAACTAAAAAATATCAAAGAGCAAAGAAAGTATATATACATGTACATACCTTGTAGACATTTGGTTTGATATCTGCCTGTAGAAGCGGCTCATTTGTCTTCATACGAATGTTGATTGCAATCATTAGGTCATCTGTAAAAAGTTGGTTCAAAGGAATTGATGTATTTATTTATTTGTTTATTTATTCATTGTTTGATTGATTGATTGATTTAATTGGTGTTTCACGCCGTGCTCAAGAATATTTCACTTATACAACGGCGGCCAGCATGATGGTGGGAGGAAACCTCGATGTATTTAAAGAACGTTTTCAATATTTCGATAAATATTATTGCTTCTTCTTAAGTAATAAAGACAAGAAAGATATTGAGCCAGGTATACAACTGCTTCAGTTATTTGTCTGAGCGCTACATGATTATAAGAAACTCTCAGGCGGACTTCTGCTCTCCGTTTGATAAGAACTAGACATAAGACATAACAAATTAATTTCCATATTACCTCCCATATAATCTTGGATTCCTCCAGAACATTCCGTTATTTCTTCATCAGTAGGAAAATTCCGATCAAGTTGACAATATAAATATTTATCTGCTTCTTCCAGCGCTGCAAAAAACTTCTCAGTCACTTCGGGCGGCTTGCGGATCAGATGATCCAAACATCTGCGAAGATATAAGAATTGGTGTGAAAATTAATGCATTCTCTGATTTCATGTATCAAAAATTGATTGATCAGAGAAACGTATGTGGTTTCCCATTGTCGGTCTGAAATGTCCATCGAATA